>OX438768.1:16329232-16929232 GCA_949316455.1 Acleris holmiana
CCATAGAGAGTGGTCTAGTCGAGAGGGTAGAACCCCTCTAGATGCAGGGTCTGCAGGGTTATCTGCAGATTGAACGTGGTGCCATTGGGCGGCAGGCACGTTGTTCGTGGTCTCCGCTATGCGGTTGGATATATAAGTCCGCCACTTGTGCGGGGACGAGCGCAACCAGGCGAGCGTAATTGATGAGTCACACCAAGCGAAAACGTGGTCAAACGAGATTTGACTATAAGTAGAGAGAATCTTTTTTAAAAGTTTTGACAAAAGTAGAGCGCCACAGAGTTCAAGACGTGGAATCGTGAGGCGCTTTAAGGGTGCAACCTTTGTTTTACCGAGAAGAAGATGGGTACTAATAGTACCGTCCGAGTCAACAACGCGAATGTAGACGCAAGCTGCATATGCCTTTTCGGAGGCGTCCGAGAACCCGTGTAACTGTATTTGATATTTGCTAGGAAGCACGTAACGTGGTAGAATTATGGTTTGAAGCAATGGAAGCTCGTCAATAAATTGGTACCAAAGTTCACAGATACCCTGAGGAGGAGATTCATCCCAACCGGTACCTGATACCCACAGAAGTTGGATTAAATGCTTGGCGAATAAAGTGATGGGACTAATAAAACCCAGAGGATCATAAATTTTTGCTATCTCTGCAAGCATAATTCGTTTTGTACATTTTCGGGTAGGGACGTCGGTTTGATAGGTAAACGTGTCTGATCTGGGATTCCACTTAAGTCCTAAGACCTTGACAGTAGTGTCGGTATCGAGCGCTGAGAGAATCAGTGCGTCGTCTTTGCTCACGTCGTCTTTATTTAATTGAGATAGAAATACTGAACTATTACTCGTCCATTTACGGAGTTCAAAGCTTCCCGCCTTACAAATAGACGTGAGCTGACGTTGAAGAGCTATGGCGTCTGCTACGGTATCAGCACCGGTGACTATGTCATCAACGAAGACTTCATTAAGAAGCACCTGCGAAGCAAGTGGAAAGGAAGACGCCTCGTCGATTGCTAATTGACGAAGCGTACGTAATGCGAGGAAAGGCGCAGAGGCCACCCCAAAGGTCACCGTGCACAGGCGAAATTCCTGCACAGGGTCATGAGTAGAAAATCGCCAGAGGATGCGTTGGAAGTCACGATGTTCGTTTGTGACATTGATATACCTGTACATCATTTTGATGTCGGCCGTAAAGACAACTTTGTGAAGTCTGTACTTCAAAAGAACTTCGACTATGTCTTGATGCAATGTTTGTCCTGTTAAAAGATTTTCGTTGAGCGAACGACCCGATGTCGTTTTACATGATGCATCGTATACCACCCTCAGCTTGGTGGTGGCAGATGATTTCTTTACCACGCAGTGGTGCGGAATGTAGTAAGGAGGCGTGTCGCCGTGCGCGGCTCCAGTGACGAGTTCCATGTGCCCAAGGTCAAGATACTCTTGAAGGCACTTGTTGTAGTCTGCCCGTAAGGCTGGGTCACGTGACAGTCGGAATTCCAGTTTGGATAAACGCGAGAGGGCGATGGCACGGGACTCCCCAAGAGGGGGGGCGTTCTCCTTGAACGGGAGTGAAACTGTATATTTGCCAGTTGGGTCACGTTTGTGAGTATTAACAAAGATAGACTCGCACAGAATGTCTTCCTTAGATAGGTGCGTATTTTCTGGTGGTGACTCAAGTTCCCAGAACCTTTGTAATTGGACGTCTAACTGACACGTGCTAAGATTGACGCTAACCTGTCTCATTCTTTCGTAAGAAATTCTACCGTTAAGTAAATAACCGAAAATACTATTGATGGCTACAGGGGTACCCTGCGGTCCCTTGATGTTATCGTGGAGCAGTATGCTATCGCTATAGTCTGACCCCAGCAGGAGTTCGACAGGGCGCGTCGAATGTAACTCTGGGTCCGCTAACGTTAAACCTTGAAGGTGTGAAATTTGTTCGAATGAAGTCGGTACATTTGGAATGTAGCTAGTTATTTTTGGTAAAACAAGCGCTTCAATAAGAAGTTTAGGTTCCGGCTTGTTATGAGGTGTTACCTCGCAAAGCACGTAACCACGCGGTTGTTCGCTACTGTCACCTATGCCCGTAACGGTAGTACTGGTCTGCGCGGCAAAGCGCGGCAGACCGAGTCGCTGAACGCACGATTCCGTGATGAGCGTGGCTTGCGAGCCCTGATCGACGAGAGCGCGCACTGAGCGCGGCTGAGAGATTCTATCCACGGGGCGGATGTTAACGAGCGCAGTCGTAAGAAGAACTGTACAATTTTTACTATTAGACAACCCAGTAACTCCATGTAATGAAGTGGGCGCTGAAGGTTCCGCTACCGAATGTAATTCGGGGGATGTGGTACATTCCGGCGTCACTGCGACGTTATGTACGCGTAAATCTTCATGTAATGAAGAGTGATGACGCTGATGGCACACGCGGCAACTGTGGCGCGATTTACAATCTTTAGTGTCGTGACCGCTGAATAAACAATTATTACAAATTTTGTTTCCAGTAATGAAATATTTTCGTTCACTTAAACTTAACCTTTGAAACATATCGCATTTATATAACGGATGTGAATTATCTTTACAAAACGCGCATTTGATGATTTTTTTTAAATAGTCGACTGCAGTCGCAGTCGCAGCATTCACACTCATAGTTCGCGTGGAACGCGTAAAAGCAGAATCATGAGATCGCGGCATATTGTATTGCGCATCTGAACGTGAGCGAGAAAGAGATAGCGCGCGTCGCGCAGCATACGCGTTACGAGAAGGCATCCCGGCCGGGCCGGCCGCGGGCGCCGGTGCTCCAGCTGAGCGCGCGGACATCATCACCTCCGTCGCTGATAACTCCTTGTTAAGGAATTCGATTAATTCGTTTACCGAAGGCACTTCGCTAGGCGAATTTAATGATAATTCGAAACGTTTTCGTATGTTAGGTGTAATTTTACGTAACACTATATTTAATAACACAAAACTCCAGTTAGACACTGGAAATCCTAATGACTCTAAGGCCGTAATATTTTCATTATAAGTATTGAGCAAGTTACGTAAGCTAGGTTCAATGGCCTTGTCACTCATGGGTTCGACATCGTAAATATTATCGAAATGTTTTGTCGAAATGATTCTTTTGTTCTCATAACGATTGATTAACACCTGCAAGGCATTATCATAATTAGATTCGGTAACTGGAATAGATTTAATAAGATGAAACGGTTCGTCCTTTAACGACAATAATAAGTATCGAAATCGTTCTACATTGGTTAGTGAGACGTTGTTGTGTACTAACGATTTATACAAGTCAAAGAAGGAAGTCCATTCGGTTAGTCCACCCGTAAACGTATGTAATGACAACTTGGGTAATTTAATGTGTGACTTGTGCGCAAGTGCATCATGACCGTAGGCGTCCGCCACACTTGTAATGCTTTGTTTACGTGTTTCCTTGATACTATCTAACGTTATCTGAACTTCATAGTATAACGAATCAAACTGGTTGCGGGTTGCTAAGTGTTGTTCCTTATTAAAATCTCCTAATTTTACTGATTGCTTTTCAATTTTACCTTGAACTTGAAAAAAGGTTTTTTTAATAGAATTTAATTCTTTTACACGAACTCGAAATTCTAATATATTGTCCGTGCAATCTACAATGCGTTGTAGGCTATTTAAGGCTAAGTCACGTTCAAACTGTAATTGTTCAAGTTCCATTGTTACCTAGTACCTAGAATATAAAGTTCTGACTCGAGTTGAAGCTCTGCCCTTATTGCCTTAGTCGCCTCTTACGACATCCACGGGAAGACTTGGAGTGGCACTATTCTAACCCGGCAACCACACGGGGTTTGTATACAATATTTAATAATGTACCGATAATGTAGGGCTCTTGCCTTAGATATAACGGACACAAAATGGCCGCACGAAGTAGGTACGTCACAGTCCTACGTTGTAGGCACTGTACCTCAAACCTAGACGTACCAAGCCCGTAAGGTATACTAAGCAATGTTATCCAATGTGTATACTTTATGTTAACAATTATGTGCGAAATAATAGCGTTCGATCTTCCTTAATCAATAACGCTGCCGTGGGCCGGGCGCGCGCGAGCACTGGCTACCGTACCGATTCGGCGAAAAAAAAATAAAAGAAATGTAATTCCGTAAATATTGCTCAAAACCACTTGAAACTATATATAATTAGAAAGATCTCGTTGGGATCGTGCTATCCACACCGGTATTATCGTAAAATAATACGCTATGTAGTGGGAAACTCGATGTTTAGTTCGATGGCCGGCGGTAGATCCCGCGCTAAGCGCATACGTCATCCGACGATAATCGGATTTAAACTAAGTTTAGCACTAGCACAAACAATTTTGTAAACAAAATAACCATCTGTAATATGGTATCCGGTTCGAAATTTTATGTTGGGTAAATCCTTCGACAATTCAAATAAGCAGGGGAAAAATCACAGACACTCACCAAGTTCCAGGAACGTAGTATCTCCTGGGGGCCCCCGTCTGCTGGTCTCCGTAGGCGTATTACGATAGATTTTGGTTGACCTGTTTGCTGCTAGGATTCGAGTCGCGATATCTAGGTTTTGAGCCGAGAATCATATATTTTATACAGCAGCCGTTGCTTGCATGTACGAGTTAAATCAGTTCCTTTTTTAGACTGTCGAGGGCAGCACTGTCGCATACAACGTGCTGCGTTTTGGTATTCCTTGCTAGGAAACGTTTAGTTTATTGTGTCCGCAAGTAACCCTGATATTTGAGTAGATTCGGAAATAATTAAGATATAATTGTTTGTGCTAATGTGCCAAAGTTACATGGACGTTAAAGTACTGAACAAGCTGTCAAAAAAAACCATACAAATGTAACTCCGGGCGATTTTTCTCACTCCACAAATCGTGTCCGATTTCCACGATTTTTTAATATATTAAAGTTACTAGAGGTCGCGCGCGACTTCGTACGCATATAATTAGTTTCCCGCTAGTCCCCATATGGTGTTAGGTAATGAGTGGATAATCCTTGAACTACGGATAGAGGGCACTTAGGACGTTATGAAAAAGCTAAAATAGGTCTAGTAAAAGTTGGACGGTTTTCGAGATATTTGGACTTTTAATCGGATTTTTTGTCATTTTTCCTTATGTCCGTGTTACGAAAAACCCCTAAGTTCATGTATTAATTCAATTTTTTTGTCGTTGTTTCTTGCATGGTTAGAATCACTATGAACTAAGGAATTTTTTAAAGCTACATGCCCAGTTTTTTTTCATGAAAACTTTTTGAGTAAACGCACAAAGTTTGTTTTTCCATACTACGTGAAAAACAAACGCGGGGATTTCTTAGTATGGAAAAAGTAATTTAGTGAGTTTACTCAAAAAGTTGTCATGAAAAAAACTTGGCATGTAGCTTTAAAAACTTCCTTAGTTCATAGTGATTCTAACCATGCAAGAAAAAGTAAAAAAAAATATGAATTAATACATGAAATTAAGGGTTTTTCGTAACATGGACATAAGGAAAAATGACAAAAAATCCGATTAAGTCCAAATATCTCGAAAACCGTGCGACTTTTACTAGACCTATTTTAGCTTTTTCATAACGTCCTAAGTGCCCTCTATCCGTAGTTCAAGGATTATCCACTCATTACCTAACACCCTGTATATTGACCACATTACAATAAGCTGAAATTGAACTTTACTACCTACATTTTATGAAACAATTTTAATTGTATTTTCTTGAAGTATAATTTAATCTATTATTACTCTTTAGAGACTTGCGATTCCATGACTATATTTATTTTAATGTAGTGTTTTTACTTTAACGGGGCTTTATTAAGGGTTAACACCTTAGGGGACAAATTTCCAAAAATCCTTTCTTAGAGCACCCCTAGGATGTAAATAATAATAATATCGCAGGATAATGTCTCACAAATTGACCTAGTCCCGAACTAAGCTCTAGGCTTGTACTATGGGTACGAGACAACGTTCAACATACTTATATAGAGAAATATATACTTAAAGACATAGAAAACATCCAAGACTCACGAACAAATACTAGTGCTGATCACACAAATCTCTGCCCTTACCGGGATTTGATCCCAGGACCCCTAGCTTGGAAGTCAGGGTGACCAACGAGGCTAGCGTGTCGCATATCCAAGGAATATTCCCTGCATTTTTAAGTCTCTAGGTCCAGCGGTCTTGTACTCCTATACAAACTTTGGGCCCGTTTCTCCTCCTTAGTGCACCCCTAGACTTCATAAGGAACCTACTTGCCAAATTTAGAATTCATAGACCCAGTAGTTTGGCCTGTGCGTTGATATGTCAATCACTCAGTCAGTATCTTCTTTTATTTAATAGTACAAGCCTAGAGCTTAGTTTGGGACTAGGTCAATTTGTGTGACATTGTCCCATGATATTTATTTATTTATTTAAATAAGGTTTGTACAGTTAAGTTCTCAGATATAATATACACTTTTGCACCTTATCCCATTGAAATAAGGTGCAATATTGTATACATATTTAAGAACTCGAATGTACTGATCCGTTTTTTTTCTTGCATTGGAAACATACAGACCTAGTTTTTCATAATATCTACAAGATAATATTCAACAATCATACAAATCGGACTAAGTTTAAGAAGAGAGAAACGCCATCGCAATTCGTTTTCGATCAACAATTACTACTAGATTCAACGTGACAGCTCCGAAAACGGCCAGAAAAATATGAGCACAAAATAAGTTTGTGCTCGTATTTATGACAGTACGCGTCAACCACAGCCAACGTGATTAATTATTATTTGGATCTCTGTTGCTTAGACTTACTTAAGGTATATTTTAAGTTAATTTAGAAGGTTCAACAGATATAATTAAGTATAAGCAACACGGCCACTTTTTCGCTTTGATTTTGTATGGGACCTTGAATCTACTAGTAATCGTTAATCGAAGCATTTTGTATAGAAAATTTCATCTTTACAGTACCCTTAAAAATTCTTCAAAGCCTTGCAGTAGGAGGAGAGCCAAAAAATTAACAGAGCTAATGCCAAGCCAAGGCGCGATACAAAATTAGCTGTGTTGAAACGATTTTTCTGAATTTTAATTAACCTTATGTACTAAGATAAAGGTTCATTAAAACGTAATAAATAAGTTTATAGCCACAATTAAAATATAATTATGATAATCTGTGAGAACCTAGAGGCCAGTTTATGCACTCCAACTTGTATTCCTTTCTACTATACCAATAAAAAAAAACATGTGCATACAAATCAAAACGTTAAGGTTCACTTCGTCCACATTCCCATCTTGTCAAGTTCCTAGTTCGTCAGCAATCATTTCGTCCACAATCAAGCTTAAACTAAAACTCAAGCAAAGCTCAACTAAAACTCACATTCCACCTCTCAGCGCATTTCTTGGAGAACGCGGCGAACACGACGTTTTCGTCGGGGTGTTTCTTCTTGTGCTCCTCGCGACAGGTCTGGACGAAGAACGCGTACGCAGTCATGCGCCCGCGCGGCTTGTTGTACGCGCGCGCTCGCGGCATCTTCACCTTAGTGGCGGCGGCCTGGGCTATTAACGCTTGCTGCTGTGCCTGCTGCTGCAATTCCTGATACCAATGACATAAAGAGGTTAATCCAGGGAATCAGAATCTTTTTTGATGTGAAACATCTATAGCAGAGGTATGAAACTGATCGTTGGCGTGGCGACGCTTGCCGTGGCGACGCGTCGCCACGCTATATAAAAGAATAGAGTTGTAGTAATTATAATTAAATTTGTAAATATTTTATTTTGTATTTTGTTTTTAATAAAAATGCATAATTTTGTAATAAATAATCATTATTTTATGAAAAATATTTATAATGCTTAATCATTTCATTGTGTCATATATAATTACTGTCGTAAAATGTTCTGCTATGCATATAACTTGTACAAAGTAATTTCGATGTTTCACATCTGCCAGGCGTCCCGTGACGGCTCACATTTTTTTTTTAATACTACTCGGGTGAGGACCAAAAATTTTGACCTTAGTTAAGCGCAGTTAACCGTACAAACAACGAAGACGGAAAAAGTTCCGTTGTGCGATGAAAAATATTCTTACAATACTTGTATGGCTATTTTTCGTCGCACATTGCGTGAGTTAGCGTGCCCAATTTTTTGGTTCCACTCGTAATTCTTATGCCTTTATGCAAATATCTGGTAAAAGAAGATACCCTCCCCGCTCTTTAAACCCGCACCATTCACTCGTCTCATTACATCAGTGCATGGCGACTTATTGTAGACTAGCGCCCCGTCCTCGCTTCGCTCCGGATTAGAGTATTATACTTAACCTTCCTCTTGAGTGACTATCTATTGAAAAATCCGCATCAAAATCATTTGCAGTTTTAAAGATCTAAGCATACATAGGGACAGACAGACAGCATAAGGTGACTTGGTTTTATACTATGTAGTGATGAGGGGAAAATAATTAGAAAAGATATAAAGAGACGCATAAGAGGAGGTAAGGGATGGGTTATTCTCATTTGTAACCACCCCTTGAAGAGCAATGGAAAGGAGTATATTGAAGATGAGAAAAATACAAAAAAAACACTTCAAACTTCTTTCCTTTCATGCATCCCCTATTAAAGGATATTTATAACTTTCTTAGAGCACAGTTGAGGCACGCACGGCTCGCCTGCTTTGCTCAAATTCGTACGCGCTCACGCGCTGACCCGTGCGTGCCGCAACCCGAGGCTGCTCTAATTCGTACCCACCTTAAGAGTGGCGGCCGATTCAATGGATGGATGCCGTGGAGTTTAAAGAACGCCCCCCTTCCTCCCTCCTGCACAGTTACTTACTTGTAATGTAGCAGATTGCTGCTGTAACGCAGCCTGTATCTGTTGTTGTTGCACTGCCTGTATGTGATCATGCAGACTCTGTTGCTGGTGCTGCAATGTCTGGGCGACTTGCTGCTGTAATGCAGCTTGGACCTGCACTATAGCCTGAGCCTGGGCCTGGCTCACTTGCAGTGTTTGCTGTAAGCTCTGTTGCAATGCCTGCTGCTGTTGCTGTTGTTGTTGTTGTGCCTGTTGTTGTTGCTGCTGTTGTTGCTGCTGTTGCTGCTGTTGCTGCTGCTGCTGCTGTTGTTGTTGTTGTTGTTGCTGCTGTTGCAGCATCTGCTGCAAAGTTTGCTGCTGATTTTGCTGCTGTTGTTGTTGTTGCTGTTGTTGCAAAGTCTGTTGCAGCGTGTGGTTATGCTGCAACTCTTTCCTTAGATTCAGCTGAATTAGCTGCTGTATTTGGCCCTGCTGTTGAATGGCCTGGCTTTGCTCTTGGGTTTGCAGAGACTGGTGATTCTGAATACCATTAGCTTGCTGATTACCTTGCTCTGGATCAGGACTTGACTGAGTCTGTGGCTGTAACAAAAGATACACTGTTTATTAAAAAAGAAACGGAGGATTAGCTAACACTTGGCAAGCCTGGTGGATACATGATACATGTTATAATTAGTGGGGCTGTTGGATGAATTATAAAATTAATTTGTTTTTTCAAAAGGGAAAGTTTATGCGTGGGATACACGACGATAGTTTTTCAAAGCTAGGCTAGTAAGATAATTGTCACCAATCCTGGCTTGGTACAAGCATGAATTGTTTGCACAATGCTAGGAAATTTGTAGCCAGTATCACTGCAGTCACTATGATAACAACGGGTCCTTGTAATAAAATGAAGTGCATTCGTAAGGAAAACACAATTTGATTGCAATTGTTACGAAGGAGCGTCTGCCAATTTACATTAGTTGAAATCAGAAGAATTTTCGCAAAAACTGTCATGGACAAATCCATGAACTTTAATAAGAATTATGCAACTGTATAAAACCACCAACCAACCAACCAGTGAGCAAAAGTGAAAAAAGGAACACCCTGGATTTTTATATGGTGTTCTTTTATTTTAAGATACTGTTCAATTGGCATCAAAACAAAAGTTTTTATTTTTTAGTTGGTCAGTTCAATTCTCTGACCAGGCAAGCTATTCTTTTAAATCTTTAAATGCAGTAGGTATTACTACATAGACCTATACATAACATCACGCCTTCATTCCTAGAGTGGGGTAGGCAGAGCTACAGAAAATCTAACAACTCTAAAAAGTCTTGTTGATAATTCTGTAACCACATTTTGCACAAGTAGGCTAATATTTGTACCAGTGCATTAGTGACAGGTTGCAAGCCCATCGCCTAGCAGTACTACAAGCCGTTAATCGCTTAGTCGCCCCTTAAGACATCCACGAGCAGCACGGCAGTATTACTACCTTCTAAAAATAAAATAGTGTCTCCATACATCAAAATATCATATCTACAATATTTAAGATACTTTCCCTTTATGTTGCATAGCCGTGGGACAGCCTGTATAATGTATAGTCACAGAAATTGCCTAGGGTACTTGAAAAACAAACTTATACCTAGCCAATTAGAGACTAGCTTCACAAACTTCAAAAAGCTATTCAAGCCAGGATAGTAAATCAGTGGAGCCCCATAACTCCATCCTATTAATCTCTTTTACGTGGAAGGTTAAAAATACCAAGTACTAGTCTCTTATTAAGACATAGTGCAAAAATAAGCTTGAAAAAATACAAAAGGTTTCGAAAATTTGAGTATGGATCCATGCCTAGAAAAAGCTAGCTTGCTATACACAAGGCCAGAATCACTAGGTACAACAAGTTTACTATCCTAGTTTGAAAAACTAGCCTTGTGAATCCTAGGAATTATACTTTTGGATTTATACAATCTTAACTAGTGGAGAAAACGGTGCAAAAGTAACAAAACCTGTAAAGCTGACTTAAAGGAGAACTTATACCAACCAAGAAAAATATTTATTTATCCTAATCATACTTTTTAACTAATAAATAAGAAAAATTTAAGGGTTCATATCTTTAATAAGATGCGATGCACAATAACTGATAAAGTAAAAGATTATTATAAAAAAAGTTTATCAACTTATTTTAAAGTAATCCTGTACATAAAATGGTATTAGGTTGATATTCATGTAATATGTACAGTTGAGTACAAAGATATAAATACATTATTGGGCCTTATTTGAACAGAATAAGGAGAAAGTGTATACATCTCTTTGTACTTGACTGTAAGTAACTGATGTGGTCACTTCCCTGAAGCAATTAACAGGGCCATTTACAGTAATTAGATAATATAATAATATATATGTGGCTGCCGGTCCTGTGTGGTTGCCAATTCCATGTGGTTGCCGGGTTAGAATAGTGCCACTTCATGTCTTCCCTCTGATGTTGTAAGAGAATAAAGCCTTGTAGTAGGTACTGCTAGGAGATGGGCTTGCAACCTGTCACTAATACACTGGTAAACTTCTTGGCCTGATTGAGCAATGTGGTTACTGAATTATAAACAAGTCTTTTTAGAGTTGTTAGTATTTCTGTAGCTCTGCCTACCCAACTCTGGGAATAAAGGTGTGATGTTATGTGTGTATGTATTTTAAATATATTTTTATTCCACTCAGCATAGACACCCTTGGTCTGTGGGATGCTAGCGCTCTAAGCCTCTTCAAAGAAATTTCAAAGAGAGCAATGCTGGCAGTTTCATTAGTCAACATTAGTTTAGTTATTCAGTTTTCAGTGAGGAAATACTGTGAGCATCTTCAGTACAATGCTACAGTGCACTTTTTAAGACTTAGCTTCAAAGTTATAGTTTAGTTTTAGTTTCAATTACCATTACTAAGCTTTTAGGGTTCCGTAGTCAAACTCTGAACCTTTATAGTTTCGCCATGTCCGTCCGTCTGCAGCCTAGCGCAGAGACTCTTAGTACTAGAAAGCTGTATATACATATGTATTTATGGCATGAATATACATATTAGTCACGCCAACAAAGTGCTACAATAAAATGTAAAAAAAATAATATTAGGGTACCTCCCCTACACGTAAAGTTGGGATGTATTTCTTTTCTTGTCTACCCCATAGTGTAGGGTATCGTTGGATAGGTATTTCAAAAATATTGTGGGTTTGTAAAAAAACAAAGCTTTAAAGCGCTAATTTTTGTCAAAGTCAAGTGTCCCCCCCCTACAGCCAAAACTACAAATAATAAAATCTGATCTGAAATATCATAAATTAAAGCACATATCGTCCCTTAGCTTACAACACCGCTCAAGTCGAAAATGGCGGTTTTTACATTTGAAATTAAATTTTTAGAATTTAGAATTTGTTAAAATAAAGTAAATTGTCAAAATAAGTATAAATAATTATTTCTTAACCGCTAACTAGAGTATGTATTAAGTTATGACAGGAATAATCCCCAGATTTTTTAAAATAGACAGTTTTTAACGTCTCCTGTAAAGTTGGTAAAAATGACTTAGGCGGTGTTGTAAGCTAAGGGACGATATAACGAATTTAAAAGGAAAACTATCACGTCAAGTAGACATCATTGTTTCTTGACATACAGGCGATTAAAGTGTTTATATCTACTTAAATCATTTAAGACGGCACCAAATGACTTTAAATACATAATTTGTTATTACTTGTTGATTTTTATGTTTGTAGTAAATACTTAATGGCATCTAAACCCTACACTGAGCATGGTCCGATATGCTCTTGCCTGGTTTTTTAGACTTTTTCTTCTAGTAGTTCATATGGTTAGAGTAAATTTTCGTTTATTGTACTTACTTAAATAAATAAATCATTTGTAATGGTTTACCTAAATCAAAATATAGGTATAGACGTGCAAACAGTACCCTAATTTTTATTAAGTACTATTTTTGCCAAGCTAAATTACAGTTAGGTCGGAATAGATTAAACTATTAACATAAATAAACACGTGATACAAATGAAAAAAAACTTCGAGAAATACATAAATGTTTCATTCATATACGGTATACCAAAACAACACCACTAAAGGAAGTCTTATTGATAAAAATAAGAAAAAAGGAAGAGCACCTGCTTGGCACCTTTCTTTTTGGCAACTTTATTAACTACCAATACTTACATCCCCAACCCTTATCTCCTTGCTGTTGTTTAATCTAAATAATACAATAACTTGTTTTTTTACACTTCTCAAGTCTTGAAATATAACGCAAGTACAAAATTATTTTGCAAATAATTTGGCACTGTTCTGTAACTCGGCCCTATAAAAGGCATTCGACATTCGATGCTTATAAATCTTATAATAAACCAAATAATATAATATAATTTTATTTGCCTGCCGCCTGTCCAAAGGCGAAAACTCCAATCCGAATGTTCTTAAAAAACAAGTAAGTAGGTACATAAAACCAATACTTAAGTGATTTCTTCGCACCTATTTTGTTGTAATTGTTGTAAAAACTGGTTGAGAACAGGCTTTAATTATTAATTTATTAAAAATTAATAATATTTTTTAATTCAACTCCGATTTTTGAAAAATGGCTACTTCAATCTGCCTGCATTCTGCAAGCAAGACAAGTAAGTGGGTGGGCTACTAATACTAAGCTACTTCACTGTAGAAAAACTATAAAACTTCGAAATCTTTTACTCCTTTTACTCTTCAGTTGTAATGCTGTGGAGAGAAAGTGACCAGGCTAATGCATAGGAGTTTAGGGTCACCTCAATTAGAATTGCAGAGGCCCTCAGCTGAGTCTATGGCAGGAAAGTTTACCCCATTGTCTGTAGTTCATTGCAGACTTCGTTGAGTTCGGAAAACCAATTTGAATAGTTAAACATCCTTTTTTTATCAGACTACCCAAGAAGGAGAGATGCTATTTATGTACATTTTTCAGTGTTAGATTAGATTAAAAATGGATTTTCATTAATAAGATTTTATAGACTAAAACTTATAAATTAATTGTGTTAGCAAACACGACACTACAAATAAAACTTTTTGTTGAGTCTAATATTAATATTCGCGCTTGAAATGTAGATGGGCAAAATGGGATTGCAATTAGGAATGATTTTGGCAACATGATCCATTTTTTACACAAAACTTATGGGTACATATTATTCGATTGCAGTTTTAGAGGAGGTATCGTATTTGCAGCAGTCTCTAGGTAGGTACGTCATTTTGTTTATGTTTCCATATAACAGACGAAATTCAGGAAAATCAAAACCCTTGCAAATACATTCAGTACTATCACTATCCGAGGTCCATGGTCACATTGGTCACAAACATTAAAAATTAGAGTGAGTGAATGGATTTGAACAATGAAAACCAAAATTGAACGAATAATCTATTGAATTGAACGAATAATCTATTTAATTGAGTCGAGAAATCTACGAATAGCAACGCTAAATACGAAGAACAGAGCAAGTGAGTAATTATTTTTGTTTAATATAAACATCATTGTTCTATTTAATAGAATGTATCTACCTACTTAGACTTAAAAGAATTAACAATCCACTACATGATGACAAAATAAATTGGACAATAAGGGCAATGTAATAATAATGCACTTTGAAACCTGTTCCTGCTTGTGAGCTCAATGCCAATAGCGACAAGAATCACAACAAAATACAAGTCAATACAACTTTGAACTTTAATTTTTAAAACATTTATATTATGGATTTCGAAACTATTATAAAATAAATGCTTGGATTTTCATTATTTTTTCTACGTAAATCTTAGTTCGCTTAAAGTAAGTAGATATAATCGGATTTTAGGTTCATAAACAAAGGAATATTACCGTAGGAGACGATGTCTGCGGATGAGAATCTACAGATCCAGAGGCGTACCACCAGGATTGTTGAGGAGAGTCTTCTCTATTATTAGAGCCAGTCACTAAACGATAATCATAACTAGAAGTAGAATTATCACCACCATTATTTGTAAATCCACCGGTCATTTTATAAGTGTATAATTGATGTGGAGCAGTAGCTGTGCTTCTAGCAATGTCCTCATTTATCTGTTGTTGCTGCTGTTGCTGCTGCTGCTGTATTTCACCTGCGCCTCCCGGCCACCACGAGGCTTCGTCGCGCGCACCCCAAGCGCCCCCCGTCGCGCCCCGATCCCCCATGTTACAATCACCGCTTTCGGTCAACCAGTTTCTTTATGCTTTTGTACTGACTTTTGATTATTTAATGTGGTATTATGTGTGTTATAATCATTTCCTTATGCCTAATATAAACAAAAGTTATGATATGTGTTTTGATTTCACACAAATATCATTAACACACGGTTTTTAAGTTTTCACTAAATTCACTCGCACTTCTAACAGAAAATCTTTACTATCACAAAAACTCAATATTGCCATGGGTATTACAGAAATGGATAGTCCTTTTAGTAATTAAAACAACGATAATTAAAGTCTCGCGTGTTATTTAATCGAAAAGCTGCCGGCTTTAAGTTCTACATAAACTCCACGCGCGTACGTTTTGTCTTCGTTCCTTCGTACTTAAAGTCAATATAGTTGGCAACGTCGCACAACGAGACGCTAAACAAGTGCACACAGGCGCCCTCAACGCGCAGCGGCCATAATAGAAACATTCGAATCCACACGAAGAGAGACCGACTGTGCACGAAGTGGCAACAAGCCCGTCCAGTAACCGGTCAATAAGACGATTAGCGCAGCTATGGCTACAGCTACCCGCGCCAGTGCTGAATACCTTTTGTTTTATTAAGTAATAATTATATTTCTTTAAGCCTAAATAAACTCAAATGAACTAATAAATAGTTACTTATATTTATAATAATATACCTGCGATTATTTCATATAATATAAAATTATTAAGTAAGAAGCAATGACTCATGAAATGACCTTTCACTAGGCACATTAGATGTTAATAATTATTACAAAATCGGATAAGACGGTCTTCAGTAAGCTTGAGAACTCCTATTTTCATCTAACTGTACCAAAAAAGAATAAAAATGTTTTTTTTTGTAACCGTTTACTATTGAGCAGGCATGGCATGGTAGGTAATAAATTTGAAATTAGTATGTACAACAGTAATAAATTGTAAAATAAGTAAGAAGGTTTAGAGCTCAAAAATTCACTTAGCAGGTGCATTTATTTAAATCCTGTCAATGCTCGCTTTGTTTCAGTATGGGGAACATTGGGTCTATTGATGATAAAATTTTCAATTTCAGATTTTTTTCATTTTATGATGAGGGATACAATAAATGAAAGGCTGTAAATGAGGAACAAGCATTAAAATAAGCGGACGTAGCGTCTGATCGCTTGGAGTGAGTCTTAAAAAAACTCACGATAGTTATGATATTTGTACAATTAATGCTTATTGAACATGTAAGTATCTTCTCGAAACCTTTGTGTGTTAATTATTGTTTAGACTAACCATTATTATGTTGTACAGGAAGTAATTTTGGTTCGTTCTTTGAAACTCTTCTTTTGAGCACGCTAAGAGCTGTACCATCTCAAAACACCATTCCAGTATTGGCAAGTATATTGCGTTCACCAAAACTCAAGCCTAAAAGCATTAAGTCCGCCATTTGTACCTACGTTGTCTATTGTTCAATAAAGTTTAAATAAATAATAATACTTAAATAAATATAACTATTATCAAAATTTTACATATTATTTATGCAACGGGGATGAATCAGGTTGAGTAGTCACAGGTATTGTTTCGAATACTTATGTTAGTCAAATCAAATCAAATCAAATCATTTATTTGCTAAGAAACATAATGTTACAGGATGGTAAGAACAATTATGTAAAACCAAGATTGGCATGCAAAATAACATTTTACTTAGCAAGAGAATATAAATATAAAAAATAAGAAAATCTCTTGCAACAATAAATTATAGAAATTAAAAATATGCATATACATTTATTACACTAGTAGTGACAGGCCTGGTCAAACATTTTACCAAAGTATTCTTCCAATTTGTAAAATGGCCTTGTCAATAAAAATAATTTAACCTTTTTCGAAAATTCATTTAAATTATTACACTGCTTAATATCATTGCTTAATAAATTATAGATTTTAATTGCATTATATTCTAAACTATTCCTTTAGTCTTAAGTGACTTTAAGGCCGTTTTTTTAATGCGTAAGTACTTTAAAGGAACATCCCACCAACACGTGTTGCAAAGCTTGGTTGAGTGGAGTATGGAGCTCTCCTCGATATCCATCCAAAAATATCGAAAACGAAAGGACGCCTGTGATTAAGGCTGTACGTTATCTGTCGGATTTGAATGTATAGTTTTCGATATCTTTATAATTCCTATTATCCTACGCAAGAAATAGCAAAAGACAATCATAATAATTACCACGTCAAATACCATCTTACTTAGATTAAGCTAGGTCTCAGGCTGCCTGGTGCCTCGAAACCAATTTAGCCACAAAAGTAATATGAAAGTTCAGCGATGAGGAGAACCTCAGTAGACTGGCTTTTTCGTAGGTACAAATATGCCTGTTGTGTACCGAAACACAAACAATTTCAGCAGGTACCTAATGAAAACGGAAGTAAGTAGGTATCATTTTATTGAATTAAAACAATTAATACTTACCTTATCCTTAAAGAAAATGGTAGTTGCCTACTATTTATTATTTGTCGAAATTACCAAGCTTTCTCTTTGAATATAAGTCTTAATTAGATACCACTTTCGTTGCGATATAAAAGCATTAGATTGAATATGTGTTAAATTTCACCGCGTGTTTTCGTGAACCAGTAAACACGCAGGTTCTTTTATTAGTTATTGGAACAAAATAACGGTCACTTACATAGATCATTGACAACTATTGTATGTAAAAACGGACGTCATTGTTTAAACAAGAATTTCCTAGTTACTCTTTCTTTGTAAAAACTTTATTTTGTTTTTTATGCAAACTTAATAATTAGAATGAAATATGAAGGGAGCAAAAGCGCCGATTATTCCTTGAAATTGTTTACAGAAATTAATCAATAATAAATCTGGATGACACAAAAGACAGAATAATGCAAAGGATGCAATGTCAAGTAAGGTGAATGGTGTATGAAGTTGCGAGACTCTTTCCACGAAAGAAAAATAAGCTTGCAAAACATGAATGACTGAATACACTGCAAACTCACCAAAGACATAACTAAGTGCGGGACTAATATCGGGATTAAAATGTACTTAAGTTGTTACGTGTCTTCCTTCATTCCGTAAAATTACAGTAAACCCTGAAAAAAAATAGATGTTGTAAAACAAAAATATAACGATTAATACCTAACTGGTGGCGACCGTTATGAATTGTTCAATATCGAAGGTTTGTAATTACGACAAAGGGAAAATTAACATAGAACAGTGTATTAAGAGAAACATAGTTTTTTAACTATTATTTGGCCTACCTACCACCATAGAATAAATAGCTACCACGATGGTTTCTGCCTTTCTGCCTTCTTATTATCATGTTAGGTTAGTAATACCTACCTAGGTAGGTATAAAACATAGTCGAATGTTCGATCGAAAGCATAATACCTACTTATTATAATAATTATTCAGGACATTTTCAGTAAATCTTACTTTAGTTTTTCCAATAGTTTGACTCATTTTATTTCGAGTAAGCATATAAAAATTAACATTTCAAAAATACCTACCTATGACGTAAGTAAATTAAATTTGTAACATACTGATTGAAGATTTTAAAAAAATTGCACGTAAAATGCATAGGTAAGTAGGTAGGTATAATACCTATCGCTATTTTCTAGATTGCAAAATTAGGTAGATACCTATTTAAAAGATTACATAGGTATTTTGATTCGATCAACTACTGGTTAATTAGAGGAAGTGTATATTTTCAACAGTAATTAATTACTTACATATAAGTAATGATACCTACAACGCGAAGCAAATATCTCAAAAGAGCCGCTATAGAAACCTAGATGATATTTACAACATGAAACGATTCTCATTGATTAATTGCACACCAATTAGAGCGTAAGTCAATCAGTAAAATACACTTTGGCGGTGACCAAATAAAAAAAAACATAACATCAAAATATTTAAGTACAAACTAAGGTGTTTATTATTGTTTTAAACAACCTTATCATGGGTACCTACCTATCTTATCAGTTTTGAAAAAAAAACTTGATATTAAGATAGTTAGATAAATGGCCGAAAATAGTGTATTAACCATCATTATTATCGCTATAGTTTTATAGTTTCATGTACCATAGCTTATTTAAAAAATATTAGTATGAAATAATAGGGAATAGCTGCTAACCATTCATATAGGAAGGGAAAATACAACTATAACATATACAATGTCAACACAACACATTGATGGATAGCTACTTACCTACAGAACTGTCATAGCTACAGTGTCACTTTACTTCGGCAGCCATTTGCTTACAAAATTAGAATGTAGAACTATAAATATCTCTTCGGAATTGACCGCTGGATTAATCGTAATAACACGTCCACGACTACAATTCCCAAAAACTAAATGAAATCCATAAAATGAACAAAATGAAAAAGGAAAACTCACCGAGTATGTGTATAATACGAACGAGCACACGATTTCAGCGCTTATTACGTAGGGAACTTCGCGATTGTCGTAAGTGAATACACGAGTAGACAATGTCAGCGGCAATTCGCCACGATTGGTCAAAATTAAATGTCCCGCCACGCTACACCCAATCACGCGGCCGGCGTAGGCTTTATTTTTTGTTTATAGTTACATAAATATAGCTACGTCGACTGACATTGCATCAATGCACACATTCACGCACAGTGCGAACAATCTGTTTTCCACCAAGCGCTCATTTTGTAAGCCGGGGAAGAAAGAAATAACCAATTTCATTTACGTTCTTGTTGTCGGTGCGCGCTACGTCTTTAGTTGTGTTGACAGTTGAGGAGCGATTGACGCGAACGAATGGCTGTAAGCTAAAGCGATCGGTACGAAAGTCTGTGTATTCGGTGGCAATATCGTCTCTCTTCTTTAAATTACTAAACGTACTAGTGTATAAAAACTTGCTCGTAAATAATATTTTTTAACATCGTAGTGAAAGGAACAGTTATATAAAGCGGTTATTGGGAAATGTCCCGGATTTGTTGTGAAGACAAGTGATGAACCTATATGTGAATATGCGCTGCTATTGAGGAATTTCAACCACCAAATGGTGTCCGAAGCATAAAAACTGACTCTGCGGCCGTTTATTGTCATGTTTCCGATCAACTACACCGTAGAAATGGTTCGTGTTGTTGTAAAGCATAACCTCAATCGCGCGTCTTTGTGAATACGTCGATTCGTCGTCAATCGCCCGTGCGACGTCTGTGAGAAACGTAAAGCTTATTCGTTATATATGATTCAACGCGAGTATCAAATGAACAACGGGTTTAGTACAGGAGAAGAAGATTCCCGAGGAAATTCCGACCAAATATGTTGCCTTGTGGATGATAGCGATCGGTGCAGGCGATCGGCAGGCAACGCCTCGTATAGCAAGCGGATCCAGAAGACTGTCACGCAGAGGCGGCTCAAGCTGAATATCGATCCCCAGGTGAGTACCTACTATACTTTCATACACAAAATGGCTCTCATGTACAGTCGCCATCAAATATCAGTACATATCAGGGTGGTTAAAAATATCTGAACATGCACTCTAACACCTTGACAATAGAGGCGTGTTCAGATATTTGTAAGCACCTTGTTCGCTTTGACATATCTGATAGCGACTGTACCAAAGTCAACACTCAAAGAAAAAAATTATTAATAAAAAATCCTTCCTTTCGCATCAGGCAAAGTGGATTTTTTTTATTTTGATTACATAAAATTGTGGTAAGTTCTGAGAAAGTACAGGCAACAACAAAGAAATGTGACACTGGCATTTTAACTAACTAGCTTTCTTATCCATGTATCTTTTTCTCCATCAATATGCAATACCCAATGGTCTTGAGTGTCAGCTCAACAGTTAAAAGCTAGGAGCTATAATTATTAATTAATTTAAAACTTGGTTTTACAGGCGAGGCACACATACATTTGTGACTATCATAAAAACATGATTCAGTGCGCGAGGACAAAGCAGAGGAGGACCAAGGACTCCGAAGATGACAGTAATGAGGCGGACATGGATTCCCCGGAGGTGGACTGGTTTGGGCTGCAAGTCAGCACTTTGAGGCGGTACAAGCGGCACTACAAGGTGCCAACCCGGCCGGGCACTAATACTAACAAGGCTCAATTAGCTGATGTGAGTATTCACTCAATTTATTTCCCGTAAAATCTTAAGAAAGGGTACATAGAGTTGTGTACTGATGCAAATGCAAATTCCATATTGATTCTGTTGTATTATTAAACGCTAGAATTTCTTTGTGAGGTTTTTTGATCAATGGGTAGAGTAAATTATTTCTACTGTATCCTTAATGTAGCCTGCAGCAAGTTGTTAGGAAAGAACCATACTAAAACAAATATTATTTCATAAAATGCAAATTAATTCTTGCCAGCAGAAAACAACTTTAAAATTTTAATTACAAATTTGAAAAGTGCTGACTCAGTCAGATGTGTAAGCTACCATTGTAAGGATTTATTGAATAGCCTAACATGGTATAGAAAAATTTCTAAACAGATTATCTTTTAAACAAAGGAGATATGTTTTGTCTATTGCCTTTGGTGAACTTGAATTAAATGAAACCTATGTAAAATATTAATATAAGTTTAAACCAAAGTTATGAACTTTTCTAACATTGTTTTCTTTCTTTGGGTGGTGGTGGAATATGTATGCAAGATCAGAAGGTATTTTTGCATGGCAGTAAACTTCTTAATAAATGGATTTTGCCCCCATAATGTTAATGAAAACCATATTTCTTTTGACATGTTGTTGTATTGTCAATGTCATGATAGCTCTATTTACTTGACAGGTATGATGGCCGAGTTAGTGTACTGTTTTGTAACAGTACACTAACGTGTCAAATGCAATAAATGAAGAATAAAATATGACTATTCCGAGTAGAATAGAGACCAAATCATTTTGAAAATTAGCATTTTAAATTCCAGCTGTGTAATAATTTCCACGTAAC
Source organism: Acleris holmiana (assembly GCA_949316455.1). Classification (NCBI taxonomy): domain Eukaryota; kingdom Metazoa; phylum Arthropoda; class Insecta; order Lepidoptera; family Tortricidae; genus Acleris; species Acleris holmiana. The sequence continues at coordinate 16,351,076 of OX438768.1, forward strand.
CTTTTATTTTGTTTGAAACTTGTTAAGGCAATCAAATTTTATTGTGATAAGAATGTTTATTGACTGCATATTGTTATTTAATTGTTGTGGGACCTTAATTTCTTACCAATCAAAGTAAATTAAAAGCTCATAATCATAACTCATAAATACCAGTTCTGATAAAATATGTATTTTTAGGGTACGGTACCGCGAAAGAATAAAAACGGAACCCTTATAGGATAACTTTGTTGTCCGTCTATCCGTCCGTCTGTCTGTCTGTCAAGACCCTTCGTCTCAGAAACGCGTGGAGGTATCAAGCTGGAATTTATATCAAATACTCAGGTCTACTGTCTCTTCGAGCTGTGAAAAAATCAAACTTCAAAGCCAACGCAATCAAAAGATATAGCCGTTTATGCCGCAAATTTTCAATACTCACAAGAGAATCAAAACAAACAGGGTACTTCCCATGAACTCAAAATCTTAAAATTAAAAAAAAAAAAAATAAGACGTTGCTTCATGCCAAATTTCATTATTTTTTTTTTATTATTTTCTTATTAGCACAAATAAAGGAAAATTTGCGAAAACTATAAATTTTTTGGTTAAGTACATCACAAAAAAAGAACATTTTGCGATTGCAAACTTTTATGCAGTTGGTAAACTAATCGCGACCTATGTTGATGTGTGGGGACAGCAGTTTTTCAACGGCAAAGTCAACTTCGTCCTTCAATATAATATTACATCCTTATAAGTTTCTACGGAACCCTCGGTGCGCGAGTCCGACTCGCAGTTGACCGGCTTTTTTCTTTACTAGTAATTATAATAGCTGTATCCATTGACACTATTTGTTACCATGAGTATGTGTAATAAATGACCAGCAATTATGAAAAAAAACTAACATGAATAAAAGCAAAAGCTTTCCTTCTCTAGTCAGAGGGCAAATAATTTAACATTTTGTTTCTTAATTGTTTCAGGCTATACAAAAACACTTCAAGACTTTGCCAGTAAATGAAAAAGAGATTATGACATATTTCATTTATATGGTTAAAACCAACGGTAACAAGTTGGATCAGAAAAATGGGTTGAACTCCGACTCTGTGTAGACTGTGGTAAATGTTAGTTTTAAATAAAGACTTAGGTAATAGTGTTGGCCTCGATGGATAGGTTCTCAATATTTCTCTTCTTAAATTATCATTCAGGATACTATCTTGTATCAAGACAGATTTGTAGGTAAAATTGAGATTGAAGATCAATATGTGAAGTTTTATCCTTGATGTAATAATATTATTGTGTGACATTTTAAACGGTTTTATGAAATTGTTTTCAAATCATTACCTGATGGTACAGGATGTATATTCTAAGCATTGTATGAATGTTTTATTCTGTAAGCATCTTATGTTTGAAATGAACTTCATTATTTAGTAATATTTATTTCCAATTAGTGTAATTAGATAATATTTTTGTATTATATTATGAAATCTTTGCAGTGTCAAAATGTTAAGTGTGATTGTTAACTTATGAGGGAAATGCAATGCTAATGTAATAGTTATGTCGTCAGTGGACTTATATTACATAAGTTACTGTTTGCTTTAGTTCAATAATGATAAGTAGGGTTCGGAGTTTCCATAGCAAAGTAAGACTAAAGCAATATATGGAGTCAACATTAATATTTAAACCCGCATCATACTTATACTCAATGATCGAATTGAATTATTGAAATTAATAAATTAAGACGATCTTTTAAACGTTTTTAATTTAGAATAAAACATAAAAGCATTTTTTTAATAAAAGTATTTTAGTGCCAATATCCAAAGCAAATTATACATACACAAAATGTGTTTTTTTTATAAGGTGGTTCTACATTCGGCTGCATGTATGTTTTTTTCTTTATCAATGATATAAATTGTTTTCCCGTGTGTGTGTGCCGGGTTAGAATAGTGCCAATCCATGTCTTCCCGTGGATGCCGTAAGACGCGACTAAGGGAATAAGGGTTTGTAGTACTGTTAGGTGATGGGCTTGCAACATGTGACTAATAAACTGATAAACATCTTGGCCTGATTGTGCAAATTTGGTTACAGAATTATCAACAGGGATGTTTTAAAAAAAAATGTACATAGTTAAGGGCTTTAATTAAAACAAAATTCAATTGATTTCTTTGTGTAACAATAGTTACCCATATAGTTTGTATGACTAACTTTCGTTACACAAAGGATGCGATCGTGATTTTGTTTTCATTAAGCCTTTAACAATGTACAATAATTTTGAAAACGACCCAACTTGTCTTTTTAGAGTGGGTAATATCTAGGTAGGTGGATAGGTGTATCTCTGCCTGCCCCTCTTTGGAAATGAAGGCGTGATGTCATGTATGTATGTATGAATCGTAGAATGCCATTGATGATTGAAGATGAGTATGATGTGTATGGGGCAGGTTTTAAAAATAATGTCGCCTCCATATCTCTTTAGTCTTACAATGCTATGAAGACTCCGAACCCTAATGATAAGTATTGTAGATGCTATGACCCAAGTATTATCTAGCTGTGTTTACATTGAGAACAACTTCCGTTATGAAAACTCACTCACTCACTAACAGCTTGTCCAAGTTACTTGCTATTCAAGTCTGTGTGCTACAGTATTGCGGATTGATTGGTGACAAGGTAATTTAAGGCTTTTCCCACTTGTTTGCACTGCAAAATAGTGGGCTTTTTTCCCAGTTGTCTACACTGTTAACAGACGGAAAATTAAATTCTCACTAATTTACCCTTTGGACGCCAATGACGACTAAAGTAGTCATGAGCTACCGTGCCTACATCGCCATCGACACTTATTGTTACAGGCACAGTTTAAAACAGACGTTATTTCATATGGGTTAAGTTAAATGTTGCATAACTTTTGGCGAGTGTGTCACGCATTTGTATTTGACGTAAGTCGTTGAAAAGGTTAACAGTTTGGGAATAACCCCTTTTTGTGGTTGAACAATTTAGTGGGAAAGCGAAGTACGTGCACTTAACCCTACCCAACGTCTTGTCACCCCGCGGACCAATGCGCACCAACTACAGTAAAAAGAAGATAAGATTTATATCCTGACATCTCTCATTCAAATTCAATAATCAGTAAATTGGCCACATGAGTCTTTTACACGTCGGTAATATGCAGTGAATCTACTAGCGGCGCAATAGTTCTATATTAATATTATAAATGCGAAAGTAACTGATTTTTGTTTGTGATGTTATCACAGAACAGCCGCTGAACCGAAGTTATTCTAATTTGGTATGGAGATAGCTTGCATATGTTCAACTCTAGGGAAGGACATAAGGTTCTTTTTATTGCGATTTGTACAGTTTGCAAGGGAATAGCGATAAACGACTGGCGCGCAGAGTCAAGGAACAGCTAGCAGGTTATAGTGGCATAGCAAAGACAGTCATGATTGAGTTCTTATCTTCCCTTTTCTGAAGTTCGACTACAAGAGAAGTACTTACTCGCAATTCGCAATTAGTTTTTGTATTTCTCCTTAACAGTTTAAAATTGGAATAAAGATTGCTTTTGTAAGAATGTGTTTCTATCTATGCAAATTGTCAGTGTTGTAACTGCGATGAAGTAAGGCAGGATCTGTTGCGCCGAAGAATTATATCAATAAAACTATGAACTACATATGTTAATGCTAACGTTGTTTAGAAATATGACAGATGTAAACACAGTAATAACCACAACCTGCTAAAACCATATGCAGCAACATGAAGTTATCTTCGGATATTGTACACAATTGCTAGTATTACTGGTTCTTTTCAGTTCTTTGTCAAAATGTAAAGGATCCTACTCACCAGAGCTCAAAATCTGCTGACGCTGCGTAAATTAGGCGCGAAAAAAATCCTAACAGCCGCCAGTTACATTCGGTTAACCTTTTCAACGCTATGTCAAATACAAAAGATGTCACTTACACCACACTCCAAACACTACACGCCACACTACACGCCAAACCGGAGCTAATGTCAACCTTGCCTCATAGATACTCAGGTTTATTTTGCGCTGTCAATGGCGCGGATATATCCTTCAATGGCGTTAAAAAGTTTAATCAAGACTAAAGGCTGCGGCACACAAAACCGACCATTTATACAAGGCGAGGCGATGCCCTTACGGTGCCGATAAGGGTGCGTTACAGTATGGAGTTTCATACAAAGAATACTGAACGGCTCGAGTTAAGGTTGTGTTGATCCGATGCCGAACGGTTGCGTGCGTAACCCTAAGGGTCTCCCCACACTTACGCCGGCCGACGTCAGCCGAGCCGATTCGACGTCTTTTCGCTCTTATTGCGTAGACATCGAGTTTTTTGATCAGCTAACGCCGATTCCGCGTCGATAGGTGTGGGGAGACCCGTCGTTCATCAGTGATTTTTCATAAACGAAAACGAGTTCGAAAATGAACCGAGTAAATTGTCTCACAAATGTCGGTAATAATTGTCATTTATGGTGCCTGAACGTAATCGTAAAACGCTGCCGGCCAGTGAGGTGATTCTGTCACAGCTTTATTTACACGCGTTGCGAGGAGGATCCTTAACAAGTCATTATATTGCTATCACTTTCTAATTTAACCCATGGGTTTCATTATGATATGTATGAATTTTCACTTTCCTAAAAATATGGTTCTGGCTTGTGGTTTTCGTCTACATAAATAAGCATGTTTGGGTCATACACACTTAAAAATAAAAGTTGTCTTTTCTGTGGTCAATAGTTAATCGGTGCATATGAGTTATTTTTTTATGATGGACTAACGCAGTTCTGACGCCGTTTCTGCGGGAATGGGCTTAGCCAGAAAATTAGCCCTTAAAAACGTTAACTTCCGGTGTGACCACAGGAAAGATGTTAACCTGACCCATTTATAGCAAACAGTTCCTTTGTGATTCAATGCTACCACAGATAGGTACTATAATACTGTTAAGTGACTCTAACAGTTAATTATAAAATGGAATTTATTACATTTTATGTAACATACATGACTTAATCTATTATTGTACAGTCTTCATCTGATTCCGATGAGATTTCCACCCATCCTGATCCGCTCTTCTTAGACACGACTTCAGCAGTATGAGGCAAAGATGAAACAACTGAAAAGAAATTGTAAGTACAATTAAGTTTGCGACTATACAAACAAACAAACCCATACTCCGCAGAATATCATATTCGCAAAACATGATATTAGCAAAACATTACATTCGCAAAACATGATATTCGCAAAACAGGTTTGCAAATAGTGGAATTAGGTTATAGAATCGTAGGTTAGGTTAGGTTAGGTTAGGTTAGTTTTACAGCAGGCCCGGAAGGCCAAACCACCCAGAAACTGTCAGATGTCTTGTTAATAATGATGTATTGAGAATATCATGTTTTGTGAATATGATGTTTTCCAAATATCGTCTTTTGCGAATATCATGTTTTGCGAATATGCTATTTAACATACTAATTGAAACAAATTTGCAAATTCATTCAAACTTGAGTGTAATATGATAGACAACTAAGTTCAGGGCCTCTATTCAAGTGCGTTATAACGATATCGTTTTTAACCTGTTTCCGTATTGTCAATGTTTTGATAACTCTTATGTCATTTACAATAATGGCGACTGTGACATAAACGATTGTTAAACGTGTCAGACACAATATCGTTTTAACGGTATCCCTTCAATTTTCATAATTTCATTTGCACTAATTTCATTTGCACTAATTTTATTTGCCATAATGGTCACTGGCTATAATCTTCATTTTTCCTAATATCACATGACATAATTTTATTTGCCATAAATGCATTCTTTCTGAATTTGTAAACCTTTCAGGTAATTTTTACATGCCATCGTATAGAACCCATTAGGTTAGGTTATGTTTGTTTTATCACAAATCTGAATAGTTCACGGTTTCAGAAATAATGCCTTTATGGCCAATGAATATTATGGCACATCATCATATGTCATCATCATGTCATATGAAATTCGGGCAAATGAAATTATTGCATATGTAATTCGGTCAAACGATAGAGACCCCGTTTTAACGCACCGGAATAGATGCCCTGGCATGTTACAGATGAGGATAAACTATATCTGTAAAAGTTAAGAGAGCGCCGAGCCCAGTGGCGCCCTTACTACTTTTATTGTGTTTGTAATGAACTAAAGTATTATCTTAAAATCAAAGAGCGCTTTACTGTTGTACAAATGAATACACGACACAGTTTAATTACCTTTAACCTTCGTGTAGTCAAATTAACGGAAAGAGGTGACCACTTTTTTCCGTTAACTCACTCACAGTTCAATTGTTAAGTTATGTCATATTCTCTATAATTTGTTTATTCATTTGTACAAAAGTAAAACTCTTTTGACTTTAAAATAATACTTTAGTTTATTAGAAAACACAATAAAAGGAATGAGGGCGCCACTGGACGCTCGGCGCCCTCTTAAAGATGACTTGCGTGCGAGTTTTCTTTAATTTAATTACTGTCTCTACTTATGAATTTATTTCGCTTAAAAGTTGCAACGTCGAAGTTATAAGGGTCTGATCCACTTTTTAGTTTAGGTACTTAAAAATTTTTTTTTACCTTAACGGATATACCTTAAAAACGAGACCGAATCGAGCCTACTTTATTCTTTTAAACGCGAAATTAACTCAAAATTGACAGGTCCATTTAAATAGCGTACCCCCCTTTAGCATAATTAACTGAACATCATCCGTTTTTATAACTTTAAGATATTACTCTAAAATCTTTAGGTTCGATCGATTTGTTTTACAACAATCCTAAAACATAACTGTTTCCGGTAAATATATAGTGATGAAAATTTCCTTAATGAAACAATTGGGAAACGTAAATTCGGACTATAGATAGGTAACTCCCACACCGAAACAACTGCGCGAATACTGCTCCTTTGCGGCAATTTTCGGGTAACATGGTAATAGCGATCCCTATGGTCCCTAGTGTCGCTACTTAAGGTCCTACCAGTCCTACCACCAGAAACAATACTTATGGAAAGCATTTCAAAGACATTGTAGCAACCGAAGAGTTTCAATATACATCCATCTATTGCAAGGCCAGTTTCCCTCACATGACCTTGATGTGTGACTGTTTTCTACAGCACTTTTTGCTTCTTATGCATGTTCATGTGGAGGTGCTTTATACGCAGGTCTTCATTTGACGCTTGGTAAGCATTAGAACAGTCAGCGTCATATAGTACGTAGCAGTTAAGATCACTAAATGTTGGAAACATCCAGAATGCTCACTAACATCGACGCAGCTTAAGAGATGAAATTATTCAGTTCAACCATAGTGCTCAAATATACCGGAGCACACACAAAGGCAAATACTTGATTACATTCAAGACGCCGCTCGTATCGTTACAACCACACTGCCGCTGGTAGCTTAGCATCCGAAGTAACTAGAAGTAGGGAACATACTGGAGAACTGAGCTTTATTTAAAATGGGATAAGAATTTATTTTATTTTATCTCGGGTTCATGAATGTTACTCACTGCAAGTAAAGTGAGAAATTTACAAAATAGAACCTGTGTGACATTGACTTCCTACCGCTTGGATAATATTGAAAGAGGAGTTGCCTATTGAACCGTCTAAAGCACGCAATTAAGTCCATTTTCCTAATCAGTTGTGTTTCGTACTTTTTGTTACTTCGGATGGAAAGCTGCCAGCAGGGGTGTGGTTGTAACGGTACGAGCGGCGCCTTGAATCAATTATTTGCCGTTGTGTGTGCTCCGGTACATTTGAGCACAATGGATGACCTGAACAATTTGATCACTTGGCGGCGTCGATGTTAATGAGCGTTCTGGACGTTTCCAACTATTTGGTGGTCTTGTGAACAAGCAGGGCCAGTATTATAGTCGCCTTTACGCGGTGAATAAAGCACCCGTCACTCGTACCTACTTACATACTGGTCAGAAGTGACAGATGTTATATCCACGCTTACGGGCTATTCCTACCTGTTACCCCCAATTTGTTACCACTGGTAACAGTCTGGATTTTTTTCCCATCTGTTATCACTGGTAACTACTGGGAATAAAAATTCCCAGCTGTTACCACTAAAGCAAAAAAAGTAATCACCAAACATTTTAGTGGTAACAAATGGGAAAAATATTCCCACTTGTTACCACCGAGTACTTTAGTGATAACAGGTGGGAAAAAAAATGCCAGCTGTTACCAGTGGTAACAAATTGGTGGTAACAGGTGGGAATAACCTACGCTTACTTATACACAACGATAAATACGACCATAATAGGCCTGCAGGACTCTGCGTCGCGTCAACGCTGCGTTTACGCAGATCATACCAATTTATAAGCAGCTTCAAAATGTGCTTGCATTTTGTTTGCTACGGGCAAAGGACCACTTTATGGTTGCCACTTACAATCCTGCCCTGCTAACATAAAAGTCAGTATCACAGACAAATCTCCTGTAGCAAATGTAATTTTATTACTAACGGTATAGGATTGAATCTGCTTTGGCCATAGAATCAGAGATACTGCTTTTTGGCTTAGGAGGGCAGAATCGCCCATTAGGCGTCTAGCTTGTTTGATTTTTTCCCTCTTTTTATTGTAGAGAATTTGTGAAAATTTCTTTTCTTTTCTTCCACTAGTCCTTAATATAAATTTTACAATGTGATGTAGAAAAAAGCGGCCAAGTGCGAGTCAGACTCGCCCATGAAGGATTCCGTAGCAGCAAGACGATAAATGACGTATTAAAAATAAACTAATTACTAGATCTCGTTCAAACCAATTTTTGGTGGAAGTTTGCATGTAATGTACATCATATATATTTTTAGTTTATCATTCTCTTATTTTAGAAGTTACGGGGGGGGGGGGCACATTTTACCACTTTGGAAGTTTATTTTTTTTATTACAAACCTCCATTTTTGAAAACCTATCCATAGATACCCAAAACGTATGGGTTTAATGAAAAAAATAATTGAGGTGCAGTTAAGTATGGGGAACCCCCGAAATTTATTGTTTTTTTTTTTCTATTTTTGTGTGAAAATCTTAATGCGGTTCACAGAATACATCTACTTACCAAGTTTCAACAGTATAGTTCTTATAGTTTCGGAATAAAGTGGCTGTGACATACGGACGGACAGACAGACAGACATGACGAATCCATAAGAGTTCCGTTTTTTGCCATTTGGCCACGAAACTTCAAAAACACTTACCATCGTATTTGCTGGGTTCTTCCTCATCTTCCTCCATTTCTTCTTCTTTAGGCTCTATGTCATCGACATTGTAGTGCTTCAACCGTATCTTGAGGTCCCTTCTACTAAGCGATAGGACATGTTCGTTCGTTATTATATCGCCATAATTAATTTTGACACGTTTTTGTCTAAAAACAAATATGGGAAAAAAAAGCAAGTTAATAAATAATAATAATAAATAAATATTACAGGACAATGTCACACAAATTGACCTAGTCCCAAACTAAGCTCTAGGCTTGTACTATGAGTACTACACAACGATAAACTTACTTATATCGAGAAATATACTTAAATACATAGAAAACATCCAAGATTCAGGAACAAATACTCGTGCTCATCACACAAATATCTGCCCTTACTGGGATATGAACCCGGGACCCTAGTTGACCAATATTTTAAATGGCTAATGACAAATAAATGTTATTATTGCATGTTATATTCTGATTTTATTATACTATGACCGGTATTGTAGATTCTTGATAAAAAAGAACTATTTTCAATTTACTTGTGCGGTTAATTATCATTTATTACTCAAGATAAAAATATTGGTAACAAAACCACAAAGATATAATTTAGTCGGATGTTAATTACATACATAACATCACGCCTTCATTCCCAGACTCATAAAAAGACTTGTTTATAATTATGAAACATTACGTTTTCTGCCCTCTATCTGTACCTACGCTTGGCGACCGCCATAAGGTGGTGATGGTACCTAGAGGAAGGAAAGGGCGAAGGGGACGTACTCGACCAATTACGGCCGAACCCTATATTCAAACCGCGGGCAGATAGCCTTACTTCGGATTAAAATTTGACACATTTTGTATGGGCAAATGTCAAATTTCAACCCGAAGTAAGCCTTATCTATCCGCGGTTTGAATATAGGGTTCGGCAGTTAGTGTCGCGTATTAATAAACTGATCTCGGTTTAAATGCCCGTCTCAAGATACGTCAAAAATTACAGTTTTCTATGGTTTGACGTTTACTTTGACGTATCATGAGATGGGCATTTAAACTGAGAAGAGTTTTATTGATACGGCCATTAGTGTCGCGTTGTACGATGACGTAAAACTGACTTACAGGCAAAACGCTTGTTTTTTAAATATGCCTACCACTGTTTGGTACGAGCCTCTAGGTAATAGGTATTATAAATGAACAAGTAACTTGTTTGTCCGTTTAAGAGGGCGCCGAGCGTCCAGTGGCCCCCGTTGCCGTTATTGTGTCTTCTAATAAACTCAAGTATTGCAATATGCAATATACAGGGCGTCCCACGGCTATGCCACATGGAAGGAAAGTACCTTGAATATTGTAGATGGAACATTTTACTGACACAAGACATTATTTTAATTTAAGAAACAATTTAAACTGCATTCATAGATATTTCAATAATTACGTGGTTGAACCGGGAATCGAACCCGTTACACGAGAAAAATAATTACCCTGTAGCTTTATCATACCGATCGAAAGGCTTCATCATAAGGATTATTTTTTGCTAAATAACATAGTGTCAGAAATAAAAGGAAGACCATGAATTTTAACATTTTTAATACAATTTTAATCAATTTATCAAATGCTCAAAATGAGTCCCTTCCTGTTGAATACAAAGTCGCACTCGTGTCGATTTTTTGATCTTGTTGTGGTGGATATGTAGAATAATACGTCTAAGTTCTATTTGTAGCTCGTGGACACTTTCATACTGGTTCTTGTGAACAAAATTTTTGAAATAACCCCATTAAAAAAATCTAAATCCTATCTCTCTATCAGCTTATCATTTTTCTGAACAAAATTTCACATCAAATGTTAAAATTCATGGACTTTCTTTTATTTCTGACACTATATTATTTAACAAAAAATAATCCTTATGATGAAGCCTTTCGATCGGTATGATAAAGATACAGGGTAATTATTTTTCGTGTAATGGGTTCGATTCCCGGTTCAACCATGTAATTATTTAAATATCTATGAATGCAGTTTAAATTGTTTTTTAAATTAAAATAATGTCTTGTGTCAGTAAAACGTTCCATCTACAATATTCAAGGTACTTTCCTTCCATGTGGCATAGCCGTGGGACGCCCTGTATAGCATACATGACACAGTTTTATAACCTTTACCATTTGTGTAGTCAACTTAACGGAAAAAGGTGGCCACTTTTTCGGTTAAGTTGCTCACTCATAGTTCAATTGTTCATAAGTTATGTCATATTCTCAATAAATTGTGTACTCATTTGTACAACAGTAAAGCGCTCTTTGATTTCAAGATAATACTTTAGTTTATTGGAAAACACAATATAAGTAATGAGGGCGCCACTGGACGCTCGGCGCCCTCTTAATACGCTTTCACGGCTAACTCGCTAAACAGATTTCGATGAAATTGTTACGGAGATTAGCTACGGAAATACGGAGTCCTAAGGAAGGACGTAAAGCACTCCCCCCCCCCCCTCCCCAAAATTTGACAGTTCCCGAGGGAATAGCGATGAAAGACTACGCAGACGGAGTTGCGTTTAACACTGCAACAGCTTAATGAATATATGCTCCTGCCAATCGCTTAGTAACGCGTAAAACCAAATCAAATGTTAGTCAACAAAAACCCTTGAATGATTGACCAATGTTTACCTCAACGTGTCATCACTGACTATGCACTTCTTGACCATGTCGACAATGTCCTTACTCCGAGTGGCAGCACAGAGTATGGCTTTATGCACTAATTTGGGGCTGTATATGGCTGCTCCAGTCAAGTCCAACAAGCACAGCTCTTTGTACTGGTTCATGCCGACGACGAGCAAGCCTCCGCCGGTATTGATGCCTTCGTCGCTGCTGCTGGTGCATACTGACTCTTCGATGTAACTGGGATCGGATATTAATATGCTGAAACAAGAAAAAAGTGCTTTTTAACCTCTTGAACGCCACGACAACGACGTCTTCGGGTCTGTTCACACAGATCGGCTCGGAGAGCATCGGCCCGTACTCTTCTTTTCACACAGACCGGAGCCAGTCAGCTGCGCGAGCGCGGGCTCTTCTTATTAAACCCTATGCCATACACTACAAATACTCATGAGTACTGTAACCTAAATACTCACATAATACACTAAGTATCAAGCATCAAATACTTACTCACATACACATACATACATAACATCACGCCGTCATTCCCAGAGTGGAGTAGGCAGAGCTACAGAAATACCAACAACTCTAAAAAGACTTGTTGATAATTCTGGAACCACATTTTGCACAATCAGGCCAAGAACAGGTTGCAAGCCCATCGCCTAACAATACTACAAGCCCTTATTCCCCGAGTCGCCTCTTACGACATCCACGGAAGACATGGAGTGGCACTATTCTAACCCGGCAACCATATGGGCTCATTACTTACGGGATACTTACTCATTATTGAATATTGCGAAAGTCAAGCAAATTGGGTAGTGATATAACACTGTGGGTATGGGGTCTTTCTCTGCTATTGTATGTATAATGACAGCATCTCCATTGCGTGTGACATCTGGCCTCTTGAAGTGAGCTAGTGCAGTTAATGCGGCAATACTGGAACATTCTATGAGGTTCCCTTCATGGTTAAGTACTTTAACATCTACTCGTAATGACCATACCTATAATTTAAAAACAGTATTTATTATTCTTTTAGTTTAGGCTGAAATAATAATATTTTCACTTATTTTATCTTTACAGTAATCCAGATCACTTTTTTTTTTTTTTTTTTTTTTTTTTTATGTTAAGGAGAAGGCACACGAGCACTCAGCCACCTGATGGTAAGTGGAATCTGAGACCCATATACATTTAAATTCTTAAGACTATAATCCTAAGACTTTAATTTGTAGTTCTCATTTTATGGCATGAATTACACCTAATGGTAAGTGTGATCTGATACCTATAGGCATTTGCAATCTTGGTCCTGAGGCTGTAAATACATTGCCAATCCTGAGGACTAAGATAGAACGCCTCAATAATATTTATAATGATGTTTATATAATTATTTCTAATTGTATTATTTCTCAATGTATTTGACGCTATTTGGTATATAATTTTGACATATTAAATAATAATAAATAATAAATATCACAGGACAATGTCACACAAATTGACCTACTCCTAAACTAAGCTCTAGGCTTGTACTATGGGTACTAGACAACGATAAACATACTCAGATAGAAAAATATATACTTAAATACATAGAAAACATCCAAACCCAGGAACAAATACTCGTGCTCATCACACAAATATCTGCCTTACCGGGATTTGAACCCGGGACCATTGGCTTTGGAGGCAGGGTCACTCCCAACTAGGCCAACGTGTCGTCGTTAATTTCAATAAAATAATGGTAGGCAATAAGTAATATTAATTATGTAAAATCATTATATTCATAGCTACTGATTGGTTGTTAAATAACTAATACAAATACTATAATTAGATCTAAATTTATAATATTGTACGCCTCTATGAGGTAGGATTTGGAGAACTCTAATTTATTTATAAGAACAACTGTAATACACATAACCACGCAAGTTTTTTTTTTAATTATTTTTTTAGTACTAGTAGGCCTAATTTCACCAGTTGTCTCATCCCGACATCAGAACATAATAATGCAAACACTGCTGCTTGGCTGTAGGTTAAAGGATAAAATGGTGGTAGTGATCCGGACCGACTCTGCACAATGTCCTCGCACCAATAATACCAAGTATAAAACTAGATGGTTGTTGCAGTTGGAGTGGATGGATAATACTTGATACTTTCAATTTCAATTCATGCAAACTATCAATTGTAGTTTACGCGAATTGAAATTCATTAATGTTCTATACTGTTCAGTACTGCCTTAAATTTGAAAGAAAGTTCTTGTTATTTTATTTACATGTAGGTCCAAATTACTTTATAAGCAATAATAAGCATCAAACCAATTCTGACATAAGAAGGTTCTAATGGCAATTTACACCTTATTATTAACCCTTAAAGTTATTGAGGTTATGTTTCAGATTTCTTTCTAATTTAGTAACTTAAAGAGATAAATCAGACTAACTTTTGTCTAGATTTAACTTTGACAATTCCACATATTATTATTAACAATTAAATTGTCTAACTACATTTACCTTTTCTTCTGCAACAATACAAAGTGTCTCCAAATCAATGCACTTTGAGTCTTTGTAGCACTTCTCAAGTAACCTGTTTAGATATACAGAGAGATCTGTCTGGCGGTTTGCTTCAAACTGAGGTGCAGCCATGGGACTTAGTTCCACATTAATGTACAGAACACCCTCATTAGGCCGTGTTGGTTTGGGTTGCACTACTTCACAGGAAACTTGAGCTAACACTCTGGAAAACAATAGTTACATTTGCGTTAGTAACAATTCCGTCTCTATTTGATCTGGTGTAATCAGTACAAATTCTGTAAACGAACTTGGCGATAATGGGATCAGGATCAAGGCTTACGTCCTAAAGTAAGTGAAAGATGTTGATACATAAAATTGTGCTAAATTTCATTTCAAACTTACTTTGTGTCGCCCAGTGAAACAATACAACCGCCGTATTCAGATCCGAACGCTATGTCTAAATTTCTACTTTCATCATAGATTCTTCCATCTAGTCGCTGCAATACGTGTTAGATGTTTATGTTATTATTTCGAAACAATGCGCTATGCGTGTCTAAAAACTTATTAATATATAGTTAACTCACGTGACCCTCAGATACAAGTCTTTGTATAAAGGTTTTTTCACAGTTAGATAAAAAGTTCTCCCTCATTTTATATAAGATAAAATAAAATAACAGTTATTAAATATACTTTTTTAAGGTTATAATGCTGTCCTAACCAATTTATTTCTTTGACATTTTGACATTGACATTTGTTTTAATGTTGCTTTCAAAAAATACAATACTGTTTTTTTCTACATTCCCCTTTCTTGAAGTTCTATATCGGCATTCTTGATTTTATAAAAACACCTGAGGTATAAGTGGGCTACACACAAGAATATTTTTTTGAATGAGTTATTTTTTTTATGAGGAAATGGTTATAGAAAAAAAAAATATATATAAAATATAGAAAAAATGTAATGAAATAAAAATCTAGAATGTAATGAATTTGAAAAAATTCTAGGGTACCTTGTTATTTTACTAAGCAACACAAGAAAAGTTAGGACCCTATTTGACATAAGCAATAAAAAGTTCTTACATATAAAATAAATAAATAAATATCAGGGGTCAATCTCACAAACTAAGCTCTAGGCTTGTACTATTGGTACTAGACAGCAATAAACATACTTATATAGAGAATCATATACTTAAATACATAGAAAACATCCAAGACTCAGGAACAAAATATTCGTGTTCATCATACAAATATCTGCCCTTACCGGGATTTGAACCCAGTACCACTGGATCCGAAGCTTGGGGCACTCCCAACTAGGCCACCGTGTCGTCAATAGAAAAGGTGTTTTAATTTCTCGAAATAGTAACATGATTTTAAAATTTCTTTCACTTATAGGAACTCCATTTTCAATACCATCATTTATCAGTAACGTTAAATGACGTACCTACGCATACAGGACAGCTTAAGCAAGAAAAGGCCACCGGTACCTTCAGTATTCATGACTAGGGTAGCGAGCATGGAGTACTAAGGGCTCTTTTATGAGGACGCGAAGCTTCGAGCGGCGCGCGGTGTTGCGTGTTCCCATACTAAAACCGCCTCCGCCACGTAACGTAATACTTTTTAGTATGGATGTATTAGGAATTTAGGAAACAGACTATTCCTAAAACACATGAATGACCTTTCGGCAGTCGTCACAGCTGGCCTGTCAGTACTCTTTGCGGACGACACAACTGTCGTGGTTAGTGCCCGCACGTATGGCATGGGAAAATCCATGGCGTATGCCCACAAAACGTCGTTTTCGGCTAATGATTTAATTTTAAACTTGTCGAAATTAAATATCATGGTTTTCTCAGGCCAAAATAGCTCTTTTCCTATGTAGGAAGAGAGCCACTGTTTGCCAAGCATGTGCTTTGCAAACAGTCCGATGCCGATATGCAATGAATGTAAGTCTTGTCTTGTCTTCTCACTTGACTGGAAGTGCCATGTTGACAAATTGTGCGATAGACTGAGTGGTGCCATCTTTGCGTTGCGTAAACTGGGGAAACTTATTGCAAATGATGCATTAAACGGCACGCTCCTATGGAGAAACTCCACGGATGCCAACAGGGCAATGCTTATGTAAAAACGTGCTTTAGGATGATGAGAATTAAAATTTGTATTGAAATATTTCAATTCCCTCCTATGCCTATGCCAGCTGTACACAACACACTCCCCGAGTCTCTCGCTGAGACCGCGACCGGGATATAGCGAGATGAGACAAGAGCGAGCGAGACAAAAACTGACTCTTGGCCTCGCGAGTGTGTAATGCCGGCATCACGCATTTTCGGTCGAAATGATTGTTTCAATACAAATAAAAATTCACGCGCCGCCTCGTCTCGGTTCGCCTCGCTGATGGAAAAACACTTTTACGCACGTTAGACGGGGTGAAACCTAGGCACTCTTGCAGGGGCCTTTTCGTAACGCACCGCATACGATTCAGTTTACATCTTCCAAATCATAATTGTTCATAAGAAACAATATTTTCCCCTTTGCCATGGCATGGAGTTCTGTCACATCGGGCGTTTGAGAATCCGTCGCCTGGTACTTGCGGGTAAGAAAGAACCCACGTCATAAGTTCCACGAACTTTGAGCGTCTACCCGCCAAACTTAAAAATTTACAATCCAACGCAGCATATTAACATCAAACTCCGTGGATGAACAAAATAAATAAATATCGGGAGACAACAGTCAACAAATGAACGTAGTCCCAAAACTAAGCTCTAAGCTTGTAATATGGGTACCCACTAGGCAACGATATACATAAAAAACGTTTAAGACTCAGAAACAAAATAGTGCTCATCACACAAATATTTGCCCTGAACGGGATTCGAACCCGGCCGGGACCGCTAGCACCCAGACTAACTGCGTCGTAATGGAACTTCAATATTACTGTATAGATATTTGTTAATCTTTGTATAATGACATCGGATAAGTGACTATTTATTAGATATTTACATGTTGTTGTTTTAATTATTTAAATGTTATTTTTGCATATATGGTTATTAGTATTTATCTTAATGATGTCAATGTAATTTCGTATTTTTTACCGTGCAATGTGATGAATGAGAAACAGAATTGAGTATCATTATTGATAATTACGATTTACGAGAAAATAAAAAAAAAAACATATAAAGTGTAATAGGTACACTAAGTTTTGACCCGTACGTACATTAAGATTTTATACATGGAATCAAAACTTGTTCAATTTTTAAAACTCCTTTTTAGGTTTACGTTGTTTTTTCGGCGTGTTCATTTTATATACGTAATATTTTATAATTCAATTATATTGGCTTAAACATAGTAATTTCTGAAATAAATGCAAATTTCTTTATAAGGTACGTAGGAATATTTTAAACATAGAACAACAGCTGTGACGTCAATCCTGTCGTCGATTTTGTATAGTGTTTTTGCAGGGGGTCTGAACTATGAATACAGTTGTCCTTTTCTTTTATAGAGCACTTTCCATAGATCGTTAGATAAAAAAATATGTATGTTCCCGATTTATATTGTATTGATGAATAAATAAACTAGACTATGGGAATGCACCGCACCGAATCTCCGGCAGCAAAATAGTTACCATCATGCATCCTTCTTCTCGCTAGTATTAGAAGTAATTAGAGCTAGGATAGTAAAATATAATTAATGACTCGTAGTTTGCCTCGAACAAAACCCTCACGCTTGTGTAACAGCAACATTAGTTGTATTATATTTTTCTTGCTAATTAATTCAGCAAGCAATGTATTGCGCCAATAAAATCAAAACATCTACGTAATCGTCATGTCATGAATTACGGTTCGCCATTCGTTTACTTCGCCAATAAAAGTAGAACAAAACATCATTCATTTATTCCGTTATACATTAATTTACTTATTAATCGTGGCGGTTAACTCGCCTGAGAGACTTTTTTTCCACATGTCAACCTTGCACTTGGATAGAGGCAATTTGATACATTGACGACTGATGGACGCTCTTCCGTCCAGACTCCGGACGGGTCCGGCTCCGGACTCCGGAGGCTATCCGGTACCGAATTTTACTCGAACGTGCCCGAACGCAATGTGATCCGGATGCTCCGGGCGCCTGGACTGAAAATTTTCGGCACGGTGGGCGTGTCAGCCTATTAATAACGTATGTAGTTGTATGAATTCGACTACATGATACCGAAAACTACTCCGTTCCGGAGGCCTCCGGGGGCTTTTCGCGCCAGTGTAATGACAGAGTTACCGTACGTGGACGTCCGCGTACGTAGACAGTAAATCGGAAAAGATGGATTCCGAGCGTCTCACATTATTAGCAGCGTATATGGAAAACTAATAGCATAGCCCTCGACGAGCAGTAAACGGGGGATAAATAGTACTACGCGTACAAAGTCGCAAACGTCCTTTAGAAGATTCGAACTCATAAGTACTTTACATACCACATACTTTTACATAATTTTAATCATGGTACTTTAGTATCATGTCTTAGTAACAAAAAAAAAACACAATATTTAAACCATTTAAATGTGCTTCATCATAGTCACTCAACTATCTTAATCTTATCGCCGCCCAAGAAATAGTTACCATTGAGGGAACTCCTGTGGACTTCATCAGCAGTTCGACTTCACCGACTAATACTTTCTGAATGCAAATATGCTGGCCTTGCTACTGAAAATACCAAAATCGCTATATGAGCCTATACAATTTGAGGAGTTCCCTCAATTTGTTAAGAGTGCCCTCATCAGAAACCGACTTAGTGGCAATGGAACCACCTCAGGAGTATACCCTATAGAACAAACAAAGAATTTTGAATATCGGCCCACAGTTGACAGAGAAATCGGTGAATAGGAACATAAAAAACAACACAATGGAACATAGAACCATTTGCAAGTCGGTTAAAAAGATGATTGAATGTCCCTGAAGTACGAGTATAAGTTAATGTCATCAAACGGCATATTCAGTGAAGAATACAAATTATGTTTACCTAACAAGAGTTTTACCCTTTCAAGCCATATTTACAGTTGATTACAGTTGATTGCGCCAGTCATGCCATCACTTCCATTACGAAACGTTGACGATGCCACATAATTATGTCAATGTTGATGATTTTGCTCGGTTACCGAACGCGGCTTAGGGTGGATACGATTATATTCTTAAATAACTTTGTACGTGTAGTCAGTAGTATTCAAAGTGTTAAAACTTATAAAACCCTAACCAGCGTAGGCACTCAGAGATATTTTAGCGATAGTTTAAGCGTTATATTCTTCACTAAGGGCATGTTGTTTGATCACTAGTTGAACTAACTAATTGTTAAATATCATAACTAATGGTTAAATCTCAAGGAAATGTGTGAAGTTTTCGATTCTTTTTTATAATTTTAACACTGACCGAACTGTGACTTAACTACTGATCGAACAACAGGCTCTAAGTCATTAATGCTCCGGTTAGCCTCTTTCACTATCATAAGTAGAGAAAGAAAGAGAGCTAAACGCGAACCTTCGCCAAAACCCCATATTCTGGCCGGGGTTATTAGCAAATCCATTACACAAGTGGATTTTTTTATAATAAAGTAAAAGCGTGTTAGAAAGCCATTCCAATATTAAAGGTTATTTTTTTACTAGACCGCCTTCGCTTTATACAACTGCTTCACTGATGGTAACTGGCAAGCAGACAGGGGTAGGTATTAAAATTAAGATTTGGGCGGTAAGATATTAAAAAAAATCTGTCTATTATGATTTTGTTTTAAGGGTTGTCTACGTTTTGTGTTTTTTTACCTGTATGTTAGTCATTTTATTTACATAAAATTTTACATTTTATTGATATTTTTAACAAGGCATGAGTACACACACTGTAAGAAATAGGTATACAACAGTTACAATAAAAATAAATTAAATATGGAAGATAACAGAATAAACATATACGAATTTTAATATTATAACGTTTATGAATATGTGACTAATAAATTCGCTGAAAAAGAAATCTGAAGTCCGTCCCTAATAAGGCTCACCACGTTACATATCGTGACCGTAATAGTGGTCAAAGGCGCATCCCATTAGCGCTCGACATGCCGCCGTGAGCGGCGCTCGCGGCCACCGGTGCCGCGACCAGGATTAATTATGGACCTCATAATTTCTTCCTTCTGTAACGCTACTTTTTGTGAGACGGTATATGATAACCCATTTGTAGGTAAGTTGGTGACACGTCGGTTATTTATTTTAAGATTTTTTTTAATTAATTTGAGTGCCGTACCAGGATTAAGAATAGACCTGATCAATTCGTCGCACTGATCAATCGTGACTTATTCATTGTGACGCCACTTTTTACTTATTTAGTTTTTCAAATTCAATTGAAGGTTTCAGAATTTAAAAAATATTTAATAATATGAAATAGTCTTTATTGTTCGTTTTGTTATCCCAGAAAATACGTTTGCAAAGTAAACAAACGAAACGGTTATTTTAATCAGTTGTTCTTGATTATATAGAGCAGACTGACCGGAAATTTTAAAATTTTAAAAAAATATGTTTTACACATAAAAGTTATTTATTTTAATCCGAAAAAAACATCTGCTTTTTATTTATTGCATCTTAATGCCTTTTAATTTAACCAGGGGCCAATTGCATAATAATGTACAAGCTAATAGTATTAGTGGTTTTGTATGGATTTTTACTAATAGTATGGGCTTGTACTTTATTATGCAATAGGCCCCTGGTCAAAGTAATTTCAATCTTTTTTAGATGCACAACTTTCAAAACAGCAGGCCGAAATTGTTGAAACCATAAACGATTTGAATGGAAAGGTATTAACAATAGGAACCTATGACGTAAGTAAAAAACAAAATGAATACCCAAACTATACTTTTAGCAGCCCTTCACGATCGATATTTGCAATCGCCACGAGACTTTTTAAAGGCTTTTTTTTCTTTATTCTGTGACTACTTATGTAAGAGTCTTTTATAAGAATATTTCATCCTAACGAAATATGATCAGAGGCCCTAGCAAAGATGCGCTCGCTAACTAGCGTTTCTTTTCGTTCTGTTTTTAAACCCATCGCGTCACTGGTAAATCACGTCATACACGGCCTCAGTAGCTTTCGAAGTTTCTCTACGGTGAAGTAGTCAAAGCCATCAGAGGCTAACTACGTGGGGTCCTTAAAAAAAAGGTTTTTTTTTTAATATCATTAATTAAGGAAATACTACTTATTTTATGTACTTGGAATATTTTAACAAAATCTGATGTAAGGCATTGTGGCGACCTAGCGACATAGTGACAACTTGTAACAAACAACTCGCCAGCGCCACCAGCGGCAGACAGCGCAACTAAATCTGACAGTGCGCTACATCGCGCTAACGAAGTTTCTTCAGTCGGTTGACTTATATACAACTTCCAACTTCATCCAAATGGACTTCGGTCCCCAGGCATAACACCCGCCTGGAGAGAGATCTCTCTATTGTCCTCTCTCTACTACAGCATTATTCCTACCTACATGGTTTATGGATGTTGCCACTTTGATACCTACCTAGAACATTTACATAAAGCAAGTTTTTTAAAAAAAGTAGTTACTTTTAAGTAGGTAAAGTAGGTAAATGTTCTATTAATCTGCAGGTTATTAAATAAAAAAACAATTAAACGATAGGTTTTTCATTTAATAGTTAAATTGTAGAATGCAGTACATAATTGAGTATGAGAGTAACATTTTACATTAATTTCGAACTCATTATCTCGCTTTAGTCCTACCGTGATATGTAAACTCGAAACCCTAATGATCAGTAAGACAGTGTAAGAACACCACAGCCGACGGCATTTTTAAGTTGTCCCGCATGACAGAATTATCAATAGTCTTGAAATATGAATAAAGGAGGTGGGGTATCCTTACAAATTTAGCGCTTCTGATTATTAACGTATTAGGATGTCAAATGCCGAAGCAAAACTAAAGCATAGAAAACCAAACACTGAAAGTTGGGTGTCTGCAAAAACTCATAGGCCTCGCGCAAAAAAATCTAAAGCATTGAAAGTAGACATTAAAATCCCTTTTTTCCTTTTAGAATTATCCTTTAAGCTGGGTAGAAACCACTGACAATGGCACTCTCATAGGCCGCGGGGTTGCCTTCACCATATTTGATATCCTAAGCGAGCGCTTCAATTTTACCTTCGAAGTTGTCACTCCGGCAAAGAACTTTGAAATAGGGGGAGATACTCCGGAAGATTCATTGATAGGACTTGTTAATAGCTCGGTGAGTATCGTTTATTAATTATAATAAATCGGTCGCTTATTAACAAATTTAAAAACCCAAGGAGGTCAGAGAAAAAGCATTTTCAGTTTTTCCCATTATTTTACTTAATTGTGGTTACCATGCGCCGTGTTTACCGAGACTTTAATGACGTAATCACCGTTCACAATGTTATGATTCATCTTTCCCTTCATACTTGTTACGGGCTTAGGACCGTCAAGGATTACAAACACGGTTTAGGTTAAAAAATTGTAGATTATTGTTGTTAAAAATCATTCTGAAATGGCATTTAACTACAGATAACGGTATGGATTACAAAACCGCAAGAGTTTTCTTTGGCGTATTTAAAAAGGTGAATCAGCTTTGTACAACGATTGTTGAAAATGTACAAAATTTTCATTTTTACATTAGGTCACTTTTAATAAATGTTCGAATTGACAGTCGCCTTCCGAGATACGATAGACCTTACAGTGTAGCGCGTAATGGTCCGCCGATTAGGAAATCGTTCAGTCCAAATCCTAACGGTGTCAGCAATGTTTTGACCACTCCACAAAGTTAATGTTCACAACATCAAACATTTCACGATTGTCCAGAAGTAAATTTTCTCGCCGAGCCATTTTTTTATCAATTAAATGATGTAACACTTTACTTAACAAGCACTCGCTTCGAAACAAACACGGAACTGACGTCGCTTGCGCATAGTTTTGTGAGAGTAGTATCAAACAATAACATCGTGACGATAACGGCCTACCCCCTTCGTAGCTACAGAAACGAGAGACCATGACTTATAAAATAGCGAGGACATTCTTTCGACTTTTGAGCTCAGAAACATGAATATCGTAACCCCTATTGTGTGGTAGTTGCTGACCAAAAAACACCCTGTATACTTACTTGCCGAAAAATGCGGATTTATCGCTTCGTGTAACGCTAAACGAAGTGTTCTAAAGGTTAAAAATCTCTTTAAAGGTTAGTAAAGGTTGATGGTCGTGCAATCTTTATAATCAGTAAAACAAACAACGGAAGTGGTATACAAAATTCATTAAAATCATGGTCACACGTGTCCGTTGTAACAGCAACCGTACCTATATAGCTGGTTCGATAAAGGCTAATGCACTTACAACCACATGTAGGTTTTCATAAAAATGTGCTCTACTCTACCATCTATCGCTTTATATATAAATATGACTTAATTTTCTCAACAATAAACAATATGGCACACCTAGTATTAAAAGTTATTTAATAGTAAGAAAGTCAACGATAAGTTCGAATACATCTAAAGTATCTAAACGCCCTCAAAAGTACATTCTTGAAAATCTTTCAGTTTACATTTATTACGTAGTAGGTACCCTATTAAATACTAATATAGCTGTTTATTTTATTTTGGTCTCAAACTAATTAATCCGAATATTTATTTCATTATCGGTTACGGCAGCAGATAATAATAATTTAGAAACACAGCGGCTTTTGGGATTAGAACGCTTTGACCTAAGCAATTAAACCACCTCGAGTAAAATTAAATCATTCGAACACATCTTCTTATGAAGATAAACAATAAAATTCTCCCTGATCCATACAGAAAGTGGACATGGCAGTGGCGTTCCTTCCCATACTGTTCAAGTTCCAGCACATAGTGGACTTCTCAGCGATCTTGGACGAGGGCACGTGGATGATGATGCTGAAGAGGCCCAAGGAATCTGCCGCGGGCTCCGGGCTTCTGGCACCTTTCGATATACATGTGTGGTACGTTACGTGAGCTTATGGCATGGGGAAGACAGAGCACACAGGACATGCAGTAGAAAGTAGTCTCTAAGGACAGTGTTATATTGCGAGTCACATTTGACGACGACGTTGGCCTAGTTGGGAGTAACCCTGCCACCGAAGCTTGTGGTTTTGGGTTCAAATCCCGGTAAGGGCAGATATTTGTGTGATGAGCGCAAATATTTGTTCCTGAGTCTTAGATGATTTCTATTTTTTGAAGTATTTATTTCTCTATATAAGTATGTTTATCGTTGTCTAGTACCTATAGTAGAAGCCTAGAGCTTAGTTTGGGACTAGGCCAATTTGTGTGACATTATCCCCTATATTTATTTATTTATTTATTATTTACATTCCTGGCTCGCGGCGCCGCTCCTGCCTCTACTAAGAGGTAAAAGATCTAATGATTTACGTGACTTACGAGTATGTACCTAAATAATCAAATCTCAAAATGCCTGACAGCTAGTAAAGTATGGGAACCATGTATAAGCTCATTATCATTCCCGCAGGTACCTGATCTTAGCAGCAGTACTATCCTACGGACCCTGCATCACGTTACTGACGTACATACGTTCCAAGCTAGTGAAAGACGGCGAGGAGCTAATATCGCTGTCTCCCAGCTTCTGGTTTGTTTATGGAGCCTTCATCAAGCAGGGAACCACATTAGCACCTGAAGCAAGTAAGCTAAACTAATAACTATTTGTATGCAATCAAAAGATGACACAACTACTTATTCACGACTAATTATTATAGCGTAGTGTTGACATTCATGCAAACAAAAAAAAACGGTTTACATTCATCTGGTATAACTTTTTTTGGCATAATCATCACTTGGCATAATCATCATTTGGCATAGTCTTTTTTCAGAAACCGTATACTTTTCAGGATTGTTATAAAATAAACCTAACCTAACCTAATGGGCTCTATTCAATACTATTTTAAATAATCCTGAAAAGTATACAGTTTCTGAAAAAAAAGACTGTATGCCAAATGATGATTATGCCAAGTGATGATTATGCCAAAAAAAGTTATACCAGATGAAGGGAACCCAACAAAAAACAAACCGTACGTCTTATATTTTGGTATTCACATGTCGTTTTTCAAAAGGCTTAAGAGGCCGTATACGAAATTTTGCCGGATTTCCTTCATTTCGCGATTTCACAGTCAGGATATAGTCAGGTCAGGATCCTGATACCTATGTCTCAAACATGTTTCAAGGTCTAAAATGTTTTGATATTTAACAATATTCATTGATTGGACTTTTGACTTTTGACTACTACTCGTAGGTATATAAAGTAATTTTCTATTCGAAACTAAGCTTGTTAAATAAGGGGCAGTTCCTTGGCGACCGAGTTCTACTCGGGTGTATGTAGACGACTCTATTAAATCGCAACATGTTAGTGTCGTCTATAATAAAAATACGCGTAATATGTCAAATACGCGAAAAAGGTGAATTTTTACAGACCTTTTTTGACCCCAAATCCCCCTATTTCGCATTTTTCATCAAAATCGTTAGAACTGGTATCAAAAACGTGAACGATTACAAATACAAATACTTCTCGTTTAATAGTATAGGATAGGTAAAGCTTCGATTTGTACGTTTCCAGCGTCAGTATGAACAGAACGGAAATATTAAATAAAGATTAAGTACAGAGTAGTGTGAGGTGTGAAAGTTTACTTAGGTATGAATAATGATCTTAGAAAAACTATCAACCTTGACAATCCAAGTCCAGTCAAGTGCGAGACAGACTATAAATCAGTAATATCTAATATGCTAAAGAACACCGGAGCAATACTTTGTTAAGAAATGTTCAACCACCTAAGTTAAGCAACTGGGCAACGTGACAGCCAACCAAAAATCTTTTATAATGTAGTAGATCTTGAACTGTTTTTAAACTTATTTAATACTTCGTAACCGGGTTGGAAATATCGACGGTGGAAATTTCAAATGTCGTAAGGGACATTTTGTCGTAAGTACACTAAATATACCATTGAAGTCAGTATTTTTTTTTCTATTAATAAATATTGTATTGAAATTTCGATATGACTTCTAATAAAAAAGTTATGAGTCGGTCAAAGTTTGTCGTAACTTCCTAATATTTAAAACACTATGTTGTATCGGTCAAATATTTTTGTATAACGTCTTGTTTCATTGAGCGCAATATCGTATATCTCAATATTTTTAAAATTCCTATGTTGTAAGGCACTAAAAAGAATACATTTTGTCAGATAAATACTGTGTTTTCGGAGGTGTAACACAACAATGTGTATTCTTCTTATTTTTTTGTTGTAAGGGACACTATTTCCTAAACCACTGTATTAGTGGATGTCCAATTAAAAAATTAGGGTAGGCGAAGTTATTTAAAAAGTATGCTTCCAAGAATCATCTTAATGGGATGAGTAGGTAGTTTCCAGGTTATGAATTTTAAAAAAGTGGAATTTTGTTTTCTGGCTCCCCTGAAAAGTAAGCGTTTGTCCCTTACGAGATTTGAAATTTCCACCGTCGATATTATACTAAGCCTGTAAAAAAAGATAAGAAGAATACCATTTTTCATGGCTTCTTGTCAGGAATGGAGACCCTTATTTTTGCTTTTTAAGTCCTTTATTACTTGTTAGGAACCGCCATAAACAGACGTATGTTTAAAAAAATAACCCGCTACGTACTAATAGTAAAAAGATGGCCCCTTCCTTTAAAGATAAAACGGATGGAAGGACGGTAGCGTAGGCTTTATTAATGCCTTTTGGGTAAGGAACGCTGAAAAGCAACGTTAATCACAGTAATTGTGTTTACCGTGTCATCAACATGACACATTTATTTTATTGCAGCACCCACATTGCTTGATCCTATCAAAACAGCCCTCCTTATAAAAATGCCGCATATACTATGGAGCGTCAATACTCTTACGACCTTATATGTAACAGTTTAGGGTTGAATTATTTCAAGTTTTAAGTTCCACATGCGCTGTTTGGATTTCGGTAAACGGAGTAGGTACATCGCTAATGGAGTTCATCAATCATGGTCACACCGTATGATTATAGGCACCAAGTATTTATTATGTCATGTTTGTAAAAACCTACTACAGTTAAATGATAGTTTTTAATGATTCAGACAATAATCTGATGTCTAAAGGTCACGAAAAGTGTTTTTGTGTCACGTAATTAGTGTTCTGTGTTAGATACTATTTAATGGAAGGAGGAGTCATGAGATTGCGAATCGGTAAACATTATGTAGGTGGAGGTTGTTCAGGGTTCCGTAGTTAAACTAGGAACCGTTATAGTTTCGCCATGTCCTTCCGTCCGTCGGTCCGCATCCTAGCGCAGAGACTCTTAGCGCTAGAAAGCTGTAGTTTGTCATGAATATACATATTAGTCAAGCCAACAAAGTACAAAAAATGTAAAAAAAACATTTACTGTACCTCCCCTACACGTAACTTGGGGATGTTTTTTTTATTTTCTCGTCTACCACATAGTGTGGGGTGTCATTGGATAGGCCTTTCAAAAAAAATGTGTGTTTGCGAAACCAATTTTTTGATCAAGGGATCCGTTTATGAATTATAAGCTTTAAAGCGCTATTTTTTGTTAGAGTCGACTGTCCCCCCCCCTACAGCCAAAATTACAAATACTAAAAATCAGAAAAAAAACTTAAATGGAAGCGCATATAACGAATTTTAAAGGAAAACTATCACGACTAAGTAGACATCGGTTCTTGAGATACAGGCGATTAAAGTGTTTATACCTACTAAAATCATCTAAGACGGCACCAAATGACTTTAAATAGAAAATTTGCTATTACTTGTTGATTTTGTTTGTAGTAACTTAACGACTTCGGAACCCTATACTGAGCATGGTCTGACATGCTCTTGCCCGGTTTTTATTACAAGCCTCTTATTATAGTATGTACTCGTAAGTCAGTTAATTTATAATAATAATAGTTGCAAGTTAATTTTGAACTAGTTTCCGTTGATAGAATGGGCTGTTTGGACCAGTTTGAGCAACTTATTATGTAAAACCGATGACAATATAATGGTAGGTTTCCAAGAGCTGATCTGATGATGAAGGTGGCGGGATTATCTCCGCCCCATACCCATTTATCATTAGTTTGGTTTTGAGAAGCAGATAATGCATTTGCAAAAAGAGTACAGTCGGCAACAAAAGCTGTCCCAAAAAAGATTTTTTATACGCTATGCTGTAATCAAAATAATTTCTAGGCAGTAATGGTCGCTCACTAATAATGACCGGTTGCTACTAAAATACTAATAAATTGAATTGGATTGCTCGTTTTCTACATTGCATTATTTATAGCCTACATGGTTTTGTAAACGTTGCTTGATAATTCTTATAGGTAATGACAGTAATATTTGCAGCGAGGTAATCATCTTGATCAATCTACTCGTACCTAATAACTATTTCAGTGACTACACATGAAATATAAAAAATATGTATTAACCAATTAAAAAAGGTACCTATGTTAAATAAAAATAAGTTACTCTCACGTTATCAACGGTTGCATAGATTTAAACATGACCTGTCAATGGAACGCTTTGTAGGGATAATTTTCGTGTCACAACGGAACTTTTTTCACTTTTGTTGTTTGTATGGTTAACCACTCTTAACTATGGTCCAAATATTAGGTCCTTACCCACATATAGGTAATTCCATTCAATAAATCCGGTTCGAAGGATCGAACTAGTTGTTGTTTTTCAATTTTCAAATATATCATTCTTTCACAGATACAACCCGTGTCCTATTCACGACATGGTGGCTCTTCATCATTCTTCTGTCAGCTTTCTACACAGCCAATCTGACTGCTTTTCTCACTCTGTCCAAGTTTACACTGGACGTTGAGTATCCTCAAGATCTGTACAAGAAGAACTACCGCTGGGTCGCACCAGAGGGCAGCGCTGTAGAATTCATTGTGAATGACGTAAGAATAACGTAACTACCTACATAATTAATTAATGGCGCGTTTCCCTTCCTCGATATACGTTACATCTCGCCCTCTTACCTGTAATATAAAATGTGTACTACGAACTAGAAGCAGGCAGGCAGCCCCGGGCGAAGCAGCCACGCTTCGTCCCCGCCAACATCTGTAACCCCTCGACCGCATCTAGCATCAGCCGAAACTGAAAGCAAAATTTCCAAGGTCATGTCAATACAACCTAATGGGCTATTGCAGAAAGCTTTGGATAAATATGACGGACCTTTTTTATTACTACCATTTTTTTAACTCATAAAAAAATTCGCCGAAACTATGCCGAACCCTAAGCTCATGGATATTTAAAAACTGCTCATTCGCTGTAACAAATTCTTCGATAATACACGATAATCCCTTCCCAGCCTGACGAAGAACTACATTACCTGAGTAAAATGATAGACAACGGGCGTGCCACGTTCCGCTCCGTCAACGCTGATCGTCAGTACTTGCCCCTGGTGTCTGGTGGCGCGGTGCTGGTGAAAGAGGCGACGGCTATCGACCACCTCATGTACGAGGACTATGTGAGGAAGACAAAAAAGGGAGTCTTGGAAGAAGAGAGGTGCGTAGACAAGGAGATTACTGAAAACTTCCTTTTCATTAGACTAAATAAATATTGAAGCGTACACAACACCACATTGAAAAGCGATTTTAAAACATGAAGTAAGGAGGAGTAAAGCTTAGTATTGTTTTGACTTCAAAAGCTGAGGTATATTAAATTAGTAATTTGAATTTAGTGATTTGATTGCGTCAATCTTTTTGTTAAAATAACACGATGTTATGTTAAATAATAAGTTTCTGTCAAAATTAATATTATTTTTACATTATGACATCGAGTGAGGTATCATTGGATAGGTCTTAAAAAATCATTATACCTAATGTGCAAGATAAATAAAAGCTTGTAATAAGATAACTATAATTAGTACTCCGTTATCCCCATAATAATAACTTACCTAGCTTATGAAGATGTATTTGAAAAAACATCGGTTTAAACTTATGTACACTTTCCAAAATGTTGTGTATATCGGCCTTATAAGTAGCTGCACGGTTTTGTACCTTGTGGCTCTAACGCCTTTGACAGTTTATGCATCAGTTCAAACATGTCATTAAAGTGAAAAAGCACTAAAGTGTACCTTGTGTTATGTCGTTCATAATAACCCCGTTGCGAGATATTCACAGGTGTTAAGGATCCCTTTATACTAACTAGAGTTTGGTGATGATTGCACACATAATGTAAACGACTATTCTTACGAATACCTTGTTCCAGATGTACTTACGTCGTTGCACCACACCCATTCATGGAGAAATTAAGAGGTTTCGTTTTCCCTATGGGTAGCAAGTTGAAGAAGGTGTTTGATCCTGTGTAAGTAGAACACACTTTAATAAGTACTGTAAGCCTGGTAGGCGCCTATTCCTAAGCGTAATACTTTACGCACTTTCAACTAAGCTACGTAGAATAAAAGTATACGTCTTGCAGTGTTAATATATTCTTTCATTTATTTTAACGTTTAAATATACATTAGTTCACATGTGAATGCCAACGCGGTCCGTTGGAGACTCTGGAGCGTCCCCCTGAAAACCACCGGCGGGCATTCCATATTTCGAAATCTTTTTTATTCAAAAGATTTCGAGACATTTCGACATAACAAAATAGAAAAAAGAAAACAATGAAAGGAGTATGTACTGCCACATCCTTCTTTCATTACATCCCTCGCCCCTCTGGAAGCAAGGTCCCTACCTATGCTATCCTATGAGAAACCCTAATGACTACCTAAGGAGGGAACAATACATTAAGGGGGATCGTCCTGCTCTACAGGATAATTTCCTGTGACAATACCGCATCTGATGCCAAAACTTGTGTTAGTGACGTACCATGCGTCATCGGCATAGTCTGCGCTACTTGCCATAGCAAACTTCGACTCTTCAAAAACCCTGCCAAAAATAAAAGACGCGATCCATGGTTAACCATACATATCTACTGTCAAACATGCTTGACAGCCCAAACACTGAAGGAGTGAAGGTGCCTGGTCAACAAGAAAGAATCAATTCCCTTTATACGTTGCCAGCATAAAAT
The DNA here is from genome assembly GCA_949316455.1 of Acleris holmiana. Classification (NCBI taxonomy): domain Eukaryota; kingdom Metazoa; phylum Arthropoda; class Insecta; order Lepidoptera; family Tortricidae; genus Acleris; species Acleris holmiana. Next base: position 16,382,393 of record OX438768.1, read on the forward strand.
TACAAAAGCATTAAACATCGTACCAAGGAGGTTGGTATCGACATTAAAAAACAAATAGACCCGTGTCTATGATTTAACGCCTTAGGGTTTGGCGCACACAGTCGCTTTTACTTGCGGAACCATAGACATCTCCTCTCATCAGACAGAGAGTTACCGTCTGTGGTGCCACAGGCACTATTTCTAAGTGAGATGACATCAGATATGTCATGTCACTTTGGCATGACAACTAAACTAATATTCTGAAGGAATATTAGTTTTACCTACCTATTTAAGCCGTGATAAGAATTCATGCTCTGAAAGAACATCAATCGTTATCTCCTATATTGATTTCTTTGTTTGTAGGTATTGACCTACTAACATAATGCTAAAATTTTATTACTAACTACAGCTATGCTAAGATATTTAATTACATGTCATTATATTAAAAAAACCATATATCAGTAGTACAGTTTGCGAACGTAAGCGTCGCCAGATGGCAGCTTAACTCAGCATCAGTACATGAAATTAATAAACACCATTAAAGACATCTGAAAACAAACAATTATATGGGGCCAAGCATCCAAGCTATCGAAGAGCTGGCGCCTATAAAAAGACAAGACATAATAGTTTAAAACAAAATTTCAACGATACGGCTCTACAGAAGGGACGGGCATGGTGCAGTCCAGACATCGGACTTCCTGTGCCTTCCACATCAAAGGCAGGATTGCATGCCAGTGTTCCTTCTGCTAACAGCAGCCGTCAGACTTCTTACATCAGATTTCTTTCAACTCAGCAAATGCGCATGAAATAAAAACATAATTATACACATTAAATCAAATAAAGTACAGCTGCCCATAATAACATCATAAGAGCATGAATAAGCATCCAACCATATCGCCATCACATATAACAAACGATATGAAATACGTGACTTGAGCACCATATAAAACATCTGTCAGGCGTTATGTGAGGTGAAACCCATACAGAGTTTCTTCCACACCTTACAGGCAAAGTGGAATTCTCATCATAAGACCAGACGTAATGTTCCCATGGAGACAAGACTGCATCTCACTTTCCTCTCCCTTTTCATTGCTATTCACGCTTGCTCATGTGTTAGCGAACTGCAAAGACAAAAAAAAAGTTAATATTATACATGACTATACACAATTATATACACCCTTATAACTAAGCTCTAGCGTGAAATTTCTTTAACCTATTCCTATGAACAATAATACATTTTGTTACCGTACCGACTTTCCTGATCTTATAATTATTATTACAAAGCCTTGTAACAATTTCGAATGGTCCCTTGTATCTCCTAGCAAGTTTATTGCTTAATCCAGACTTGCGCTTCGGACAGTATAGCATTACGAAGTCCCCACTATCATAAGAGATATCTTTGGCCTTGATATCGTAGTAAAACTTCTGCTTCAGTTGGGCGCGCTGTATATTCCGGGCAACTTTTCTTCTTAATATCGACAATCTTGTTATTTTATCCGCTAGCGTATCTGAAACCCGGAGATTATTGATGCGCAACTCGATATCAGATTTATATAATGGTTCCTTACCATACACAATCAAATGCGGCTCCACACCTGTGCTAGCCTGTTTCGCGCTATTGTAGGCATAACATACCATAGGCAAATACGTACACCAGTCTCGTTGCTCCTCCGAGACATACTTTGAGATCATGCCCAATAATGTCCTGTTAAATCGTTCCACTAAACCAACTGTTTGCGGATGATATGTTGTCGCATGTGTGAGCGTCACATTAAAAAGACTTGCGGTCTCTCTAATGGTATTAGAAGTAAATACTGAGCCTTTGTCGGTTATCAGCTGTCGAACTCCTCCAAATCGGCACAATATTTCGGTAACCAAAAATTCATTGATGGTTTCCGCGGTGGCTCTGGGCACGGCTTTGCACACTGCATACTTCGAGAGGTATTCCACTGCGACTAAAATATACCTATTCTGTTTATTCGAAATCTGTAACGGCCCTACCACATCGACGCAAAACTTGTCGAATAAATCTGCAACATTTATCGGTATTAATGGTGCGATCACTTTGTTGACATTCCTCAGTTGACACTGTTGACACGACTTGACATATTCGTTTACTTTTTTCTCTGCCTTGGACATGTAATATCTTTCATTAAACTTTTCATATGTCTTAAACAAACCAAAATGTCCTCCAGACACTGGCTCATCATGCAATTCTAGCATACATTCTGCAAACTTCTCTTGCGGCAATACTAAGAGCTTTCTCGTTTCTTGTCCAACATCCCTTTTCCTATACAATAAATTATCCTGCAAAAAATAATTTTGATAAACATTCGTATTGCTCTGTCGCATTTGATCCAAAATATGGCGGCAAAATGAATCAGTTCGTTGTGCCGTCCTCATACTATCGCTATTCAGCGCATATAAGACGAATCCGTCTTCTTGTTCGGGAATTCTCTCCATACACTCTGCACTCGGGTTCTCGATCAACGGATTTCTGCTCAAGAAGTCGGCTACGACATTATCCTTGCCACAGCAGTATACAATATCGAAGTCCCAGGACTGTATTGATAAAGCCCATCTGGCGAGTCTGCCGTTCATGTCACGCTTGCTTTTTAACCATATTAACGCTCTATGGTCAGTGACAACCTGAAATTTCATTCCCCACAAATAGTGCTTAAAATAATTTATCGCCCATATTAATCCTAGGCATTCTTTCTCTGTCACTGAATATCTTTGTTCAGCGGCACTTAATTTTCTTGAGGCGTATGCAACTGGCTTCATTTCACCTTCCTTGCCCTGACAAAGGCAACTTCCCAACGCCTTCTCGGAACTATCGACAAACACTCTCGTTATCGCATCCTTATCATTAGAGAAATATGCCAATACCGGTGCGGAACACATTTTCTCCTTCAATTTGTCAAACGCTCTCTGTTCTTCTTCTGCCCAAACAAACCTTTTATTTTTCTTTGTAAGGCTCGTTATCGGTAATGCGATCTCTGCAAAATTATCGATAAATTTTCTGTAATAAGAGTACAAACCCAGCACTGATCTAACCTCCTTTACGTTCCTTGGGGTTTGTATCTGCCTCATTGCCTTTATCTTGTTCACATCGGGCCCAATTCCATTTGCTGACACCTCATGTCCCAAAACTGTCACTTTCTGGTACCCAAATTTGCATTTACTCGGTTTTAGGGTTAAGTTGGCCGATTTTAACCGCGATAAAACCTCTTCCAATGCCGACACAAATTCTTCAAACGTTTTACCATAAACCAAAATATTATCGACATATACAACAACCTTTTTGTATTTCAACCCTGCAAGCACCTTGTCCATCACTCGCTGGAACATGGCTTGACTCGTTTTCAAACCAAACGGCAATACATTAAATTCATATAGCCCCGTATGCGTCACGAAGGCCGTCTTTTCTTTGCCTTCGCCCAGAGCTAACTGCCAATACCCTGAATTCATATCAAGGTCAGCAAAATATCTGGCTCCCTGTAAACAACCAAGCAAATCATCCGTCCTTGGAATCGGGTACGAATCCATCCTTATTTTTTTGTTTAGCGCTCTAAAATCGATACAAAATCTTGGTGGGCCCTCCGGCTTGTCCACCAACACAACGGGTGAAGCATAAGGACTTCTTGACTCCTGTATTATGCCATTTTCCAACATCTCCTGTACTTGCGCATCAATTATTTGCCTCTGTTTATTCGACACCCGATACGGTGCTTTATGAACTGGTTCATCATCCGTGGTATTCACTGAAATAAAAGTATCCTTATAACATCCCAATTCTCGGGTTGCAAAAGAAAAAGTGTCGCGGAACCCTTTCAATAAACCACCCAATTCTGTCTTTTGCTTGGCCGTCAATCCATCATTCACGTCAAAGACAACCGGTTTTTCGTCGTTAAGGTTTAACAAATAGTTTTCATTGCGCTGCACCCAATCTGTAAAATAAATATAATCAGTTTTCTTCAAAGAAGATTCATTATATACAAACTCATTAGGATCATGAGCACATATAGAAAAAAATGTTTTTTTCTCATTATGACGTGAGATGAAAGGCACCGAACTAATTTGTTTCAGTGTCAACTGACTCTTTGCGAAATCGATTATTGCTTGGTTTTGTCGTAAAAAGTCTTGTCCCAGTATGATTATTTCGGCCGTATCGTGTATAATTAATACGCGTTGCCGATAATATACTGACGCAATTTGCATCCCTACCTCGGCAGAGGCATGCACATTGATTGCATAACCGCCTACCGCTCGCAAGGCCATAGGTCCGTGCGTTTGAGAATCCAAGGATAATTTATCCCATCGGGATTTGGAGATACAAGAGACACTCGCACCTGAATCAACGAGTGCTTCACAAATAATACCATTTATTACTACTGGAATAATCGGTACAGAAACGTCCCTAGACTTATCTACAAGGATCGGGTTTGAATCCATGCCGCCTGTCGCATCCCGATCTACTAACGACGCGGCGTGAAGTTTGGGTGCTGCCTTGATGAAGAAGGAGTAACCTCTCGATAATCGGATCGATAACTTTCATTGGCCGTCGCCACGCCTTGCTGCCTTCGCGAACTTTCTTGTGGTGTCCAAGGGCGTGGACACGGACGAGGACGAAGATCGTGTGACTCGCGTGGTGCTTCTGGTTCAAAGTGCATTCTGCGTGGCGCTATTGTAGCTGGCGTTCCGAACGGTGTCGATTCATCGAATCGTGGTGTGTGCATCGGCTGATCACCGCGGTTCCTGATTTCTTCGAAGTTTACATCTGGATTAAAAACTGGCAATTCTACATTTCTTGCATATGTGTTGTCGCAATTAAATATGTCCTCCATTTGCATTATTGTTTTTCTAAGTTCCTCTTTAGATGCAAATAACTTCGATGCCAACAGCCACTGGTGATGCTGGTTCATAGATGTAATAAAATGCCTTATGAATCTTTCATCATCGATTTTAGCTTTAACAGCTAAGTTTTCTAAGGCGTAGAAATATTCAATCAGCGTTTCCTTGTTTTGCTGCCTTCTGTAGTAAAATTTTTGAGCAAAATCACCTCGGCAAGGAAATTGCAGTTTCAATTTTTCCACTAGCACTGCGTAGGTCGTGAATTCCTCAAAATTTGTCTTAAACCAGTGAAGGGCTGGTCCATCTAGATATGCGGCGATGGCATATTTTTTCTGCTCATCAGACCATCCTTTGATGATTCCAATGGCCTGGTACTGCATTAAAAAATCCTCCGTATCAGATAGCCCATTATATTTTCCAGTCGCCATTTTGCTATGCTATATGGGAAGGACACGCACCAAAAAATAAAATACCAATATGAGAACAGTTTAAAGCGAGAATAGGTTAATAAAGATATCACTCAGGTTCAGGTCAGGAGCACTCCACTTCTTGCTTGCGAGAAGATTCTTCGGTTCTCTTATTCTCGATACCCCGTACGGCTCCAACATGTAAGCCTGGTAGGCGCCTATTCCTAAGCGTAATACTTTACGCACTTTCAACTAAGCTACGTAGAATAAAAGTATACGTCTTGCAGTGTTAATATATTCTTTCATTTATTTTAACGTTTAAATATACATTAGTTCACATGTGAATGCCAACGCGGTCCGTTGGAGACTCTGGAGCGTCCCCCTGAAAACCACCGGCGGGCATTCCATATTTCGAAATCTTTTTTATTCAAAAGATTTCGAGACATTTCGACATAACAAAATAGAAAAAAGAAAACAATGAAAGGAGTATGTACTGCCACATCCTTCTTTCATTACAGTACCTTTCCTGTATACGTAGCCACGACTATTATAGTTGGCCATGAAATTCGAATTTCTATTATGAAAGAAGAGGCCCTGGGGCCCATTTCACGATAGCTTGTTATATAGCTTATACGAGGGGCACACTGAAATGATCGGGAATAAGAAAAACCACATGCACGGTATAGCTAAATTGTATTTTGTTGTTTTTCGACGTATTCTCCGTTCCATTCATTAAAACAGTAATTCCAGTCTGAAGTTGATGTAGACAAAATGGCTGATTCGTACGCTTCCACAGCTGCTTCGGGGTCTTCAAACCGTTGACCGCGTAATAATTCTTCAAAAAATAATCTGTCTTCCGAACCGTATGGGAGCTCGCATTATCGTGATATAAGATGATGCGACGTTTCAGGTTATTTTTTTCGGAGCTCTGCTATAATTTCTGGCAAACTAACCGTGATATACCACCAGCGTTAACCGTTCTGCGTTCCTGTAAAGGAATTGTAGCAACATGCCCCTTTTACGAGACAAACATAGCGACCATTTTCTTTGACACGCTGCGGGAGCGAACCACTTTCGTTGGTTTGACCTCGTCGTCGAAGACCCAAACCGCTGACTGATGTTTTCTTTCAGGTTCGTATGAATAAATCCATGATTCGTCACCTGAGTCGATATTATAAACGGTATTTGAATTCCTTCCCATCGGACAAATTGGGGGGAACGCAGTGGGAAACTAGCTTTCTTACTCGCAGCTCATTATGTAATATCGTCTGAATTGCAGTCATTCCGATTCTGATAACAACCCGAATCTGCTCGTATGTCACATGACGGTCATCTAATATAATAGTTCGCCCAGCACCGATGTATTCAGGCGTGACAGCTGTTCTTGGACGACCTGCAGAAGGAACAGTGCTGAGCGACACACGACCGCGTCGGAACTTGGCATACCTACCAGCGGTATAATGTCGTTTGACTCGGTGCTTCAACATCATAAATCGAAACAAGTTCGCGGAGACATTTATCTTTTTGACGACACGTTGGCCTAGTTGGGTTGGGAGTGACCCTGCCTCCGAAGCCAGCGGTCCCGGGTTCAAATCCCGGTAAGGGCAGATATTTGTGCACGAGTATTTGTTCCTGAGTCTTGGATGTTTTCTATGTATTTAAGTATTTATTTCTCTATCTAAGTATGTTTATCGTTGTCTAGTACCCATAGTACAAGCCTAGAGCTTAGTTTGGGACTAGGTCAATTTGTGTGACATTGTCCCGTGATATTTATCTTGAGATAAGCCGCGACGAGTTGTGATAAAATATGGCACGGAAAAGTTCACGCGTGAGCTCCATTTCTGTTAACGACGTGTCAACTTTAAACCCACATAGTTTTTGTTTTTAAACTTTTTTTATTGTTTGAATGTCATTAAGATTCTAAGAAAAATTCTTTATTGTAACATTTGTAACTCTATCAGAAATATTCTATTCCCGATCATTTCAGTGTGCCCCTTGTATTGCACACGGCAATCTCCTATTAACACTATGCATTCAATATGGTTTTGAGAAACGTGCCCTTGGTGTAATATTAGGCCGATCCAGTATACACGCTGTAAATTATTTGTCCAGTAAATAACTGTTACTGTAAAACTCCGGTTATAGTGTGAATCGGAGCTTCGGACCAGACGAGAATTCCTGAGTTAAGCGCCGCAAGGAGAAGTGGTGTTATATGTGTCTGTTTGCGAGCAATTTCTGGAAGTTTCTCTATCTATCTCATGATTGTCTGCCAATATACCTCTGTTCTTTTAGCCTCACGTACCTCCTCCAGTCAGGAATAGTGAAGTTCCTAGAGCACCGAGACCTGCCCAGCACCAAGATATGTCCCCTGGACTTGCAATCGAAGGACCGCAAGTTACGGAACAGCGATCTCACGATGACTTACATGATCATGGTCACTGGGTTGGCTGCTGCTATAGCTGTGTTTGTTGGGGAGGTAGGTTTTTTTTTTTATGTTCTGGAGAAGGCACACGAGCACTCACGCCACCTGATGGTAAGTGGAACCTGAGACCCATGGGCATTTGAAATTCTCAAGACTATAATCCTAAGACCTCAAATGCGTTGCCAACCCTGACGAATAAGATGGAATGCCTTTATGCTAGTAATTTCACCGGTTGTCTTATCCCCACACCGGAACACAAAAATGCGAACACTTTTGCGTGGCGGTAATTCTAGACATGTACGATTGTTTTGAAAAGGTTATTAGAGATCCTGTCAAAATTGATATTAAGAGATTCCATAGATTAGTATGTGTTATTTTGTAATGTATCACCGGTATTCCCATTATCTTTTAAAAAAGAAGTTCTCCAGTTTTCCATTTCTTGTTTTTTTTTAAATTAAATAGTGAACTACTGTTAAAGCGTGGACGATGAACCCGACGACTATCGGACATTTACTTGATATTACTTGTCCTCTGTTACTTTCGCAAAATGGTATTGCCGTAGCGCTTACGTATAAACAATGACGGCCCTATAATAAAGGTCAAAGTACGAAATTCTTCGTCGTCTGCTTCTGCGCTTTCCGATTAAGAACGTAAGGGCAATATTTTCTTTTATTATCCCTTTGTTGATTGTGAATAGCTTTAACCATTGTAACCTATTGTTACGGCACTGTAGCTCTTAATCAATTGATGTTTTGAAAGCAAGATGAGTTGTTAAAACTGGTCACATTTTAGCCACATGCCGATTAATGTATTAAGTATATATGAATTATCGAGAACATGGAATTGCATTTGTAGTGGTTGTACCGTTTGCAACAAAAGGAGAATAACTTTCTCTTAATTTAATAAAATTACATACCCTTAAGAAATGGAACAAGTAGTAGTCCTCTGTTTTTTGCTTTTAGTCGCTATCATGTTCTTCATCTGAGCTGTCACAAGTATTGAAAATTATGTAACTTACACTTAGTCGTACGGGCTGACACAAAATTATTCTGATAATTGTGAGAATACAATAAAATCAGACGTAAAAATACATGCACAACGTAAATAATATTCACAATTTGACACTGACATTATATTGGTATTTACTTCTTTAATATATAACAAACCTCTTTTTATGCTGATAGAGAAAATAGAAAATTCAAATATAGAATGCCTGTAAACATACAATACTACTACATAATATGCAATTCCATGCTCTCGTTAATTTATCTATACCTCATTCATGTGATCTATATAAAATATAATCCTAAATTTTACAGATGTTGATCAGACGCTACGTCCGCATGAAGTTGAATAAAATGCGCAGCGGACTAACCAAAATGAAGTCGTCCAAAAAAAAATCACATCGAAATGGTTTCAAATCGTATCAGGATGACAGTCGACCGCCGCCTTACGATTCACTATTTGGGCATAACTCTCGGTACAAAATGACAGGAAAGAGTAAGAAGAAGATTATAAACGGTAGGGAGTATTGGGTGGTCGATACCGTGAGTGGGGATACCAGGTTGATACCGGTTCGGACTCCATCCGCGTTTTTGTACCAACGCGACAAATGAATGTACGAAAAACGAACACATGAAACATATCTTCTGACGACATTGTGTTAATTTGCAGATAAGTTTTTGTAGACTTTACTATGTCGGTTAGCAACATAGATCCTGGAGCATTGTGCCCGGCTGTGGAAATCTAGTCTTACAACTGATATATGTATCTAATTAGTACGTCAGTTATCAAGCTTGTAGAATTGCCGATTTCAAAAGAACGGTTTTTATTCGCCTTTCTTCAGTAAATTGGATAGTAATACTTTAGTACAAATTTAGGACATAATTAAATTATATTTTTATGACACACTTGAAAGCACGAATTCACTTGTAGGTAAGTAGAATAAGGAGCAGCGTAGTAAATAAAACATTCGTTCAATACATATTTTTATTAACTGTGAAAATTCCACATATTCCTATAACATTCAAATCATCGTCAACCTCCGTTTAGAAAACATTCAAACCTATTTAATTCGTAATAAAAAACCGTTCACGGGCCTGTTTGACGTAAAATAGTAATGTTAGAATTTAAAAAAACGCATTAAAAATTTACCTACGATTTCTGTAGTGTTTTAAAAAGAGGTAGAACCGCCCCACTTCCTTATTTTCGGTACATTGATGTAAACTTGCAACGTCAATTTAAGTGAAGGGGCACGCCTTCGTGGAGTGAAAACACTATAAAAACTCTTGTAAAAAATCTTGTCAAGCAGGCCCCAGTATCACGCAACGGCTCTGCTCGAATAACCTACTTTTGTACATAAATACAATAAATATATATAAATATCTTGAGCAGCGACAGTCCGATGGTATCGTCTAGTATTGAAGTGGAACGAACCGCTATGAAATGTCCTGTTTTAGTAACACGTTGGTACTAAGTTACAAACTAAATAAATTCTAAAACAATAAACGTGTGAAAGGCAATAATTTAAAGGCGGTTATCAACACATGACAGTGGCTGTCGAGGATGAGCGTTGCAGCACAAAAACATCATCTGGCCTAAGAAAAAGTAACCCTGGCCGTAAAAGTTAACAAAGGTTCTAGGTATAACGCGACTCTGATAATTTGTTCGGCTAAGCATACGACTAACCACAGATACAATTTTTTTTGTTAAGTTTACCAATTGAATTTTTTTCTAATCTGTGACCTTTTTGTTTGATCTGAATGACGCGGTTTTGTAGTCTCCAGAGGGCAGGTAGGTGTCTTTGGCTATGATATATGTAACTAAGAAACCACGTTTTTCCATGCTAATTTGGGGTCTTGAAAAACTTTGTTCAAGCGTTAACTTTTACGCTTAATCAGGTTAATGTTTGTGTTACAACTCTCACCCTCAATGTCTAACAACTAACATTCGTACAGAATATTTCATATCATATTTCTTGTTTTAGCATGGAAGCTCGCTCTTTGCCTAGCTTATGAAGAGGACTAACTACAATGCAAATTTCCAAATTAATTTGTACCGTAGACCTAGAATGTTCCATATAAGACCTTCATAATAGCATCCGTTTCTTTCTAACTGTATAAGCGGAAGACGGCCGGACGATATTAACAGTGCGATAAGCCTAGATTTATCTGGTGATATTATTTAATTTGACCAAATAAAAATGCCTAAGATTCGAAAAAGCCAGTTTTAACCTTAGCATAAGATCATATTTAAATCTATATTATCTAGTTCATTTGGATGCGTCTAATATAAAAGTAATATAAATAAATGCCCGGCTGGGATGATAGCTCGAGTTCTAGTTGCGAATGCATTGGGGAAGCTGATGGCATATACCGCTACAGACAAAAACATGGTTATAGACCAAATGCCCTCTTAATCTCCTCAAAATAGAGCACAGACGCAAGGATAACCAGCCGCTGGATATTCTGAAGGGAACTCGGACACGAGTATTCTTAACTACTTGGTAGGCTGTGAAGGTTGCTACTTTTGAAGAATTGTAGGTTCGGTCGAAGGCCGTTCTAAGTTTATGGTGCAGCGAAACCGTTTTAACCTGTTAACAGGGTACTATAAATAAATGCAACGGGTTTGAAGTTTTTGTATATTGGAGAGTTTTTGAACTCTTAACACATTGACCATGCACAGTCAATACATTTATGAAAACATTATGTATGTTCATAAAAACATCGCTAAATTTAGAAAGAACTGTGACATACATAATGTTAATACCAGAAATAAATATAAGCTCGCAGTGCCCTTCACGCGGCTCCATAAAATAAAAAACTCTTTTATGGGTAATTGTATTAGGTTCTATAATAAGCTCCCAAGTAATGTTACTGAACTATCAGTAAATAAATTTAAGAGTTACGTTAAGCGTAAACTAATTTCTAAAGCATATTATAGTATTAAAGACTATATTAATGATAAAAATGCTTGGGACTGAATTGCTTGTAATAAAATGTTTAGTCCTTATGACAAAAGGTTGCGAACGTCGAAAAAAAAAAAAAGACATCCGACAGAGTTTCTTACAGGTTCTTCTCTGATCGGTCGCGATTTGAACCTGCAGTCAATTTAGGCTAAGTCGCTACTATGACGTTTCAAAAGAGTTTATTATTTGTAAACCTACTTGAATAAAGATTATTCTGATTCTGATTCTGATTCATTAAATCTTTAATTAATATTATTTTACCATACCGAGTGATCCATCAATTCTACCAAAAGTCGATCAGCGATCGATCGATCAGTGTGGTAGCTTTGTTCGACCGACGAATATTGATCGCTTAAGGTCGACCAATCGTCGATGTATTCGTGTAAACTAGCATATGCCATCGATCGACATAGATCGGCAGATCGTTTTCGTGTAGTGGGAACTGACGGGAGACCTTGACTTATCTCATTCTAACATTGATCGAAGGTGGATCGCTCTGTTTTAACAACCTTAAATATTATTTTGTCGACGTCGATATAGAAGTTGTAGTGTCTAGTTTAACCCAGTCGTTCCATTTGGATACTTATGTAACTACATGAAGGTATAATCTATACCTAGCAACTCGCGTGCCACTCCCAAGTCTAAAGCAAATCACTCTACATTACAAAATAATTAAAATATCTTACAGCTACGCGATTTTGGATTGATAAGTGCATCAAATCACTATTCATTTGAACTAAAATGTGATTTTATCTACCTAAATGAATTATTGCATATGTTTACCCGCTCAATTCTCACCTACGGTACCTTAAACTAGACGCTAGGCGCGAGATGACGCACAACTTAAACCTAGGAAATATGATCACATGTTTTAAGTATAAGAAACAGTCTCTCAGAGCGTGTAAGAATCGAAATTTAATTATGCATATTGGAACTGTTTCTTAAAACGCGCATATTGTGTATTTCCCGACACGTGGACTAAATATTTTATATAAAATATTTCTAGAGATTTTACTATTGTTAAAGAGCACTTTAAGTTATCAACAATGTTTAAGACAGATAGCTAGCCAACGATACGACTCGCAATGATTAGCTATTGAATATGTTCTATTTTACATGAATGGTAACTAACTAGTATTTAAGAACAGAACAGACAAAAAAGAACTCGTGTATGTAATCACACACACACACACACATTCGTGTGACTCGTGTGTGTGTGTGTGTTTGTGTATTTATGACATCGATAAGTTCTAAACATACAACGCTTCTTTACTTTGCCCAGGGCAAAACAATATTGCTTTTGCGGAAACACGACAATATCAATAAGATATACCGTATGGAATCTCATCCCACGGATTAGGACCTATTTGTGGCATTCTTGTTTTATACAAAACTAGCATGCTGTAAAAACGGGCGGTAAGAACGTATGCATTTCCATGTCGTTTTTATAGTACAGCCCAGGTAAATGTCAGGAAAACGCAAATGCTGGAGTAAGTCAAGTATGCACACAACTAAATACATAATATTCTTAATCCAGTAACTATGGTCAAATGTGAACGCTAGTCGTTGTACGTCGTCCGAATTATCCTAAGGCAGTTTATAGCTAAATACATAGCTCAACAGTAAAACGATAGTAACAATGAATATATTACCGCGGAGCGTCAGCAGAATTAACCACTCTCGCAACAGCTTTGGTCAAAGTATATCGAACTACCGACGTAGGAGTTCCTTGTATTGCTTTAACTATTTATTTTAAGGTTTTTTTTACTATTATTACAAAACTCATTATGCATGTGCTGATGATATCAGTTTTGCCATAGTAAGTTCATTATTCGTTTTATAATATTAAATACAATTGAAGTCACTATCTTTATTTTCATTTTGTAGTTCACAACGAATAAAAGAGTTAAGCCACCTAACTGATGCTTTAAACATGTTCAGACATGTTTAAGCGCCCAATCTGGTCCGATAAGATCGCGACCGTTCTCATTGACTTCAGACTCCAATAAGTTAAGTGTTGTGAAGTAATAAAAAGAGCACTTGAGTTAGATTATGTGTTTGTACGTACATATAATACGTATAGTGTTCTGCGAAAAACAAACAAAGATAATGTAGTCACAAGTTGAAAAAAAAAACTAACAAATTAAGTTAAAAAGTCTTGTCGGCGTATCAACGAGATATGAAAGTAGCACTTGTATAATAAAGATTCGGGTGCTTAGTAAATATTGATACGAATAGTGAGATAACTGAATTGTGCTGGACGAAGTCCTTATATATTTTAATTTTATCACACCGCAAATGCTGTTGTATATCATATACGTACCTAGACTCGACTTATTACATTCCGTTAATGCGAACGGCCAATTCTTATCAGCCTCATTTATAGCCAACGTATAAATAAATAAACATCTTAAATGTCGTCAACTAATAAACAAATTGTTTTAAAAACTCAGATATAAAACAAAACAATCCATTTGCTAAAAATATTAAAAAATAAAATGTAAAACTAAACAAATTCATAATTTTAAATCCATATTTTTTTACACTTGGTAATTTCTAAAGTTGTATTGTTTGTTGGATTATCGTATTCAAACAAAAAAAAATACTTAGATTAGATCTACCAGGAAGATTAGCTTCCGCCTCTGTTAAACGTTTCTCACACTAAGGCCTAACAACACCATTTGCCTCCCCCAACACGATGACGACACGTGACATCAAACACTAACGAACACTAGTCTTTGCGCCTTCTTAGCCTTTATCCTTATAATAGTTTACTCTAATTTCTTAGAAACTTAAGGCCTTATTAATAAGTGATCTTGGCTGAGATGCCCGTCATAACCTCGTGAGGCCCATACCACAAACAGGGAGATTTTTGTGAGTGGGAATTTAAACCTAACAGGAAGGAAATAAAGTTCAATACCTTTTTGCTCTTAATTGCTATTTTCAATTTTGAAACTAAATTGAACTTTATACTCGTCAAAATAAAGTTGGAACTAAGTTGCCTTGATTATGTCCCTCCTATGGAACACCGGGTTTCACGAGGTTAAGATGCGTTGAAGAAAACTTCAAGTCATTGAAAGCTGTAATTTGTGTCGTGTCTTGAGACAGCATCTCAGTCAAAATTCGATTATTAACAGGCCCCGTAGAGCCCGCGGTCTGCCACAATCGCAAGTAGCAGAATGGACTTGAATTACTTTGGCTTTGAAGTCCAGAATATGTATCAAAATCCTAGCAGCTTTATTTCTAACATAAGCCAACGTTGGCGTTAACACGAGGTCGTTTGTACAGTCACTCGCAGTTCGTTGTCACTTGCGGGAAGTTAGGATATCGCGGCGATGCGGAGCGGCTGTCAGACAGCCAGCCTACCGTCTTGGATGGCGGGCGTGGGGAGCAAAGACCTGGAAAAATAATTCAACCAATTAACAAACATTCAGATGTCTCTAGAGGAAAGAGCGAGGTAAACATTACTGCAAGAGGAAAACCCAAGATCGTTAAGAATCGAGTTTTTTCTTCCAAGTTTTACCACTAGTGAAAAAAAAACACCCTGCACAAACCTCTTCTTGGATGACCGTTGTAAACGTCAAACAGGGACAAAACTATATAATAATATTCATAATGTGATTTACAACGCATCAGTCTTTTAAAGAAGTTACCATAGGCAATCGTAATTAAATGAGAAACATGCAATTTTGTAGGTCAATGACTTACATACATACATTAAATCACGCATTAATAATAATAAAACAACATAAAAGTGCAAACGGCATTAAATTCGTTTCGTTATTTTAACGAGTTAGTAAAGTACACTTACCCGCACTCCAATGCGTCTAAATGCCTGGCATTGGTCGCCCCAGGCGCGCCCGCGACTAAGTTGGAATTCATAGACTCCGTCCTGGACCCCATGTTCCTTTGTCTGCACAAATACGGCGTCACGGCGGGAGAAGGGGTTGATTGCTCCTGCAACGCAAAGTGCATGTTACAGCAACAGTACCTTATGTGTTACAAGCAATGATAGCTTACAATGACCCTCGATTTGCGTTTGGGAATGGCAATATGAAACTAACTATATTCTAAACAATGTGTGGACTGCCTTTTAGTAAGTAAAAATACCCAAAAGCATAGTCTTTGTTTTAGCTGAGTACCATATGAAGATGTAAATCGATAGATTGTAAGTGAAAAGCGATATTTTTCACCACACATTGCCTTTTCCAAACGTCCCATGAATCGACATATTATAAATACATTACAGCTACAATGTGTTACAAGAACTATGTGTTATTAAAGCGCCAGGAGCAATTATTACAACGATGTTTCAGGATGATCAACATTATACGTGCGAGCAGATTAAAAACACTAGCACATAAATTATGTAATACATATGCATATGAATTATAATAAGAATGAGTTCTTTAAAAGCTGGTATACATTACAATTTCACGAATAAACCGTTAGCATTTACCTTGAGCGAGGGATACACGTAAGTATTGCAAATTACGGTAATTTGAGGACTATTGATCGAATGCGATTTGCATCGTATATGGGGGCCTATTACCTGAAGGTCGAAGATGAACCTTCATAGAAAGTGTATTCAAATCGATCAGCAATCACAAACTTTAAAATGCTCTTTGACTAGTAATAGCCGTATTAGAGATATTAGTTTTTACGAACTTCATGATAGAGAGTAGTTAGGTTGAAAATGGTTATAAATTGGTCATCTATACACATTTTAGGCAATAATAAAACCTCTGCAGGATGGAGAACTAAGATACACTATGTATATACTCAACCACCTAAGAAGTGCGCTTGTTTTTCGAGTGTATAAATGTTATTTATGCATGCGGATATGTATTCGGCTAAGGCTCACGAGCATTTGGCCTACCCAAGATGACAAATATCATCAACTTTCAAAGAATTCTATAAGTACCTTCGCTCGACTTCTTTTTTGGAACAAGTAATCCAATTAATTATTGTCTACATCATTTTTTTTAACACGAAAGTTGCCGCCCAAACGCTCCTAGGCCTTTGCCATTCATGTCTGTTTCTTCATGACCCATGTAGACAAAACGGTGAAACGGATTTTGAAATACGAAGTTTCGTTAGATTGGTTCTGATGCTGTAGAGGTCCCATATAAAACGCGGGATGTAAGGCTAACAAATCCTTATTCTTACTAATATTATAAATGAACAAAGTGCGTGTGTTTGAACGTGGCATATGATAGTTTATAGCTTGAAGGACTTATCGGACAGCGATAAACGATATTGTTGCCATTTTCAGGTGTATCCCATTTGCATCAGAACTACCAAAACTACTAAGTAATAAAAACCAGATTTAATATCGTATCATTTTACTATTTTTTAAATAATATTTTACATAACATAATATAACCCTAATTCGGCACTACAACATAAAATCACTCATGATTTATTTATTTCGTCAGAAATATTTATAAAAGTGTAAAACGTCAACAAATTCGTTATAAAATCTTGACCACCGATAATTTTTCGGGTAAACACGGACGGTTGATCACCAGCTCCCATTTCAATGATCGGATCTCCTTGAAAACAAATTATCGTACCCTTATACTTTCTAAACTGAAAAACTGGAATCCAAAGTAAAGAAAACTAAGTCAGTAAATGGAAATAATGGAACACGGCAAAAAAACAATCTAGTGAATGGACAATACAACAATGGTGTCCAAACACTCAACGTAAAATGGTGGTACAAATAAATACTTAATAAAAAATATATAAAACTAAATTATACCTTAAGCTGTTTGTTTCAGAGTTATTTTAAAACAAGCTGATGTTGTTTTTCCTGAACTCGTCATATTCGTAGGTTTAAGTTATAATATATTATGTATATGCTTCTGTTTACTAATAGGAACAACACATAAGTGCGTATTATGTTTATTCTTATTTACTTAATGGAGTCGTTTTCATTGATTTACCTAACAATATAACAACGAAATCAGAAGAAATCAACATTCCAAATACTATTTACTGTTAAACCTGTCATAGCTCATATAAGACGGCATCCGCCAACAATTTACAAGTTCACTATCGACGTCTGCGAGTGAACATGGATAATACATCTGTCACTTTCCGACCTGTAAGTGCGGGAAGGACGTATGCTTTATCAACATTTACCAAGAGCGATAAAGAGGAACATAATAGCCGAAACACTATTGAAACGCGACGCGACGCAACGTGTCGACATTAGTGCTGCCCTCCTAAGCCAATAAGCAGTATCTCAAAATCAATTTCCAAAGCAGATTCAATCCTATCATGTTAGTAATAAGGTTGCATTTGCTACAGGAGTTTTGACTGAGATACTGCAATTTGTGTTAGCAGGTAGGGTTGTGTACCATGTAAATTACCGACACGTCGTCGGACCATAGAAAATAATAGTATTAGATTCGACTCGTCACACATCGCGTTTTGCCAGGTCTCGTGGCGTTTCAATAGTGTGTAGCAGCCTTAATATGGGGGCTGCAGACTTACCAGCTTAGCAGGTTTATCAAACACGATGATTTTTGCTTAGGTAACTTTCAGATTCATTTTTTACTACTCTCTATACAACGTGTTACAAAATTATCCGTAAAAAAGAAATTACAAAAGTAGTGTCAACCCTTATTAAATAACGTCAGTTCAGTATCTTAGGTATACAGTATACTAGGGTTGACACTACTTTCGTAATTTCTTTTTTACAGATTATGTTGTAACACGTTGTATAGAGTAGGTTTCATTACGACTTCATTTCATAATACCCTGTAATCAATAAGTCTGCCTAATTTTATTTTTCTCAACATACCGGATTTCTAAAATGACTAAAATTCGTATCACCTTTATCAAACGCCTTAAATCCAATATCAGGGTTAGGACCAAAAAGTTGGCCACGCTAACACACGCAATAAATTTTTCTATGAAACTTTTCTGTCAAATTAGCTACTTTTTGTCGCGCAACGAAACTCTTTTCGTGTTCGTTGTTTGTATGGTTAACTGCGCTTAACTATGGTCCAACTATTTGGTCCTCACCCATAAAGTAATCCCAAAACAACTGATATTAGAACAAGTTGATTCTGTCATTTTTTATTTATATGACATCTAGCCTATCAGATGTTTTGGATTTAAGTCCCTCCGAGATTCAGTCGTATCAGAATTCAGGCATTCAGACGTTTTAGAACAGTCATTATGAAATTCAAAGTACACTCGGCGTCAAAAATATCGCCCCTCCTCGGAAAATAATTACAACCGACTTTAAACCCTATTTGATCAAGGACAACAATATGATTGTTAGGTATCATTTGAAAGGTAATAAAGTGTTTTTTTAGGAAAATTAAAAAAAAAAAGGATTTTTCCTTGGGGTCAAAAATTAAAGGAAATGACATTGCGAACAGTTGAAAAATGTTTATTCAAGTTTAAATTTACAACAATAAATGGATAACAAAATTTAAAAAAAAGTGCCTAAAATTAACTTAAACCTAGTGTTTATTAACTTAAAACCCCCCCTTGCCCTTATCACTGCCTCTAAACGGTCTTTCATTGATCGCACCAACTTTACGATGTCCTCTTGTGGAATGTTGCCCCATTCTTCGATGACTGCGTCCTGAAGATCTTGCAGGGTGGTAGGGGCGGCATCTCGTGACCGAACCCGTCGCTTCAGCTCGTCCTAAAGGTGTTCAATCGGGTTTAAGTCAGGACTCCTGGCTGGCCACGGCAAAACGGGAATCCCGACCTCCTCCAGATAATCCCGAACAATTAATGCAGTGTGGGAGCGAGCGTTGTCGTGCATTAATGTGAACCCAGAGCCGACGTAACCCGCATATGGCATCACATGCTCTTCCAGGATCTCGGCAATGTATCGGCGAGCATTCAGGGACCCTTGGCCGCGAGTGCCTCCAGTCCTGGAGACGCAGACAAGGTCGGTTTTGCCGTCTATAGACATGCCCTCCCAAAACATGCAAGAGCCACCTCCGTAGCCCACTGTCTCTTCAATACAGGCTTGAGCAAATCGTTCGCCCGGCCTTCTGTAGACTCTGGCCCGCCTGTCGTTGCAATAAAGACAGACTCTCGTTTCATCGGTAAAGAGAACCTGCCTCCATTGCTCAAACGTCCAATCGACGTGGTCGCGGGCAAATTGCAAGCGATCTCTGCGATGCTGTGCGGTCAACATTGGGCCTGTAGCAGCCCTGTGAGCCACGATATCCTTCTCCCGCAGTCTTCTTTTAACCGTAGAGATGCTAACTGATCTTGTTCGAGCTTCTCTGAGGCGTTGTTGCACCTCAACAGCACTAGCGAAGCGATTGCGTAGAGATGATGTCACGATGAAGCGATCATCTCTTTCGGATGTGCAGCGTCGCCGACCAGCCTCACGTCTTCTGATGTAGCCCCCAGTCTCCTGGAACCGCTGAAATACTCGGCGGACAGCATGACGGCTTAAATTGAGTTGCCGAGCGACATCACACTGCCGAACTCCTGCTTGCAGTAGTGCAACCACTTGAGCTGATTCAGCAGCGGTGGTCTCCATGTTCGAGGGTTGTTTTCTTGCTTGAGTTCCTTAGATGTGTTCTCTTTGACGTCTGGATAGTGAATGATTGACATTTGACCTTGTACAGGCATTTTATACACCTGGAAAAGGGCACAACTCGCGACCCTTCAAACGAGTATTTGTGCACTTTTTTTTCGAAACGCTCTGTTTCACAAGCCATTACGCTTTGTTTAAATTAAACATTATTAATTTAAAACACATTAAACGTGCTTTTAATTGATACTAATATTAATTATGTAACATAATTTTGCTAAGGTCTAGATTAGCTTGAATCTGATTTTCGCGGAGGGGCGATATTTTTGACGCCGAGTGTATTTTTAATGAGACATTTTGAAATTTAGTCCAATTAAGGGTACTTATTATGAAATTCGATCGTAATCAAACCTACTCACTAAATATACTGTACAAAGCCTCTATTCTACGACGTATAACAATATTGCTTTTGACCTTTTAACGTATTGTTATTGATGGCTCGTATTTACTAAATACTAATGGCGGCCAAGTTAACACGTTCAATGTCCCCATACAAAACGATCTGACAGTTTCACAAGTCCAACTGACAGTTTTATGTCCATTCAGTATGGGGATATGACCCCATAGTGGAGGCACGGACTCCTGAAAAAAAGGTTCATGGCCCCACATTGGGGGCACCCGGACAGGGAACGTGTTAAAGACAATACCATAACACACCTGGTGTACATTTACGAACTAATATCACATATAGGACGATAATAACACAATTCCGATGAATCTAATGGGTGAGTAAGATCCCTTGAGTGGTGTTCTAACAGACCTGTTGGTTGGGCCCGCAGCACGTCGCGTTGTGACAGAGGTCGTTGGGCGGGCAGTGGAGTGCGCACGGCGCCTCGGCTGCCATATCACTGATTATCTGGAACAATGATGAAATAAATATCAGAAGATCTCACATAAATCGTTATCTTCTTTACAATCTGTCTCTCTGTATAACTAACTAACTAACTGACTAACTTCTCCTAAACCATGTAAAGATTTCTGATGCGGTTTTTGACATCAGTGAGATAATTTATCACGGAATGTTTTTACACGTTACTGATTTATGTACGGGTTTACAGAAAGCTCTCATAAACCGAAGCGAATAAATGGCGGGTCGCTGTCTGTGTACAACCCTAAACCACGCAACGGATTTTGATGCGGTTTTCACCATCAGTTAGATAATTTTTCACTGAAGGTTTTAATGTATTAAAAAAATCAATTTATGTAGGCGTATCACAAAAAACATTCATAAACCGCGCGAAGCAAGGGTGGGTCGCTAGTTAATCTATGATACTAAACTAAGCTCTAGATTAGTACACTTGAAAGGTTTTTTGGCATGAGGAAGGTAAAACTAACACGTCTCTCAACAGCCAGTGACCTGTCAAGGAAAGGTGGCAGGTGAAAATTCGCAATCTATGGCAAAGTCAACGGGTTCCTCGGTAACTTGGCTTCAAAGCTACGCTAAGTATATACAATTGTAATTAGTCATTGCCAAGTTGATGCAATAGGAGGCTGTGTATATATAAAATTTAAATGATTGTAGATATTAATAAAACAGGTATGTACGAGTAACTTATGAATGCTTTTGTATGTGCAAGCTTACGGCATTTTCATGTAATTACCGATGTCTACAATGTTAAAATTTTGTAGAATGGTCTAGCTCTTTAGAGATTTGTATGTATAGAAGTAGTTAGTACCTGAAGTTAAAGCTTCGAGATACATCTGATGGTGCTTACCTCATTCCCGTCTAACGGTATTTCAACGAACTCTGGCTGTATCGTGGTCGAGTGAATGCCCTCATTGTGGAAGAACTCCTTCACTTTTTCTGCTATTTTCATGTACTCCGATAAGTTTCTACACCTGCGACAATATAAGACCACAATGAGTATGACATATTACGTAACATTAACATTACTGGATGAGAAAAACCCGTAGAGAATGATTTTTTTATGGCATTAGGCAACGCATTTGCTGTCTTAAGATGAAAATCTCAAGACAGTAAGTGTGTTGCCAACCTTGAGGACGAATCATAATCATTACTGACGTCAAAATAATAAGTTTTTGACAACAAAAAAAATTTGGGACTATCATTGGTTGCTTACCAAGACCAAACTAATGAGTCCCAACACGGTGGGTCTACGTTAAGTATTGCGGAGATCCTGTCGCCACCCTTCCGACTACATCATCACATCAGTTCTTAGATACCATAATATTGCATTGTCATCAGGCTAACTTATGTTGTTCAAATTTCAACCCATTCCATTAACGGGAACTGGTTCAAAATTGTCTTGCAAGATTTGAAGCGGACAACTTACACACATACATACATACGAACATTGCAGGGCAAGCAAAAGCTTTGTGGAGATCGTCAAATATTAAACTGAACGCTCCTCCAATGTGTTCACACTATATGTGGATGCCTTTTTACATAGGATTAGTAGAGAAGCGTTCAGTTTTAAATTAGACCATCTCCAATTGCATTATCGCAATAATAATAGCCTCACAATAATATCGCAATAATAATAATATAGGGTTTTGGGAATGGACAGGGTTGTAATTTCCTCAAGCGTCCATAATGGATATGGGATAACACAGCGATCAACGAATAGCGGTCGCAGGACGACGAAACTACATCGGTAAGAAAACAAAGTACAATTAAGTAGGTGGTACTCGCTATATTAAATTATAAGTGCGTGAGTTATAAATTAATATAGTTTATTATTTCAAATATAATGCAGTCTTTGTTCGTATAGTCTGTAGGTCTATCGTGGTTGTTGTGGTTAACTTAAGTAGTTACATTGCGGCGGAAAAAAAAACTTATTTGAAAAATATATAAGTAGCTGCTGCTCACGACTGACTACAACCGCGTTGAAGTCGTTTATCTCTAATTGCGGTAAAAAGTAGTCTATGTCCTTCCTCTGGGTTTAAGCTATCTCCATACCAAATTTCATTTAAATCGGTTGAGCTTAACAGATCGATGGAGTTACTTTCGCATACATAATAGTAGTATAGTGGACCCCGTGTGGTTGCCGGGATAGAATACTCCCACGCCATGTCTTCCAGTGGATGTCGTAAGAGGCGACTATGGGAATAAGGGCTTGTAGTACTGTTAGGCGATGGGCTTGCAACCTGTCACTAATACACTAGTAAACTTCTTGGCCTGATTGTGCAAAATGTGGTTACATAATTGTTAACAAGTATTTTTAGAGTTGTTGGTATTTCTTTTGCTTGGGCTACCCAACTCTGGGAATGAAGGCGTGATTTTATGTATGATGTACAGTATGTATGTATGTCACACTTATATTAAAACTGATGTTTGGTAAAATTATATACTTTAAAATCATGTTTTTAAGGAGTCACCCAAGAGCCGTAATCATGGTAACGAGTTACAAAGATAACATGATTGACCCAAATGCAATTGTGTGTGCGAGTTAGTATATTTTTTAATTCGTCACGCTGAAACGGCTGGACGGATTTAAATAAAATCTGAAATATTTTAATCCGAAAAAAAATGTTCCCGTGGCATGATTACCAAAACTGGTGTATAGAATTACTGATTCTACCGGGACGCAAGCCGGAGCTACTTCATAAAACATAACCGTGTTTACCATATAACGCTAAAGTAATCGCAGTGCAATATTTTCTTAAACTAAAACAATGCAATTTTGTAAATATTGAATATTTTTACGAAATTATATTTGAATTTGTCATCCTTCAAACATAAGTCGGAACATACTATAGTAATAAAGTCAACAGCCAGACAACCATCAAATGACATTATACGTCAAATATGTACTGTAACGCATTTTAGTCTCGGTTGTCAAGCAGTTTGCTTGAAGACATAAGATATTATGATCCAGTCTTAAGCAGATCTAAACAAAGAGAAATACATCATCTTTTGTTATTGAAAATGCATACGATGGTTTTTTAAATAAAATATACAATGGGGATATGTTTACACACACTGGGAAAACATGGTATCAATTAGCTATGGAGGTTATATTCTTTTGAATTCTAGAGAACTGTGATTTCATGTATTGTTTTCTGTTGGGTGGACAATGTTGTTACAAGTTATTGATATACTGAATTCATTTAACTGCGTAAATGCATACTACTGCGTCAAGGTATTAAAATTTAAAGTTACGTTCCTGAGTTTGAGTGTATTGAAAACGATATAATTTTAAGTGAAATTGACAGGCAGTAAAACTACCTATATACTAATTACGAGGGACTAACTAGTTTCAAGAATAGAAAAAGATGCAGTTAAATAGGTATAATAGTTATTTGTACAACAAGAGAGCTTAGTTGGTTTTTGCTACGAGATGCAAATAACTGTGGTCTCTTGTTGCACTTACAACGTTTCACTTCAGGATCGATTTAAAATAACCTTAAGGTATAAAAAACAGCATGGTAAAAATAATCTCTAGACGAGTCACATGCCAGTCTTCCGTTATCAGCTGACGCACAATATGGATGTTTTTTCCCATTTTGAGCAGCGACTCGACGACTTCAAAAGAAAATGTACACATTGCACACTGCATTGCTTTTGTTTTCCATGTGACTAGTGTGTTAAGATATTGAAAATTGAGAGATTATAATATGTGTGAAAAATAAGTTCGTTAGTATCACTTGCACTTTCAGTGCAGCCCTCGCACAATTATTCGAGAAAATTACTAAACCGTCGCCAATTGTCAAGGTAATAATGTAAAATCTCTATTGGGAAATACGTCTTGGGGGCCTTCAAAAAACGAGTCTACTCTTTTCTCGGAGGCGTTGCAGGTGTTTATGGGTTAGTGATCATCGCTGATCACTTACCATCAGGTGACTCCCTTGATCGACTGCCATCCAAAGTTCAAGGTAAAACTTTGTCTGCATAACAATTGCAACATAAGTATTTATTTCAAAACCTCGGATGGAACTGATAATTCTCCTCTAGTATAACTATCGACCCGTTAACTGATAACGACCGTTTTCTGTCCTGTTTTCGGATCTGATAAGTCCCTCAGGATATATGACCCATTTTTCCACTGACCGACACGTCGACGGCAACGGCACGTCTTTATACATTATGTTTTGTTTTACGCCGTGGAGAAGGTAAACGAGCAAACCGGCCACCAGAAGATAAGTGGTACCTGAATCACATAGACCTTTGCAAATCTCAAGACAGTAATCCAAAGACTGCAAATGCATTGCCAACCAATCTGACATTTAACTTCCACTTGCTCTGGAATATTTCCTGACAAATGGCAACGTGCCCACGTTGTTCCGATTCATGAACAAGGTGATCTATTGGACGTATAGGCCTGTATCGATTTTAACAGTTTGCGGTAATATGCACGGAGATTTTGGACATACACGGTCCTTTGTTCAGATGGTGCGACTCCTACTTGCGAAATCGGTCTTAGTTGGTGGTCGTCAGGGGTTTTGAATCATCAGTTAGGTTTGTTCCATCTGGGGTTCCCCAAGGTTCTCATTTGGGACCATTGGTTTTTTATTATTTTTGTTAACGACCTAACTTTTAATATTAGGTAATTGTAACTTTGAGCTTTTCGCTGATGATTTGAAACTTTACTAGACTAGGTCATAAATATTCCAGACGAAGTACCTACCTGTTTCGGCGTCCTATGGTATGGACAACACCGTACTTGAAGAAGTAACTACCATATGCGTCTTAGGGGCAAAAATTGGCAGTGGGTTATCGTTCAGCGAACACTTCGATAAAGTTACAAGTAAGCGTCCATGCTATCTGGTTTTATAGTTCACCAAATATATATTTTATTCATTATAGTCATTATATAATAGTCTTGTCCGAAGTACTTTGGAGTACTGCAGTCGTGTGGTGGAAGTTTGTGGCCCAAGTTATGCTGTTCATATGAAAAAAATTGAGGCTATCCAAAACGCTACCTTACGCTACCTTATATTTTCGGAACTTTAATGTCCTGACCCAAGCTGCAGTTTTACAGGATCAGTTCCCTGAAGATACGTAGGGCAGTGGGTTATGTTGTGTTGTTTAAAATACATGGGAAACTGGAACCACACTCGTTCAAGTAGTCGATTTGACCATAAGCCATTTGCATTACCTTATCAAAGAACTGTTGCAAATCAACATTCGCCTCTTTATCACATTTGTTCACGATGCAATGAAATTAAAGATGATTTCGTTATATTCTGTGTTCGCTAGCTCTTACTTTCTATATTCCAAAGGTCCATCTATTGTATAATATTATTAATTACATTATTAGTTAAGCTGTTGGAGCCCACTCATGAACTTCAAATAGTAGTCATTAGTAATTTTATTTTTAATTAGCAGTTGCCCGAAACTTAGTCCGCGTAGAATAATAAATAATAGCCTATGTTACTCAGTGATAATATAGCATTCTACTGGTGAAAGAATTTTTGAAATCGGTCCAATAGTAGGTAAAAGAGTTTATTCGTTACAAACGTACAAAAATACAAATCTTTCTTATTTATAATAATATTACTGTAGACGTTATGGAAGAGTAATAATAGTGTTATGCTTTGTTTTTATAATCATGCTGTGTTCACATCTAGCAAAGCGAACACCAAATTGCACCATTGTATAACAACTAAGAGTTAACTATAAGAATGCTTGAGTAACGTTCAGTTTTGTGACCCAACAAAAAAACCCTGAAGGCTAAGGGTGAATGCCTGTATTACCGGCTGTTTAATCCACCAAAATACAACAATGAGAACACTTGCTCCTAGGCAGTAGGGTAAAGGAAAAGCTAGTGGTAGCGACCCAAAGTGGTAACAAAAATGCTAAAAGTATATTGAAGAAACGTATAAAAGAATCTAAAGTTCATTGACACAATTCCGGTCAAAAACAATTCTGGACTGGAATGTTGCCAAATTAATTTTAGGAACATTTTGTTCAAAATAAAGAGTTTAGAATACGCACCAGCTGCAGTTAGCGACACAAAGTAGTAATAAACTTTGTGAATACTGTCTCAACTAAACTTTTTCAATAGTTTTCCTAGATACTGAGAGGAGTCCGAACTTAGGATGAGTATACACCAGAACTGTACGTGGTAGCGGAACAGTGTGTGAGAAAAAAATCCACCATATTATCTCTATTACTCACCCTAAAACTGGAATCTCCAAAAATACGATACCCTATTTAATTGTAAGTAATATAGGTTATTTTTTATCAAGGACGAAGTCGCGGGGAGACCGTAGTATTTCAACAGCACTAGAGAAAAGTAACAAAACGTAACAGCCTAATTGCCTTCTTGAAGGTTCTAAGAAAGGTTCTATTTCAATTAGTAGATAACATATCAGTAGCTTATAAGATTTTAGGCAATTTATTGATTTCAGATACGAAATTTATATAAATTATCGATCATTATAAACCTACCCCGTGGCGTTCCTTGCTGCGATAAGATTCTTCTGATAAATATAATCTTTTAACAACCTTTACACTGTGATGGAATACCGTCAGACAAATCGATTTACCTTATAACGGTCGCTATAACGGCAACGATATCAGTTGCGACCTTGAGCAAATTCCGGATAGCAACTTAAGGTTTTTAAAATGGCCAGTGATTTAGATATAAAAAAATATATGACAATAAATAAATAGGTATGACGATGTATAGCTACTTAGAGGTTTTAGATAAATGGTTATTTAAAATGTATACGCCAGTGACAGAGGGACAAACAAAGTAACCAGCTCTGACGCTGCAATTGGCTACATGCCACGAGTTGGAATGTATCACAAGCGTCCTTTTTACTGTATTTCCGTCACATTTAAGGTCGTATAAGAAAGACTGCTTTTAAATCTTATGATGGGGACATGCTAGCTCTATAACCTTGTCATGCCCTGCAATGACAGCGTCAGGTCACGAGATAGAAATTACGCCAGTAAATTAGCTTTCTAAGACAGGGTACTGTGAAGGATGCAACACCTCCGTTTCCTCTATAGCCCAAAATAGGAACACTCCGTGTTCCGCCATGCTGCATGCCGTTCGCAGTGGTTCACGTTGACAAAACATCTTTGTCACTTTATGAAACTTCTTCACGTTTGAACGAGCATAAGAAGCTAATAAATTCCTTAACAACGGGAGCGCCGCATGCTCAGCGTTTATTCGTACTCTTCTCTCTCTACTCCGCTTATCAAGCAGAGAACATGACTTGCCACACTTTTTTATTACAATATCGCAAAAAAAATTGCCCCTCCACCAAAATGTGGGGTTGAGGGCGTATTTATTAAAATCATATAAGTTAATTAGCATTTATTTGAAAATATTATTCGCGATTGCTTATTTATATATCAGTCGATAAAAATATTAACATGGTAAGTAATACCTGCTGGTAGAGAACACCTTTAGATATTAACTAACTACTTAACTCGAAATTTTGTACTCAAATTCGTACTTTTGTGTCAGTTGCAGGGTTAACAATTCTTGATAAGTCAAAAAGATTTATTCTAAAACTCGGATGGTTTGAAAACTTACGCGCCTTGCGAGACGCACATCAATATTACACGAGTAGATTTATTGTTTTTAATATTTCTTTTCTTTATCTTTGATCAATTTTTGATTTATTGCTATTTTTTATTTGAAATTACGTTCTATGATTCATTATTTATTACTCCGTAACGAAACCTTTAATACCTCAAAAGTTTGTCATTTTACACGAGTCCCGAAGTGTCTTAGCCCGAGTTAAAATGACAGTTCCGTACGTATATCAAACGACGTTTTTTAATACATTTGCGATAAAATATCAATAAAACAAGAATAAATCAGTAAATAAAACTATTATAAGAGACAATTTTACTTTTAATTGAACCGACTTTATAACGTGGTATGTGACCACTCAGCCAAATCAAAGAAGAAAAAATAATTAACTATATTTAAAAATCAAAAACATAAATACTCTATTAACCAGCGGTAACGCATATAGGTGGATTCACATTACGCCGTGCTGGGTTGGGCTCGGTTTCGGCATGGTGTACCTAATGTGAATCAACTTTAATACTCAACTATCTGATCATTCGTAATACTAATTCAGATTCAGCCAGCTTGATAAGAACTGTTTTTTTTTAAATATTATTTACATATTTTTTATGTGTGTATGTATTTATATAATTTTAATATTTTTAATTATATTTCTTATATGAATAGTTTCAATGCTAATAACGTAAACAAAAAGTGGTTGAACATGCAAACACTTTGGTTAGATGCACGGCTTAAAATTTATCCAAAAATTATATTAAAAAAAAACGAAAAGTAAAACACACTAGTGCGAACTATCCAACTTTCCGCACAATTTGCAGGTAAAAAAAGGAAAATGCACTAGTTCGAAAAAACTCAACTTTCCGCACGACGCGTCGTCGCGACGTACAGCTACAAAAAGTACCACTTTTTGAGCAACTGTATTAAAAAACAATTAAAGGTTGCAGGTGCTTACCTTAAAACTTGGGAAGTAATATCACACATAGGTTTCAGATTATTTTTGAGAAACAAACATCAGGGGGGCAATTTTTTAAGCTCAGCGACGAAAAAAAACTAACATTAAAATGAATTTGCGCAGTGATTTACGAGCGGGCCCATCTTTTGGATTTGATATGATAAAGGCGTTGATATCAAATCCAAAAGGTGGGCCCGCGCGTAGAATAAACAGCTCAAATTGATTTCAAATTTACTCATTTTTCGTCGGTGAGCTTCCAAAATCGCCTTCCAGCTCTAACTTTTATTTATTACTAAATTTACGAGATTTGTATGAACACGTCAGCAAATGGTTTCTTAAATACTAAACTTTTTTAAACTACGATATGTTCAAACATTTGTTATATACCATTTTGAACCTTATTTAATCAGATAACGAATTGAATAATAGCTATACAATTGGTCAACTAGTTCTTGGTTGGTTGTCAATTTTGGTGAGTCACTTTTGTATAGGTAATCGTATGAGATGTTAGTACAAATATGATATATTATTTGCTATTTGCTGATACTGTACATACTTGTATGTCTGGCAGGTCCGAATTTATTACAGTTTATTGTATTAAAATGGCGCTGTCCAACGTAGGTTTGCAGAATGTAAATTTTTGGTGAGCTGCGTCAAGCGTCCCGAATGTCATACTCGTGCTAAATGGATGTCATATAGATAACTTAGTGTTCTTACCTTATATGAGCACTGGCTATAATCCTATCTCCGGCTAGCTGCCATACATGAAACTCGTGAACGGCTAATACACCGTCGACTTTCTCTAACAATCGTCGCTGAATGGCGTCCACCTGAACAAACAAACAAATAATCCTTATTTTAACATTTATTTCTGAAGTATTAGAGCACAAGTTTAGGCACCATTAGATTGTATGAAAGGCGATAAGACTTGAATTATCGCCTGGAATAGAAATCATAGAAATATTTTTTATATGATGGGAAATGTAAATGCGGCCATATTTGCTTAAAAGATACTTATAAATTCAACCAGATAACGTAGTACGTAGAATTACATACTCGTAAAAGATTCCATAGCCTAGAAACAAGGAATACTAATAAATAATATAAATAACAACAATGTTTTAATTTATAGGGGATAAGTTTTATTATGCATACTGTACTGGAAACTGGGGTTCAGGGTGGCAGTTTCAATAATAAATTTTAGGAGACAATGTCACAAGAATTGATCTAGAACAGGACTAGTTCCAAACTTAGCTCAAGGCTTGTACTATGGGTCTTAGACAGTATTAAAAATACCTACTTGTATAGAACTAGAGGATGCCCGCGTCTTCGCACGCGTGTAATACATCCCGTTACTCCCCGTTTTATACCCGTTGGGATCTATTTTCTAAAAGTCCTTTTTTGTGCTTTTAAGAAATATTCCTTCCAAATTTAAAGTGCATTAGGCACTTTAAATTTGGATCAGCGGTTTAGCTTAGAATGTGCGTTGTGTTTTGTCAGTTACGGGAAATTGTATACGTTTTCATAGATTATTAATTAACTATAATGTATGGATATGGAAAAGGATGAAAAAAGAGTATGCTGAAATTCAAATGTTGAGATGGATGTGTGGTGTGACCAGAATTGATAGGATAAGGAACAAGTATGTAAGAGGAAGTTTAAAAGTGACACCAGTGAGAGAAAAACAGAAGAGAATAGATTGTCATGGTATGGGCACTTTGTGACGAGGAATTAGTCATATGACGCGACGAGTTTTAAATATGAATGTGGTGGTCTATAGTGGATGAGGGAGACCTAAGAAGAGATGGATGGAATGTGTGAGGAGCGATATGAAAAACACGGGAGTGAATATTAAGATGACGGCTGGTAGGGATGTTAGAAAAAAAGTCCACGCCGACCCCAAATGATTGGGATAAAAGCAAGATTACCTAGGGTAATATTACCAGTGTTGGACACTTTAAGCTTACAAACACCATTAATGAACATTTAACTCCTAATTCAAAGACCACACGGTGATAAATTGATTGTTGCAAATCAAATGAATAACCTATCTTCTGTAAAATAATAAGAATCAAGTGTCCATCATTGGTTCTTGTTCATTATTGGTTCCATCACCCTATAGTTTGGATAAGGAATACAATTTGCTATGGTACCTCGTGTATGCGATGTGAAAAACCTATAAATCAATTTAAATTTTACGTTCATACATTTCCAAATTTGGTTATCATATCAGTTAATTAATACATAATTGAAGAGGTCACTTAAACATTATGTATCTTCACACAAATTTCACAGCTTTTTTTTTGTATATCACATTATCAACCAATGCGATCATTTTATGAGTTTTGATCTCTTACAGTTTAAGACATCTCCACAAAAGAATGCTCACACTGTGTTTTATCAGCATGGACGTCATTACAAAGACCTGAACATACATACAAATTACGGAATGCCTCTTAAAAATTACGCTTAAGTGATCCATAGTAACTGACGTTATTTCTATTTTAGTTGAAGCTGTTTAATGTTTACGTGACTTTAACGCGTCGAATGAATTTAACACGCATGTGTAACTGAACACTGTCAAGGCTCCATTTAATATATAGTTTTAATAGAATTATGAACCAGTCAGTTCCCGTAATTAAAAAGACGTGAAATTTTGAAAAAATATGTACACCCAATGACAATACAATTTTATGCAAGAGCTGATCGGATGATGAAGGCGGAAGGGGACAATAGGATTTTAGCTATACTCAATAAATAACCACTAACGGCCGAACCCTATGTTCAAACCGCGGATAGATAAGGCTTACTTCGGGTTGAAATTTGACATTTGCCCATACAAAATGTGTCAAATTTTAATCCGAAGTAAGGCTATCTGTCCGCGGTTTGAATATAGGGTTTGGCCGTTAGTTTGTTAGTTAAGTCTTGATATGCAGCGGTTGCCAGGTAAAAGACATGGCTTTTTACTGTCGTGCCCGACCAAATATATACAAGTCCAGCGCGTCCGGCTTTTGTTAGGGTTTCGGGATCCTATCATTTCATAACCAATGTTTCACAGATGATTAATTTCACAAACATATGATTTGACAACGCGAAACCTAAGAAGTAAGAAGAACCTAGGATTTTATTCGCCCCGACAAAAGATGCCGAACGTAAGCGCGAGAGCAACTTACACTGTCACGCAAACTCGCGAACACGTAAGAGTCGCAGGCGGCGCGTGGGCCCAATGTGATTCAAAATAACGAATAGTTTAGTGTCTCAAATGAGTAACAGTAATAAATACAGTTACTTTTTTTTTAATCAATGTGTCAGGTTTTCAGTGCAAAATGTCGGGTTATATTACTTTTTTTTTTTTCAGATTCATATCTGCGTCCGGCTTTTTTACTTTTGGCCCTGGCAATCGCATATGCAGATGATGATTGTGCAAAAAGAAGTACAGTCGGTAGCAAAATATTGTCTTGAAAGCGATATTTGTGATAGAAACTTCTTACGGACTATGCCGATTGTGCGGGAGGATACTAGGTCATAATAAGGGCCCTAGTTTTTGAATCGTTACCTACACTTACCCCGATGTTTCGTTTCCCAATTCTTGCTACTTTATACTAAGGTATTATAGATCCTTTTTTTTCTGAAACTGTTTTACCTTCCAAGGTTGTTATAAAAACAAAAAAAACAGTTGCGAAACGAAATGTATGTCTATTTCTTTGGCTCGCTCTGTATTCTAAACGGCTCGATGGATTTAAACATATGAGGTGTCGTTAGATTTGATTAGTTGTGGGAGTGACATAGGCTATAATGCTTATAATATTATAATCAACTTAATGAGAGGCCTCTCCTCGATGGTTATTTTATTGTAACATATATTGAAGACAATATCAAAAAATCAAGTCACATTTTTAAGTTTGTTTTTTGGACTTGTTGAATATGTATTTATGATAATTTTTTTAATAATATTCTGCTCAATTATATCGAAGTTAAGCAACAATGTATCCAGTCAATATTGATGTTGTGCAAATACTTCAAGCAAGTAGATAAGATAGAGCATATGCGTCGGTCTCTGTTTATAGGTGAACCGTCGATTCCCTAATTAATTACTAACTTAATAATTTTGAACAGGATTCCTTCCTTGTGCCACAGTGAAACCGCGACGATGATTTTCAGAGGCCCCATTTAAAAAACTAACGTAAATTTAACAGGAAACAGGTAACAGTAAATTGGTGACATACTCGTAGTAAACACTAGCAACCATTTTATAGCTTTAAGTTCTGAAAACCCTATTTAACGCTACTGTAGGAGAGTTCCAATAATTACTATAGCTCCATTTAAGATTCTAAAAGAAGTTTAGGTATATTTATACATGTAAAAACTTCCGCGACCGATTGATAACACACACTCGCTAGGGACTTGAAACTTGACATTTGGATCTATTTTGGAACTATTCGTTAAATCGTTATTTGTGCAACAAGAGAGCAAAGTTGGTTGTTGCTGCGAGTGTTGATTTTGAATCCCGAGACAGCGAGTGATTCTAGGTTAGAATCCTGTGTGCGGCGAGGGATTCAGAGACACGAGAAGCAAATAACTTTGGTCTCGTGTTGCACATACAATTTATAACCTTAAGGTAAAAAAAACAACATGGTAAAAATAAAACGACATCCAGAAATTAAAAAGTTACTTTGTCTCACGCTCGCAGCAAAATCGAATTTTGCTCACCGTCTTTAAACAGCAAACCCACCCTTTTTGAGGTGCTGAGGTGAAAAAGGTTTTTTCACTTCTCATGCTCGTAAAGTCCTTCTTTATGCTGGGTATAGGCTGTATAAAATCGCATTTTATGCACTAGTGCATAAAGTGTTGACGTCATCTAGACTAAGATAATTAAGCCCTACAACCAGACACACGAGGTGACTGCATTAATTAGCGGAAAACGAATTCTACGCGTATGAAGTAGCAAGCGTCCTCTATACATGCAGTCAAGTTAAGATTTAAAAAGCGAAATTGTTTATTTCCTGCTTACAGAATGGTCGGCATTCATAAACATTAAAACCGCGAGAACAGCAATCAATTGTTCATAAATTAAACTTGCCGTAATAAATCTTTAGAAAATGACGTAATAGGCTGTTGTTTGAAAACTTCGCATTTAGAAGATTAAAACGTGATGCCCATTTGACATTACAATATCAACATCACAAGCTTTAATTAATTAAAAGTACAAAAGGATCATCAATTATTTCAAACACTGCCAGCTGTTTATTACTGACCAAATTTTAAAACGTAGTATAGTCAGCAGAGATAACTGAACAAGACAGACAAGGTCATAAACTAATAAAAATAACATCCGAAGATTACAAATCATGCAGAAATGAAATTTTTTACTTGTACAATATACCTATAATATGAATCTATTAGTTGAATACAACTAACAAAACCCACCATAGAACTGTGTCACTGTGACATTTAGTTTTGACACTTGTTACGATTTGATTTATGACGTCGCATCACTGTGACACGGTTCTAGGGTCGGTCAGGGTTAATTTTTGCCGATTGTACATCCCCGCTCCGACTTTACGTCCATCAAGAGGCTAAAATATAGAGACATTTACAATAAAGGCCAGGAGCTACTTTGCGTAATAAAGGTGCCGCATTATATAGGTGGTCATTTGCGTTTTTTCCATAAACAATATAACTCGTATTAAATTTGACCAACAAGGGAAAAGTTCTTGACCAATTTTATTACTAGTTACGATTTAGTTTAGATCAATAACTGGTGAATAATAAAGCTCTGATAAAAACGGACCTAAAAATGCTTTATCCTGAATGACTGACTGATCAACGCACAGCCTAAACCGCTGTTCTTAGAGACCTTGGAACTTGGAGGGTGTGTTTTTTGCATGATGTAGGCATCCGAAAAGAAAGGATTTTGGAAAGGGGCCAAGTTTGTATGGGACAGCGAGATTCCTTTGTCCAATCTACTTCAAATTTTACATAAACATTCTTAACAGAATTGACGGAAGACGTGTTTTGTATTTTATTGAGATTCGTCCCCTACTGGGGTTAAAGAGGGGTAGAAAGTTATTTTGGGGGGTGATTTGCTTCGAATTTGATATCGATATTACTCCTTAGTGTTTTTGATTTAGCTCTTTATTTTGACACATGTTTGAAAGCTCAATCCGATTTTTTCCAAAAAAGTATGGACTCGCATTCAAGCTAGGAGCAATGCAAATACTCTATAAAATTGGAATGTCCCGAAAGACACCGTACTATATTAACGTAAAGTTTAAAACATTTCATTAGAACTATTTTCGACTTCTACGCGGACGAAGTCGCGGGAAAGCTAGTCTATACTTAAATTAAAGAGGTAAAGTTCGTGAGGTTGTAGGGGAATCTGAAATGATTATTATATTATTTTAGTCGTGATAGGACCCTGTGCAGGGTCCGTCCGTATCGCTACCACTAAGCAACAGTGTTCGCATTATTATGTTCCGGTGTGGGGATAAGACAACCGGTGAAATTACTAGCATAGAGGCATTTCATCTTAGTCCTCAGGGTTGGCAACGCATTTGAGGTCTTAGGATTGCAGTCTTAAGATTACAGTCTTGATAATTCAAATGTCTATAGGTCTCAGATTCCACTTACCATCAGGTGGCCTGAGTGCTCTTGTGCCTTCTATTTAAGATTAAAAAAAAAGTACTGAAACGATATTGAAAAATAATTTACCAATAGAAAGCCACGTTATTTGCGAGTGTCATAATAACACATATTCTGAAAAAAACCCGCCATTACGGTTCAAAAGACAAAAAAGAAAGTTAAAAAGTAAAAGTTAGTTTAAAGTTAGGACGGACGGATAGCGTAGGCATATCAATAGGGTTCCACTGGGCTCCCTTCGGGCACGAAAGCGTAAAAAACGAACTTTACCAACCAAAAACGATGTTGCATGTTTATTCACTACCTAAGCGGTTACTAATGCAGTCGTCCACAAATTTATTCTGAGGCATAGTAAT
Organism: Acleris holmiana; assembly: GCA_949316455.1. Lineage (NCBI taxonomy): Eukaryota > Metazoa > Arthropoda > Insecta > Lepidoptera > Tortricidae > Acleris > Acleris holmiana. The sequence continues at coordinate 16,419,006 of OX438768.1, forward strand.
GACCAGTGATCGGGGAAAACGGTGCAAAACTTTAACAAAACTTACATTACAGCCATAAAAATATCAATATCCTTATACCAAATCCGATACTCTGATATAGAGTTAAATTTAACACTAATCTGCCAATAATATTGTTATTTCCCAATAATATTATTATCTTTGGTGGTTGTAAGTTCTCCTTTATGTCAGCTTTACAATTTTTGTTAAAGTTTTGCACCGTTTTCCCCGATCACTGGTAATGATGACTGATAGCAAAACTTTATACATCTCGAATTGACCTCAAGTCAAACTGATCTGGCCTCAAGTTCTCGTATCACTCGAGATAAAATGCCAACTGCACACATTTTTCGACACGTTATTTTGGCAAGTCAATTTATCTCGAGTGGACCAAGAAAAGGATGGAGGGGCAATGTCAAGTGGGTGTGTTGGTTTTAATCTCCGTCACTATAATTGTTACTTAATGTTCAGTTGTTTTTTTAATAGTAAACTGCTAATGCATGAATACATCGCATTCAATACATCTGTTAATTCTGCCAGTCTGTTGGTCAGTGCTGGTTATAGTCAGTACAGCAGTCAGTTTTTTGAAAATAATTTACCGTAATATGAATCAATCTGCAAAAAGAGTAATTCGTCGGGTGACAACCAAACCGCAATGAAAGAACTGGTTAGTCGTCATTATTCACATATTGCAGAAATTAAACTGATTTACCGTCCCTAGGAATTCGAGTAATTTTTATGACTTCTGGTTGTCTTTTCACCTGACGAAATATTCTTAAACGACCTTGAAAACGTATATATTTCAACATACCTGGATATGTGTAGGTACAGTCTGTAGAAGGATCAAGGCAGATTCCCTGAGCAGTGGCCACACGGAGACAAGTATCAAGATAACTAGAACTATACTGAGCGCTGGGTCGAGGTAGTATTTGTACGGCCACTCGGTGAGCCATACTACTAACGCTGACGCGACAACTATGATGGAACCTGGAACAAAATGGAGGGATTTATTTGTGGGTCTAAATTGGGTATTCCTATCTGTTACCACCCTCGTACTTTTGCTGCCTAATTACTAATGAATCTTTGTGGTTTAAAAAGTGGTATATCTTTTTTCTATTGTTATAGGTAAGAAAAAAAGTAGCTGGCCACAAAAGTGTGCCGGGTGGTACAATAGGTATTAATTTAAAATTCTACTGTAAAAACAAAATATTATTAGAACTCGGTTGTATATCGCTATCACACTCAGTATATTTGCTATGTCAGAGAGTGTGAAAGCTATAGACAGCCTAGTACTAATAATACGCTTGTTTTTCTGTACTGCCGTGTCTAGTTGTCTACTATTAAATAGCGAGGTCAATAGTCAGAATTATAGTACGGATAAAAATACCGTACGGTCAATAGCTTGTATTTAAATCTTATTCTTAAAATAAATTTATAGCTGTCGGAAAGCAAACAGAACGAATATAAACATTTAATATGTAGTCGATTATCAGGAGCTGCCATGAATGAAACAAACAAACCTTGTCACCTGTGATTGTGTCAGTGCTGTTCTGTTATTTATTTATTATATGTATCTATATATTATACAACACAAATCGAATTCAATCCATTCGTGGCAAATTTATATTATTATATTATCGTTACTAATGCGAAAGTTTCTTCGTCAGTTCCGCTTTCACTCTTCTACTTTTCAATTGGCATCGGTGTACCGCGGAAAGCCGATACATTGGAATAACCACTAATCACAGTCTCCGTGTACAACGTCGAATGTCCTGTATACATTTAGAGAGATTTTTTTAATTCTATCCATCTATGTATGGTATAGTTCTATATAATAACCTTCCTCATAAGTTGAAATTGTTAACTCAATGGCGACATCATCATTATTTTATATGTGTAATTAAAAAAAGAAATGATTGCAACGTAGGAATTGCGTCTAATTTATTTCTCGTTTTTACTACTCAATAATTAGGACAAATATGTTTTTTTTTAATAATTAGCACAATATTTTTCATATCGATTCTGAAGTCAACTGAATACTGCTTCTGTTATTCATCTTAAGACCCTGTTGTCTCGTATTCTGGCAAATAAAGATTTCTATTATATTCTATTCTATTCCACAGGTCAGACTTAGGCCAATGGCCATAGGCTTAATGTCAATTAAAGGATTTTTATTTGATTGTAATCGCGTCCTCTTTGATCTCGGATCAGGGTTTTTTTATGCCTAGGGAATGGAGAGATATTGAGAAGGGTTTTGCCAAGCAGTAGTGCACAAGCAAGGGCTAAAACAATGCCTCACCTTCAGGAAAACTCGTTTTCAACCCGAAGGACGCTTAGTCTCCTATCCTATTTAATGTAAATAAAATTGTGCCAGCGTGTAATGGCTTCTCACTTTATTGCAAAAGTGTACCACTGAACTGTGCACATGTTAAGATAGATTTTTGTGAAGAAGTCTAGTGACGTAGTGACTTTACATCGTTATTTCGCGAAACGAATGCGGTTTGGACACGATTACCGATGCATTTTACTTTTAACTACACATAAAACATGTCGCAAATTGCTCAGTCTAGAATAACAATACACACACACATAACATCACGCCTTCATTCCCAGAGTGGGGTAGGCAGAGCTACAGAAATACCAACAACTCTAAAAAGACTTATTGAGAATTCTGTAACCACATTTTGCACAAGTAGGCTAAGATGTTAACCAGTGTATTAGTGACAGGTGGCAAGCCCTCCCGCTTAACAGTACTATGAGCCTTTATTCCCTTAGTCGCCTCTTACGACATCCACGGGAAGACATGGAGTGGCACTATTCTAACCCGGTAACCACAGGGGCGAAATAAAAGATTACTTAAGAATATTTTATTGATTTACAAATATAAACAGTTACATAATTCACAAAAAAAAAAACCGGTGAGTACCAAACTAGGCTGAGAATTACAAATAAGAAGTCTTGACGTTACTTATGAGCAGAGGGCGGAATACTCATGGCAAAAATTTAAATGTCATAGGGATGGAACGTAGTATTTTATCGACTTTCGACAAGTAGTCAGGGTCACGTAGAACAAGATCTTTTACGAACTAGAATTATACCTCCTATCGATACATTATTATGAGGGTAGGTGCAATAGGTATAATTTAAGGCACATTCGATAAAGTCAACTTTCAACTTGAATTAAGCAAGTACCGTTAGATACATTAGGCAGCCATCACACGCTTTGATCTCGGATCTTGATCTTGACTGACTGTGTTTACACATCTTTATCTTTAGATTGTCAAACAACACGTTACACAGTCAATCTGGATCAAGATCAATTGCGGATCGCGATCTAGATTGACCATGTACTCGCTGCCTAATCAGCAGAGGGCGGAATATCTCATGGCAAAAATTGAAATGTCATAGGGATAGAACATTTGGCTTCATCGACTTTTCCAGTTATCAATATTGTGTTATCACTAATCTCTTTGTTATTTTAGTTTTGCTTTAATATCAAAATGTAAATGTCATTCTTGATTCGCATTTAGTTACTGTTTTCAACAATACGTGAAGTTTTAAGATTTTATTTGTAAATATTATGTTATTTTTGTCTAAAACACACGTCTTTATTAACGGTAAATAACAAATAAGAATAAAGCTAAATCTAAGACATAGAACTATACAATAATAATTAAAACTACACTTACATTTACCAAAAACTATATTGATCTAAAATACCGCTACCAGATGGAATTGTTAAATTATTTTGCTAAGTGTAAAGTATCGATAGGAGGTATATTATTTGGTAAAAGATCTTGTACTAAGTGAACCAGAACTACTTGTCGATAGTCGATAAAATACTTCGTTCTATCCCTATGACATTTAAATTTTTGCCATGAGAAATACCGCCCTCTGCTAATCAGTAAAAATAAAAAAAATGTTGAACATACTCAGAACCTTGTCATTGTAATTCTAGTACTCATTGATGTGCTCGTTTTTTTTGGCAGTTTGAGGTTTTTGAGGTTTATAATATTTCAAGCAATGAAATTGTAAGTTTCAAGTATTCTTCGATAAACTAATTTATTTTTGGGTGTTTTCCTATCAAAATAAACACGTACATGGCTGATCTATAGGTATATTTTCACGAGAGCTAACATAATTTTATCATCGCGCGAATATTCTGTTACACATTACTTAATTTCATTCATTAATTCAATCTGTTCGTGCACATATAAACCTTAAACAATAAAATATAGCGTGAGTAGAGGGCAAATGTCGACGGCACCCTTTCATTCTATACAATTGAACAACGCATTCCGCTTTGTTCGCTCATGAATGAGGGCTCATTGAGTGTGACGTGATCGGAACGAAATAGGTCAGTTCCCGCGCTGAGGCTGATTAATTCTAGAACATGGTTATTTGCATGACACGCTGATCGGGTGTGGGTAGAATATTTTATTGTATAATTTGTATGGATCTATGACGCCACACATTCGTCATGGACACTAGAAGGGTTAGCCGAAAATAGGTGTGCAACACTGTATGTATACAGGTACAATACAAAACGATACAAATGAAAATAAATATAGAAATATACATATAAAAAACATATAAACATAAAACAATAAGATATGTACAGGGAAACTAAGGAATTCAGCCACAATATAAAACAACAGCTGTCTTAGGAAATACAAAAGTACACTACATAATCTCAAAATATTTTATTCCGAATTTCATAAAAACGAAATTTGATTTTGAAATCTCCGAATTAACGCTATTCCGAATTTCAGTTTCACGGTGCATAAGAATCACGATTGTTTAACCTCCGAATTATCTACTAATACAAATCCCGAATTGTCATCATTCCGAATGTTTAGGGTTCCCGATTCCGAGATATTAAACGAGTGACGATGTCATGGGAAAGTAGAGCCGATAAAAATTAGGCCTCCTTGTTTGTATAGTTTCTTACCACAGATAGCCGTGCAACATTTATAGGAGGGACGTGACTGACGCATCCGTAGTTCTGCGCTTACCCCCCAATACTGTACATACTCCCTGGCTCTCCGCTCTTTGATTAAAACATTCGAAAAAACACTTTTCTGGCCTTTCATAACTCTTTTAAATAGGTTACTGAACCAAGTCTAACTGTCAGATATTTTAATGTATATTTTTAACAAGATGAACGCCTTTTGTTTTTAATATTTATTTGCAAACCCCGGGTTGACGGGGAAAGAATACCAGTGCTAGTGATGCTTTAATTACCGGGGTTTGCTTATTTGAGTTTAAGGTGTTTTATGGACTAATATTTAAGGTGACTTAACCATTTTAACAAATATTGTCTATATTTGTTTTGCTTGCGGTGTTCGTAAACGTACGAAATTAGAGTCACTATATCGAGATATAGTTCATGATTAGAGTTACGGTACCAGCGCTCAAATTCAAAATTAACAATAGGAAAGAGAGCTGACAGCGAAAGGAACTTAAGAGGCACATTTTAAATTACCAGTCTACGCCAGCCGTCTAGATTTGCAATAATAACTCAACTAGGTATCAAAGATGCTTCAAAAAATCTAAAATAAATAAACAATTTTGTAATTTAGCAGTGTAATCCCTCATATTTATTAACCTTGGCATTTTTACTAATAGCTATTGACCAAATTAAAACATGATAAGGTTTTTTTTGTAAAGTAGACCAAGGTTGTTGAGTTCGCATGTACGTACCATGAACCACGAATTATGGTGGCGCGTGTGCCTTGTACAATATCGTTGAGCACCTTAATCTCAGTTCAGATAAGTATACAACAATGTGCGCCTCACAGTAGCCGGCCGAATTGATGTCAATGACTGTCGGCGTGCCAGTCTCAAATACTATTGATATAATGATAATTAACTTATCAGATTATGTGGTTTAAAAACACGCGAAACGTGATAACGGACACAATTTAACAAAACAGTTTCTTATGCACCTGAAACTGTTTTGTTAAATTGTATCCGTTATCACGTTTCGCGTGTTTTTGTTAAAATGTGCATTTCACACATTAAACACCCCACATTCATTTAGGACATCCACAAACTTAACAAAAAATATCACGTATCTTGTACGCGTACCGAAATGTGGATTTTAGCAACCCTGGAAATATGTATAATGTTTTTGTGAGTAATTTATTTATTATGTTTGGTGAATTAATATTGCTTGATTTTATAAGCGTTCATTAGCAATAATATTATTCGTGAATGCACGTTTATCTCTTACACGTGTAAACCCAGATTCGTGAGTAATTATTTGGAAAAAATTGAAATTTGGTAGATACTGATACTGAGATCTGTCTATTTTTAGGGTTCCATATGCAAAGGGTAGAAACGTGACCCTATTACTAAGACTTCGCTCTCTGTCTGTCTGTCTGTCTGTCGTCTGTATCTCAAGAACCGCGATAGCTAGACAGTTTAAATTTTCAAAAATTATGTAATTCTGTTGCCGCTATAACAACAAATGCGCACCAAATAAAATAAATATTTAAGGGGGCTCCCATACTACAAACGTGTTTTTTCTTTGTCGTTTTATGCTTGATATTAATAACGGCAACAGGTGGACACTTGAAATATTCACAGAATATTTAGTTGTATATTCACTTTAAGAATAAATAGTTAAATTAATATTTATGGGGGGCTCCCATAAAATAAACGTCATATTTTTGCCGTTTTTTGCTCGATCTTTCATACAGACACCGTGGATGTTTTTTTTGAAAGGTACGGAACCCTTCTCGCGCAAGTCCGTCTCGCACTCGCCCGGTTTTTGTGTTAATGTGTTTCGCACATAAATCAATTGGTAGACTGTGCACTCTGTTCGACTATAAACTGTCTTTTTCAATTCTGCTTGCTGCTGCACTGGACTCTGGAACACAGGGACACCTAGCTCAGGGCCCAGAATCACTCTTATTGTTGTATTTGTTTGTTTTAACAATAAATATTTTTTCATTTCCATTTAAATTTTTCACGTGTATTATATTAGTATGGATAATTATTCCCTAAAATCGACCAGGTCACGTAAGAACATCGAGTAACAGGTTACACGAGAAATCTTTGAGCAAATACAATTAATAACAAACAGCATACTAATCCGGATTAATGCGGATCGCACAACATTACACATGAGTTTCCTTAATGACTCCAATATTTCCAAGAATTAATTTCCCACAGCCTCCAATGACGTCATATCTGTGGCACCTACATAACAGCTTCGCGCAAAAACATGAGTCATGTCAAAATTGTTCCTTATGTTTCGCGTAATAATTCGATTGAGAATGGAACCATTAATATTAAAATAAACGTACCTATATGTGGCGTTATTAATCACAAGTTTCAATTAGCCGAGTTGAATAGGCAAATAAAGACTATTTTTATCAATGTTATTCCCTTAAATAGCAACCCGTGGGCAAACTTACGCGGTGCTTAACTTATCCTGTCGGTGCGTATAAAATACAAATTTATACGTGTGTCCATCCTATTATTTGATTGTTTAGGGTTCCGTACCCAAAGGGTGCCAAATAGTTACTAAGCCTCCGCTGTTCGTATACGTACGTCCGTCGTCAGCGAGCTAGCTAATGAGCCGTAAAGGTATATAGAAAGTTGTTTCTAATTAAATTTGATACGTCTTTCCAGAGTGTTCCAAAACAATGCCAATTTAGTTTTTTACCCAGATTCTATTAACCTTTTCCTGGTATATCAGTTACGTCCGCCAATTGTCTAATTGTCTTTAATGGATTGAAAGTCAGTTATTTTTTCAATGTCAAGGCAACTACTCAAGGTGACATAACTGTATCGAGAAACACCAACAACCTCAGATACTAGACGTGTGAATGAAAAGGTCATAGTATATATACAAAGCGTATAATTTTATATTACTTGTTAGACAAGGCGGGAACATACGATTTTAAACAAACATCACTGTAATATTATAAATGCAAAAGTATTTATTTTTGTTAATCACTATTTCCGGTTTAACATCTCAACATTATGTGAAATTCGGTACAGAGAATATCACAAAGTACCATTAATCGCTGCGAATCGAACATATCCCAAAGGAACAGCGGTAAACTATTTCAGTAGTTATTATAAAATCGTATATGTAGAGGAAATGGCTGTGGTTGCGGGGTTACAATATTGCGACTCTATGTTTTATAAACTCATCTTGGCAGAGACGCCCGTCACAAGTTACGTCAAAGTAAACGTCAAGCCATAGAAAACTGTAATTTTTGACGCATCTTGAGACGAGCGTTACAGTCGAGATCAGTTTATTAATACGGCCCTATGTCTTCCCCTGGGTTTCGTATGAGTAAGGGAATAAAGGCTTGTAGGTTAACGGTTCGCTACAACCAGATATCATAATGCCATGTTCCTAGTACGTCGTTATGTCAAAACAGATTAGTTTCAAAATGTCTAAAACTTAAAATGGCTTACTCCTACTTCTTAAAATACCGTAATCTTGATATGACTATAATTAGTGTTGATAAAGACTCGAGTCCTTGGAGTCTTCATTTGTAGGACTCGACTTAGTTTTTTAGACTCTAGTCATCGAATCGAAACTCAAGTTCTTTTGAAATTAAGGGGACTTAAGTCTTCTTTAGTTTTATATAGAGACTCGAGTCCTCTACAGAGGCTCGAGTGTTTTGTTTACTCTTAAGGCCTTTAAAACAACTGAGTCATGATTAGAACTCATTTGGACTTATAATTGTATGAACACTTGAGATTATGAGATTACGGAATATAGGTACTGAGTAAAGTAGTATTATAGTAACCGGTACCTACTTAGGTATATCTTTTTTTTGATTTTAATGCTGTCTGTTTGTATGGTTTTCATAATGAATTGAAATACGGGCCTTAGGCATTCACGGCTTAAAGAACTGATGACGAAATGAAGCCAAAATGAAATGTAACTTTTAAATTCAACTAGATGACGCCAGCAAGTTCTTTCTCAAGAATTCTAGGATGATTAATTGTTGCATGAGCTTCCTTGGTTCTCTTATGGCATTTGTAGTCATTGTACTATTCGTTTCTAAAAGAATACCCACACCCTTAGATCGAGGGGACTTATTTCAGTATTTTCTTAACAGCGTAGTTACAACACATAAATCCGGAAGTAACTATATGTTTCTGCTTATCTGCCTGTTCCTTTCACGCTGAAACCATTAAATCGATTGAAATGAAATTTGGTAAGTACAGAGATAGTTTGAGACCCGGGGATGAACACAGAGTAATTTTTATTCCAAGAATCAACCCTTTGAATAGATGAAATTTGGGATGAAAGTTTGTACGGGAAAACCTATTACACGCGGAGGAAGTCGTGGGCGGATAGGTAGTGTTATAAATATTTTAATAATAGCGGTATTAACAGCTTTTTTAGAATTTTGTATACATAGTAGAGTTTGTATTTTGGAAAATTACACAATTCCTGAAATAATCACCATAAACAAAATATACGTGGACAGAGACGCGAGTAAAAGTATTTATTAATATTTTAATGGCGTTATTATTGATAGCCAGTTATTTACTGTCACTCAGCTACTTGGGTTGCCTTTTCCCAACTTGACTCTTTATAGAGAATATTTAAATTATACTAAAACATTTCTGAAAGGTACCTAAATTTTACAGATATCATATACTTCGTTTGTGCATTCAAACCACTTAAGAAAAGTACATACCCATCAAACACAAACAGGACATATTTTGATAGAAACCATAGCAAGCCAACTAACTTCAAAAGCAAGTCGTCATTATAGGACTCGAGTCTTAAAGCACACCTAAAGTTGAAATAAGACTTTAAAAATATACGATGGCTTGAATCTTTCTAAAGCTTGAGTCGTAACTACAAGACTTAATAAGACTCAAAAAAGAACTCGACTCACAACTCAAAAGACTTGGAGGTCTTTTAAGCTCACAGTCTTATAAATATGGGTCGAGTTCTTTCATTTTAGACTTCAGAGACTGGAGTCCCTATCAACACTAACTATAATTCATATTTTGTTTATCGTATTTTGACAAATGTCTAGAACTCAAATTAACTCAGACATCTTTGGTATAAACCAAAGATGTCTCAAGATTAAAACGTCAAATTCTCAATATATCTAAAACAGTACCTATGGAAAAATTACACAACATAACACTGATATATTCTGTCGTTTATTTGTAATTAAATTAAATATTTTGTTAGGTAGGTGGTACAGAAGTCAGAACTCCCATTGGGTTAGTCCGAAAAAGGTTTCATTTTGTTTCATTGAAATAAACTGGTGATATTTAATCTCAATAATTGTTAGTATTTTGTACCCAGTTTATTTTAGTTATTATGAAACAGAGTCATTTTGATCTTCGGGCCTGTGAAACAAAGTATTTTTGGATTTTTGGTAAGTAATTATGAAACTATTGGTATAAATCAATTGGTAGACTGTGCACTCTGTTCGACTATAAACTGTCTTTTTCAATTCTGCTTGCTGCTGCACTGGACTCTGGAACACAGGGACACCTAGCTCAGGGCCCAGAATCACTCTTATTGTTGTATTTGTTTGTTTTAACAATAAATATTTTTTCATTTCCATTTAAATTTTTCACGTGTATTATATTAGTATGGATAATTATTCCCTAAAATCGACCAGGTCACGTAAGAACATCGAGTAACAGGTTACACGAGAAATCTTTGAGCAAATACAATTAATAACAAACAGCATACTAATCCGGATTAATGCGGATCGCACAACATTACACATGAGTTTCCTTAATGACTCCAATATTTCCAAGAATTAATTTCCCACAGCCTCCAATGACGTCATATCTGTGGCACCTACATAACAGCTTCGCGCAAAAACATGAGTCATGTCAAAATTGTTCCTTATGTTTCGCGTAATAATTCGATTGAGAATGGAACCATTAATATTAAAATAAACGTACCTATATGTGGCGTTATTAATCACAAGTTTCAATTAGCCGAGTTGAATAGGCAAATAAAGACTATTTTTATCAATGTTATTCCCTTAAATAGCAACCCGTGGGCAAACTTACGCGGTGCTTAACTTATCCTGTCGGTGCGTATAAAATACAAATTTATACGTGTGTCCATCCTATTATTTGATTGTTTAGGGTTCCGTACCCAAAGGGTGCCAAATAGTTACTAAGCCTCCGCTGTTCGTATACGTACGTCCGTCGTCAGCGAGCTAGCTAATGAGCCGTAAAGGTATATAGAAAGTTGTTTCTAATTAAATTTGATACGTCTTTCCAGAGTGTTCCAAAACAATGCCAATTTAGTTTTTTACCCAGATTCTATTAACCTTTTCCTGGTATATCAGTTACGTCCGCCAATTGTCTAATTGTCTTTAATGGATTGAAAGTCAGTTATTTTTTCAATGTCAAGGCAACTACTCAAGGTGACATAACTGTATCGAGAAACACCAACAACCTCAGATACTAGACGTGTGAATGAAAAGGTCATAGTATATATACAAAGCGTATAATTTTATATTACTTGTTAGACAAGGCGGGAACATACGATTTTAAACAAACATCACTGTAATATTATAAATGCAAAAGTATTTATTTTTGTTAATCACTATTTCCGGTTTAACATCTCAACATTATGTGAAATTCGGTACAGAGAATATCACAAAGTACCATTAATCGCTGCGAATCGAACATATCCCAAAGGAACAGCGGTAAACTATTTCAGTAGTTATTATAAAATCGTATATGTAGAGGAAATGGCTGTGGTTGCGGGGTTACAATATTGCGACTCTATGTTTTATAAACTCATCTTGGCAGAGACGCCCGTCACAAGTTACGTCAAAGTAAACGTCAAGCCATAGAAAACTGTAATTTTTGACGCATCTTGAGACGAGCGTTACAGTCGAGATCAGTTTATTAATACGGCCCTATGTCTTCCCCTGGGTTTCGTATGAGTAAGGGAATAAAGGCTTGTAGGTTAACGGTTCGCTACAACCAGATATCATAATGCCATGTTCCTAGTACGTCGTTATGTCAAAACAGATTAGTTTCAAAATGTCTAAAACTTAAAATGGCTTACTCCTACTTCTTAAAATACCGTAATCTTGATATGACTATAATTAGTGTTGATAAAGACTCGAGTCCTTGGAGTCTTCATTTGTAGGACTCGACTTAGTTTTTTAGACTCTAGTCATCGAATCGAAACTCAAGTTCTTTTGAAATTAAGGGGACTTAAGTCTTCTTTAGTTTTATATAGAGACTCGAGTCCTCTACAGAGGCTCGAGTGTTTTGTTTACTCTTAAGGCCTTTAAAACAACTGAGTCATGATTAGAACTCATTTGGACTTATAATTGTATGAACACTTGAGATTATGAGATTACGGAATATAGGTACTGAGTAAAGTAGTATTATAGTAACCGGTACCTACTTAGGTATATCTTTTTTTTGATTTTAATGCTGTCTGTTTGTATGGTTTTCATAATGAATTGAAATACGGGCCTTAGGCATTCACGGCTTAAAGAACTGATGACGAAATGAAGCCAAAATGAAATGTAACTTTTAAATTCAACTAGATGACGCCAGCAAGTTCTTTCTCAAGAATTCTAGGATGATTAATTGTTGCATGAGCTTCCTTGGTTCTCTTATGGCATTTGTAGTCATTGTACTATTCGTTTCTAAAAGAATACCCACACCCTTAGATCGAGGGGACTTATTTCAGTATTTTCTTAACAGCGTAGTTACAACACATAAATCCGGAAGTAACTATATGTTTCTGCTTATCTGCCTGTTCCTTTCACGCTGAAACCATTAAATCGATTGAAATGAAATTTGGTAAGTACAGAGATAGTTTGAGACCCGGGGATGAACACAGAGTAATTTTTATTCCAAGAATCAACCCTTTGAATAGATGAAATTTGGGATGAAAGTTTGTACGGGAAAACCTATTACACGCGGAGGAAGTCGTGGGCGGATAGGTAGTGTTATAAATATTTTAATAATAGCGGTATTAACAGCTTTTTTAGAATTTTGTATACATAGTAGAGTTTGTATTTTGGAAAATTACACAATTCCTGAAATAATCACCATAAACAAAATATACGTGGACAGAGACGCGAGTAAAAGTATTTATTAATATTTTAATGGCGTTATTATTGATAGCCAGTTATTTACTGTCACTCAGCTACTTGGGTTGCCTTTTCCCAACTTGACTCTTTATAGAGAATATTTAAATTATACTAAAACATTTCTGAAAGGTACCTAAATTTTACAGATATCATATACTTCGTTTGTGCATTCAAACCACTTAAGAAAAGTACATACCCATCAAACACAAACATGACATATTTTGATAGAAACCATAGCAAGCCAACTAACTTCAAAAGCAAGTCGTCATTATAGGACTCGAGTCTTAAAGCACACCTAAAGTTGAAATAAGACTTTAAAAATATACGATGGCTTGAATCTTTCTAAAGCTTGAGTCGTAACTACAAGACTTAATAAGACTCAAAAAAGAACTCGACTCACAACTCAAAAGACTTGGAGGTCTTTTAAGCTCACAGTCTTATAAATATGGGTCGAGTTCTTTCATTTTAGACTTCAGAGACTGGAGTCCCTATCAACACTAACTATAATTCATATTTTGTTTATCGTATTTTGACAAATGTCTAGAACTCAAATTAACTCAGACATCTTTGGTATAAACCAAAGATGTCTCAAGATTAAAACGTCAAATTCTCAATATATCTAAAACAGTACCTATGGAAAAATTACACAACATAACACTGATATATTCTGTCGTTTATTTGTAATTAAATTAAATATTTTGTTAGGTAGGTGGTACAGAAGTCAGAACTCCCATTGGGTTAGTCCGAAAAAGGTTTCATTTTGTTTCATTGAAATAAACTGGTGATATTTAATCTCAATAATTGTTAGTATTTTGTACCCAGTTTATTTTAGTTATTATGAAACAGAGTCATTTTGATCTTCGGGCCTGTGAAACAAAGTATTTTTGGATTTTTGGTAAGTAATTATGAAACTAATGCATTTTCTCATTCAGTCTTAATAATAATTCGGTATTAGGAGGAATTGTTTTTTTAACAAATATTTATTTTGGATATCGGATGTAATGTATGTATGAAAGTCATTATGACATTTTATTACACTGATTATAAATCTATATGAGATTTTTGTCATTTTAAAACTAAGACAATTCGAGATTGAGTCAAAATATGTTTTAGGTATTATTATTTATTTTATATATTATATTATTTGGTGGTAGCGAACCGGTAACGCTTGTAATACTTTTAGGCGATGAACTTGCAACCTGTCACTAATACAAAACCTCTTAGCCTGTTTGTGCATAATGAGGTTGCAGAGTTTTACAGGGTGACTTCAAATTGGTAATACAAAACACTTGATTGTGGCTTAGTTAATGCCACACAGTATAATACATTAACCCCTTTGTTAAAATTAACTGTATTTAATTAATGCAAATTTTCGAACAAAACAAATAATTAAAGTCCCAAAGTGTGGTTACACTACATTTACAATACAATCTTATTTTCTTTGATAAGTGACAATTACTAATCAAAACACGTTTTCTTCATAAATTGTGACAGGTGACGGATAACCAAAGAGGAAAGTGTTCATTTGAAATTCTTTAAACTTCTTTGTTAATTATTATGGTAGAATAACCATGTTAAGCCAACAAAAATGGGATAGTTTAAAAATAAAAAAAAAAATACTTCTGATTATTTTAAAAGTATGAGACTTAATTGAGGGGCTAAGTTTAGGGGAAATGTGTGTAAAACATTGATTTTGTATTACCAATTTGAAGTCACCCTGTATATATATACATAGCATGGCCTTTAACGTCCGTGTTTCGGTGCAATCTATAGTTATAAACGCACACAAATGCTTCCGGTCCTTAGTAGGCATCGTTTCGCCCTTGTATTGTGCATAAATTATAGCCGTATCACTCGTCACCGTCACGTCCTCGCTCCGTCTCCGTCCCGTCAGAGGTTTATTAACGTTATTCACGCTAGGTACCTCAAAAAGCCTAGACAATGGTGTTTAGAATGGCCAGCGCCCGAGTCATAGTTCGAAACTTAAATGGATAAAGGTGGGGTGAATTCACGCGCTAGTTTCTGGTATCGAGATATTTATGGATAACACCGTAAACAGGAGGAGTGTTATCAAAACACGGGTCGTGATTCACCGGCAGAACGTTTTAGATGAATATTCATATACTCGGCGTCAAAAAAATCGCACCATTGGAAATTTTGTCATGAAGCAGACATAAACCATATTTCTTCTAAAGTAAGGTATGATTGTAAGGCCGCTTTTGAAAATTTCAAAAGGAGCTATTTTTTTGACGTATATTGTTTTTCTGTGATGTGAAGTACTTTTTCGCACTAACATAACAATACTGGGACGATTTAGATGCGGCAAAGTAGTGAAAGTGACAAGGTACTAAAATGATCATCAACTTTTGCTGTTGACTGAACACTATTTTAATGAGAAAAATATAGCACTGCAAAGAGATAAAGCGCTTCCTCGAGAGTTTGACGTTGTACTACTAAAATGCATTGTCAAACAATTTAATTAATGTTTCTCACGTTAACAACATTCAGTAGCCTCCTTAGCTTTGTTTATTATATATCGTCAACACTTTGAAAAAACCCGTAAGATTCTCAAAATATATCAGTTGTGTATTCAACAAAGTTATAATTTAACGCTAAATACATTTTAAGATTAAGAGTTTGTTTTTAAAGTAGTACGAAATATATATCTACACGTGACACGTCACAGTCGGTATAGTCCGACCGCTCGCTGACAGATGGGGTGGGAAAAGAGATAAAGTCCCTTCCCCACTATAGTCGGATCGGTTTCAATTGAAAAGGCCAAAGATATAACGAATTAGTACTCTTCGACACATAACCTCAAATATTCATAATACGTGTTTAATTCAAATAAACGTTATATTAATAGGTTATCATTGAAAAGACCTTACTTATTAAAAGTAGGTCATTATGGATTAATGATGGTAAATTAGTTAGTTTGGTTTGTTTACATCTTTGCCCGTATCAATTGACGCCGACCGAAAAGCACAGAGAAGACACGTTCATCCTACCTAAACGCTGTTTTCTCAGTAGGATCGCCTCTTTGCAGTCGACTACGAAACGAAAACAGTAAAAGCTCCTATTATGGAGAGTGCTCCAGTTATGAACAATCCCATAAATATAAACTTCCGAGATTGATATGCTTTTTGCGTTACAATTAGACTGTATATTGAAATTATTACTACTAATAGAATTAAATGTTTTTCATATTTTTTTATGTTTAACACTGGAGCATTGTCCATAGTAGGCGCTGTTACCTTTTGCATCTTATTCCTTTGAAAAAAGGCGCACATGTGAATACATGTCTTTGTAGTCTTGTAGTCGACTGTACTTGGACTATTAAATATTTAGTGCCAGATGCCTCATCCCCGCCATGATGACGTGTCAAGCAACTAGCACTGCTACAATTACTGAAAATTAACAAAATAAAAATACTTACCTAGCGCGTCAGATAATAAATGCAGGAACACTCCCTTCATGTTCATATGTCCAGGATCCGAGGCGTGGACGTGGCGAGTCGGTTGTTTGTTATTATTTGGTGGCAACGTCCTGGGTGGTACCATCTCGTCTAACTCTTCGTTATCTGTGGCATTATGGCCAAGTGCCATATCCGCGTTGCTATTGACTATTTCAGTCAGGTGTCGAACATTGGCTGGAGGCGGCACAACTCCGTGGGAATGCCCATGACTGCTGCCGTGTTCTGCGAAAATAATATAACATTAGTGGGTAATTCTAGGAAAGATGGGCGGTGACGCCCACTTGATTTGAGCGGGAGTTCCCTCATTTCATTTGTTTAAAAGGTATAACTTTGATAAGACAAGTCTCTTCCTATAATAGGTATTACGCTTCCGCTTAAAGGCAGACCACGTCATATCAAGGTTTGTAGCTGCTCGATAAACGACGCACAGCGCACAGCTTAAACTTTTGAAGGTATTAAAGTGATAATTGGAATAGGTTCATACTCCTTTAGTGATACTAACGATGTAGAGGCTCACTAATAATAAGAAATATTTTATCGAAATTCAACTCCTAACCACACAAAGAAATGAAGGAAGAAGCAGCCAGTGAACGTAAGATGTCAATGGAGTCCTTTAGTAATTGGGATCGCTATCATACGAATATCACGGTAACAATAATCAAAACAGAATAAAAGCCAGCCGCTATACCTACTAGAACTTTTTTGTAGCCTCTGAAATTCCCACAGGAAATAGATGAGTGATTATATTTACGAGAACTGAAATAGGTAGCAATGCATTTCAAATGACTCAAAATAAAACAGTCGATACTCAATGTTTGAAATATTTTTTGCTCACAACTTGATTTTCCCGCATGTCGCTTAGTGTTCGTTGTCGAGTTGTTAAAAAAAAAGAAAAATGTATTGTACGACTAGGCATAATGCATTCTGGGAAACTGTAGAAATCTGTCACAATGTATTGAATTGACATATACCTACGCATGACAGTTCACGGCCGTCGATCATCCTAAACAAATTCTGTTTTCTGCTGTCCTCTATGCCCTCAGAATGCCAATTGTGCAGCCTTATTGTACTGCTAGCTTATCAACCCCGGGAATAGCGAGGGCAAAAGAGTTTAAAACTGTTCTGGCACGGGAATCGATTCGGGACCACACGTTTCACGCACGTGTGATTCATTTATAGCCACGCAAAAACTACCAAAGCCACTACGGAATCAATATGATGCAATACGAGAAGTTTGTTTGAAGTAATAACGACACTATTATTGCATCTTTAGTTAACGTATTTCTTTTTTATGCCAATGAGAAGGCCTCCGCCTTCTTAAAGGAGCGCACCGGTCACGTACTTAGTATAAGTTGCAAATGCGTTGCCAACAACTTTGTGAAGTAACTCCGTAGTCAGAACTATTTTGAAGAAAATTAACTCGTTCCTTTTTTAAACTTGTGTATGAAAATTTACACTGAGGAACGACTTAACCTACATTACGTTAGACGGTATGCCTCTATGGTTATCAAAGTAAAATTACGTAATTAGTAAAATTTACTTGATCTCTTAACCTTCTCACGTGGACAAAACACAAAACTGCAAACACGACTGCATAGATAAGGATTTTTTTAAACTTTGAGTTTACTTTCTCATACTTTTGACTACGTTCAAGCAGTTCAATTATTCATTGTATGGTCTGGTTTTGGTGCAAAACTAATTTTAGTAACTAACCTTGTGCGAAACATCACGTCAATCAGTTGCTCCATTTATTTGTCAAGTAAAACAAGCGAAACTTGTAATATTACTCAGGATTAACCTGACCTATAAAGATATCGATCAATTTAATAGATATAAAATACAAGAACCATTATCTCAGTTACCTGAAGTAGGTATCTAGTAACAGCGATCTTATCAACTATGGGGCTATTTAATTACTACCTAGAGGAAATACTAACATTTTTTTTTACCCGATATAAATAAAATTATCGTTCCATCCGTTCACAAAATTCCAAAATAAAACAGATTCACTTCGGACGACACTTTAAAATTAATTGAAAGAAACCTTACAATGGATTAACGTTTACTCAAGCAAGATCAATCGCATTCGTTATTTATTTGTTGCCACCCTAACAATGATGCCACTCAACTTTATTTCTATATTTTAAGATAATAGAGATGGTCATTCTACAATTAGGAAGTTTCACTTTTCTGATTCCGCATAGTCATTAAGAGTTTTCTAAAGCCCTAATAAGTTATATGGGATAGATAAAATGGAGCACACTTAGTAATAATAAACATCAAAGATAAGGGGGCTACCATGGGCCATCGGCCTTGACGAGCGATTTTCTGTCATTTTCCTTAATATCTATCAAACGGAACACAATATTAAAAAATGACCGGTATTTTTCTAGAAAATAACTTACTGGGTTTTACTAATACTTTTGCAAAATTTAAGAGTAAGTCATTTCGCAGGAGGATCAAAAAGACTCCAATTTGCAGTTTTTTTACATTCTCCTCCGAAATGACTTCTTGTTTATTTTTTAAAAAAATATTTTCTATAAAACTCACCGGTATTTTTTTTTCATAATGTGTTCCGTTTGAAAGATATTAAGAAAAATTACAGAAAATCGCGCGTCAAAGGCGTTACCCATGGTAGCCACTTAATAATAAACCTTGTAAATTCAATTTATTGTTAGTCTATTTGTCATTTGCGTGTGATTATTTTATCGTTTTCTGTTTCTTTCCGAATCAACGCATGTGGTGTTTGCCTATGACTAGTTTAATAATTAGCATAAGTCAAATTGTAATCAATATAACCATGTTATATTGTAGCAATTGTTGGTAAGCCAATAAATAAATAACATCACCAGGTACTCTCTTGATGTTTAAGTTTCATTTTGCAAGTAGAAGCGCGATAGTAATCTTCGAGTAAATGCGTAAGGAAGTAGTTTGTAAACTCAATAAATACTCATTTCAGTGTAACGATGAAATTATAAAAACCAATCCAGTAGAGTTTTTAGAGTCGTTGGTATTTCACCCCACTCTGGGAATGAAGACGTAATGTTATGTATGTAAGTAATCCAGTAGAATATAAAAGTATCTCTTGGGAATAACGGTTTCTGTAAACGTTAAATTTAGTTTTTTTTAACTGATGTTGTTTTTGAGAATTGATTCAAGACAGAAATCCATCAATAACAAACTAAAAGATTCAGCTGCGATTAATCCCAATTTCAACATGCATACACACGGACTGAAGCGTTATACCTTTAACGAGAAAATGGGACACAGTTAACAATGCCTAATCAGTCGGGTAATTACACATTACTGTACAGCAGATGTAGAAGTGTGTAGGTGTGTTGATAAGAACAATGCGTATTTCGTTAACCGCAGAGTATGTTTACTAACAGAGCTTGCGGGTTAGAATGTATGTTGTGGCTAATCTTAGAGTACCAAGAGAACTGGAAGGTAATTACTGGTCATCGACTTAGTAGATACATTGCTATTGGACGTTTAGTATGTATTTAAACATTTTACTGTACAAACAAGAGGTAGCAATTATAAAATGTTAAAAGGCGAAAGAGAGAAAGAGCAGCAAGGTGAAGGCAAAGAAGTCCTTCAAGGGATCTCTTTCAGTTCATCTTTGAGCGATTGAGAAATAATTAATGACAACGAATAGCCAATCGAATTTAGTCGCCGTAACGAAAGAACCATGTAATTATATGAAGTGACCTTGCAGCGACGGATATTTACGCTGTTTACATTTATTAACTTCTTGGTCTTTAGGACCAATGAGTACAAAACCGTGAAATTGTAAACCAATAATAATACATACATACATACATAACATCACGCCTTCATTTCCAGAGAGGGGTAGGCAGAGCTACAGAATTACCAACAACTCTAAAAAAACTTGTTGATAATTCTATAACCACATTTTGCAAAATTAGGCTAAGATGTTTACCAGTGTATTAGTGACAGGTTGCAAGCCCATCGCCTAACAGTACTACAAGCCTTTATTCCCTTAGTCGCCTCTTACGACATCCACGGGAAGACAGAGTGGCACTATTCTAACCCGGAAACCATATATAACAATATTATTATTTATCCCATTAACTAACGTACAGGTTCCGAAAACGAAATTCACATTTAAAGGACAATGGGCAAATTTGTATAGGCACTGTCCCCCCCCACCAACAGTAACGGGATGCATGTCTATATAAGGACCCAAAAAAAGACAAAATACCTACTTATTTTAGTAGCAAAATCAATGGGATTTTTTTAATGAAAACAAGGGCCAAATAAGGCAAATCATCCATATATGTGTTCATTTTCAAACAAATTCCATACGATACGATTATGGTTTTCCAAGAAAACCCCATACATCTGGTGATCGTCTCCATAGTAAAAATACATAATGTTGCTGAGATCTATTAAATGAGACATGTTTCATTTCTGTTGGTGGGGGGGGACATTTCTGCCCATGGTCCTTTGTTTAGATTTCTGACACCACGGTATTATAGAGAGTTATATCTATATAAAAGATAGATGTGATGTAGTGAATTAACTACTTAACGAGTGTATTGTACAATACAATTATCGTAATTGGGTCATACACACTCAAACAAAAGTTGTCTCTCCTGTGGTCAATAGTTAAAAGCTTGTGTGCATATAAGTTGTGTTTTTATATGATAGGTATAAAGCAGTCCTAACGGCGTTTTTGCGGGAATGGGCATAGCCAGAAAATTAGGCCTTAAAAACGTTAAGTTTCGGTGTGTCCACAAGAAAGACGGAACCTAAATCTGTGTATGACCTAATGGCATTGGGTATGGGTGTTCCAGTATTCTATCTAAAAACAGACGGTTTCTCCAAAATGTATTAAATAATATTTTTTTCGTGTAAGTGATAAGTGTTCTGTTATTATGGAGATAAAAAGTAAAAACGGTGAAAATCTGTTCATAAAATCAGTTAAGATATTAAGCCCCGATTCGACCAAACTTTTTACACGGGGGTAAAGCTTACTCTGAGATTAGTAATGTCAAAATGCCATAGAAAACTGTCATTTTTTGACATTACTAATCTTAGAGTAAGCGTTTACCCCGGTATAAAAGTTTGGACGAATCGGGCCTAAAGCGTAATAGGAACCTAAGCTTGACATAGATATTAGGTACGTCATCTCAGTCAGCTGCCATTTTGCCTTGAGTAACTTAAGCTCTTTAGTAAGAAGAAATAATTCAATTAAGTTATGTAAAGAATGTTCTACAATGCAATTTACACTATGATTCATGCAATGTCAAATAAAATGCCCTTACATTGAAACACGAGTAAACAAGAAATACAATTTGATAAGTGTTGTAGGTAATAGTTATATTTTTGCGCAATAATGTAAGCTCTTTACATAGGTACCTAAATAAAACATGGGAAGGACAAGTCATTTTATCAAAAACTTATCTTTATTTGATCACAAATGTTCAGTCGAGGATAAATTTTCGATGCGAGAAAATGAAATAGGTACCTACATAGTTATAAAATGCATAAATATCAGTTTTAAAGTGGAGAACCACTTTTTAACCGACTTCAATAAAGGAGGAAGTTTTCAATTCGTCTGTATGTTGTTTTTTAAATGCCCATTTCTCTTAATCATGATAAGTCATTTGACATCTCTAAGCCGAATCTAAAAGCCGATGTTTACCGTCACAGTTTTTGTTTCCTCAGCTGCTGGGTATTTTTTTAAATATAATAACACGGCTCAGTGCTTCAGAACGCTCTGAACAAATAGATATGAATAAAACCTAACTATATTTCATTTGCATGCCTTTTCCGAAGCGGATCTAAATCCGTTCAGTTTTCTGAACCTGTAAAGAAATGTATTTCATAGTCTGCATAAACTAGATTTAGTAAATACAGACACAATCATAAATTAAGGGTACGGAGTCCGCAATCAACTATTATTTAGGTACCTACAGATATAAATCTTAATGTAATTTCTAATTTTTCACCTGTAAAAAACCAATACAAGCAAATTACGTAGGTACGAAATTCATGGTTACTTGCTTTCAAATTCCGATATCTCAAAAAGTTACTAACTGCAATGAATGACTGGGAATGTTCTTTCCGTGTAAGCTTCAAATGGAATCATAACTATTATGAATCACCATATTGCATAAGTTATAACTTGTTTTGCCAAGGGATTCCCCAAAGCCTAGGTAGCTTAATTTTTTGCTTAAATAGTCATATCATAAGGATAACGCAATACAAAATTATTTCCATCTGTTTCCTCGGTAATCCGTTGAACGCCACAGTTACTTGCCAAATAGTTAGTTTTCATACCGCGAATGCCCAACTGGCAGTAAAGTTGTTCTAGCTATATACATTTTGTGTCGGCATAATACTATGACGTCTATTATTTTGGGTTGGGTTAAAATCGCTTAGTCTTGCTTATGACTTATGACCGTATGAGAGCGACTGAAAACTAGGGTTAATAAGTTAACATCACTTACCATGGAATAAAAATAATCCTATAACGTTGAGCACAAGCCCCAACGTCCCGACCGCAACCAACAACTTTTCGTTGTGTATTTTATAGTCCTGGTCGAAGAATCGCTTTACAGCTTCCACTGTAATGCTGAAGCATAAGGCCACTAAGAATACTGCGTTCACTAGAGCTCCTAGGACCTCGGCTCTGGCCCAGCCGAATGTATTTTTTGACCATTTCTTTGGTGACATCTGTGGGGGAAGAGGTATATTAGTGTTAAAGTAAATTTGCCTCATTCAGTTAGTAGGTAATTGATAAATCCAAGGGAAAACGCTTAACTTATTAATAAGCATCGAGCTTTACTGCGCTAACGTTGCTTAACGCAAGCATATTATTATAATTTTGCATAATAATATAGGCATTTAAAACAGGATAGGTGACCGCCTGTTATCGAGTGTTACTTATAGTTGATCATGTCATTGTAATGAGTCACCGCCGCCTATGTACATTTCCAACGCCGGAGGCGTCACCTCAAGCCCAAAGAAATTTAATGACACCGTTGTATAACAAACAATAAGTAAAAACTATTATTAAACATTTAACTTTGGAATTACCTACTGCCTGTACAAAAAATACATTTTGTTTCTATTATGTTCTGTTTGTATACTGGGTGATTCCGATAGGATCAACCACGAAATCGCCAAAAAAAAGCAGGTGTTCCATACATTAACGGTGAATTAATTGAGAGTTAATGTATGGAACAGCTGGTTGTTTTTTTGGCGATTTCGTGGTTTTTCCCGTCGGAAAGGTTGTTCAGTATGACCATCTTATTCACTTTTATCCATTCCGGATCATGACCCCAAAATACCATTATACCCCCAGTATACCTGGGGCACGGGATTGTCCTCGCCAAGTCGAGCAAACAACACGGGCACGGCCGTACGATCCTTTTCTCGAAGCAACATATGGCACTTATTAAGCTCCTTCTTACCTTAACTGATAAGAAAGCAATAACTAGCGCTGCCACATCGCTTAGCATGTGAAAGGAGTCGGCCACCAGAGCCATAGAGTTGGTAACGTAGCCGACAATGAGTTCCACAAAGAAGAAACTGCAAGTCAGCCATAGCATCGAGAGTAACCGACACTTTTTGCCCGAGAACTTCCCCATGGCTGCTGTTGAAGAAAAACAATGTTAAGGTATTTGAACACGTGATAAATGTTTAAGATACCTGCGGAAGAGTAGGTAAAATGGACAAAGTTATGGCGGCATTCCACTTGGCTGTTATATTAGTCAAATATCAAACATAAAATACTGACCAAGTGAAGTGCTGTTGTAAACCGATGTGTGATCTACGGGCGAATTTTGAATCACACCGACGAAACATTACTAACTATGAAATCAATTTGTGCAGCGATTTAATCTACGAGCTGCCATATAATACCTCTTGAATTTGAAGTGATAAAGGCGTTATGATATGTAATACAAAAGGCAGGCCCACTCATACTAAAATCACTGCATAAATTGATTATAAAGTTAGTAATTTTTCAGTTAGTTATTTTTCGACGGTGAGATTCAAAAAACGCACCCCGGTTCTTAGTCAGACCATAAATATTGTATATATTCCAGACACTGTCACTATATAATAAGGAATATGTGTCTATTCACTATCAACTTCTCGAATGTTCATTTTTATTTGACCTAGGGAGTTTCTCTAACGCATTCACTACCGGCAACGCATATAACCATTTTCCTAACCGTAAACCCAGAGCCTAACACGCGAGTTCTGTGAAAAACAAAGATGGTGGGCACCTGGAGGAAGACCTCGGCAAAGGGTTGGCAGCGTAGGCGTTCACCAACTATTGCGGATTAATATCATGAGCGGCAAGAGCCAGGGGTTTGGTGGCATCGTCGATTATTGATTTTACAAACAAGCTGATTTCAAGCCGATTTACAATAAAACTACGTGATAGTGTAACTAGCGTCTGTTTACAATAAACAAAGTTCAAGTGCTAGTATGTATGGATGTAAACACTGTACAAAAGAAAAACCAAAAATACAAAAACAAGCTGCATAAGTCGAGCAAACAGCTCGACTAGACGTCATAGTAGTCGGGCTCGCGCATCGAGAGTTCCATACAAGTTTATAAGAATATAAAATTGTAATGAGGGACAAACTTGACTTTTCGTTGAAAAAGTCTTAATACACCTTAGGTCGCGATTAGTTTACCAATTGCAAATCAGTGGCAAACGTTCATAAAAAACTCAAAATGTTATATTCAAAATGTTTATTCTGTAAATTGGCCGCTTCCCGGAATTTCTGGCCGCGGGCAGTGCTGTTTTTTATCCTAATTTGTTTCGCTTGCAGGACTTAAGAACTTACGTAAAAATACTTAGTAACGTAAGTAGTACCTACTAAACAGCTCATTTACAGTTATTCCAGTGTTCCACCCTTGCTAATTATTGTAACATACATATTATGTAGATGGTTACGGAGCGAGGATGAGTAAAATGGATTTTTCGAGTTGTATTGTATACCTAGCGTTTTTGGGAAATGCAGCTTCTCGTGTCTTGGTACCTATCTCAGTTAAGGATAAATTATCAAAGTAGTTATTTTGTTTAACAGGATGTAGTAAAATAAATACCCATTATGCACCCTGTTCAGAAATATTTACTATATTAAATAAATGGTAGTGCATAGAAACATAAATATAAATACTACCTTTGTTATCAAATGTAATTCTTAAGCATAACTACAATGTAATGCAATTATATTGCTAAGTATACTTATTTTTACATAGTGTATTGCCGTATCAATAATCACTTGTTGGGGATTAAGATAATTCTCATTCAAATATAAAATAGCCTGATTGTGCAAAATGTGGTTACAGGATTATCAACAAGTTTTAGGGTTGTTGGTAATTCTGTTGCTCTGCCTAACCCATTCTGGGAATGAAGGTGTGACTTTATGTATGTATGTATGTATATAAAATAGAATCTATAAAATTATATGAGTATATACTATTATAACAATAAAGTAGGTAGATGGCGTGTTTGATCATAAGACTCTTAGCAACCAACTACTTTATATTACCATAATATTAAGTTTTCTGCGGAGATAGCAATAAAAAATGTGAATAGTGCACACACAAAGCCTGCAAGCAAGCAGCCATTTAGCTCTTAAAGCATTAAGTCCCTGGATAAGGTGCACAATCGAATACGGATGAAACTAGATGCAACATGCAACCCTGTGCAGGGTCCATCCGGATCGCTACCACCATCTTGGCCATTAACCACCCGCCTAGCAACAGTGTTTGCATTGTTGTGTTCCGGTGTCGGGATAAGACAACCGGTGAAATTACTAGCATAGAGGCATTCCATCTTAGTCCTCAGGGTTGGCAACGCATTTGAGGTCTTAGGATTATAGTCTTGAGAATTCAAATGTCTATGGGTCTCAGATTCCACTTACTATCAGGTGGCCTGAGTGCTCGTGTGCCTTCTCCTTAACATAAAAAAAAAATCACCAACAAAAAAAATCAGCGTCATTTTATTTTTTAATTTTAAATATTTTTATTAATAAAAAAAAACCTTGATTGCTGTCAAACTTATCAGAACAAAGTGAAATATCTCGCCTCATACGAGGTCTATTGAAATGAAATCTTTAATAAAAAAAATGTGTCTAATGCAAAAACGACATTTTTGATGAGTGTTCAAAGATATTATG
Organism: Acleris holmiana; assembly: GCA_949316455.1. Lineage (NCBI taxonomy): Eukaryota > Metazoa > Arthropoda > Insecta > Lepidoptera > Tortricidae > Acleris > Acleris holmiana. Next base: position 16,445,744 of record OX438768.1, read on the forward strand.
TTGTTAAGTATGTGTGGTCTTTTTTGTGTTTGGCGTATTTTTATTCATTAAATTTTATCTCAATAGAACTTATATGAGGCGAGATGATTCACTTTGTTCAAATAGGGTTGACAGCAATTTTTTCTTTTAATTTACATACATAGGATCACACCTTCATGCCCAGAGTAGGGTAGGCAGAGCTACAGAAGTACCAACAACTCTAAAAAGACTTGTTGGTTATTCTGTTACCACATTTTGCACAAACAGGCTAAGATGTTTACTAGTGTGTTAGTGAAAGGTTACAAGCCCATCGCCTAACAGTACTACAAACCCTTACACCCTTAGTCGCCTCTTACGACATGCACGGGAAGACATGGATTGGCACTATTCTAACCCGGCAACCACATGGAAAGAAATATATTAAAAAAATACATTTTAGTTGGTGAAATTGCAGCTAGTTTCATCCCTTTTTCTTTGTGCACCTTGTCCAGGGACACACTGTATACTAGACATAATACTAAGTATGTGCACCATACACTATGAGTTTGTCTCAATGATTTAATTTTTAAAACATAAAACTTGCTTAATTCATTCAAATTCAAAATATATTGTTTATTTGAAAATACAAAACATTATTGAATGTTATAATTTATAAATTTTCATTTCGCAATCGCCCACCCTGTATTTGTAATCCTATTTCTTTCTTATTTCATACTAACAAAAATTATTATTACAAGAGGATGAGACATTTGCTGTTCAGTAATATTTGCATGAAATGCAAAAGTGTATGGTCTAATATATTCACATTGATGGCTGTACAGTCAGTCAATTTGATTCCTAGCCTCCTAAGACCCAGGATCATTGCAATGCTACCTTGTCTCAATACCAATAGGGTGCATTTTATGTTTCTTATTATGTCCTCAAGCAAAAATCTGGGGACTCGGCAGGCTAGGGCACTATGGACTATGTCAATGTGTTATTTAAACCAAAACAAAAGAACTTGCAACATAATTGTAATGTGAATAAAGCTCATACTTAGTCCCATCAATGCTCATCAGATATTGGCATATCTTTTCCCCTTCAGTTCAGACCAAGCTTAATATCATGTGACAGATAATATGAAAAAAAAAAAAAAACAACATCAAATGTGCTATAATTAGTAATATTTGCTTTACAAATATCACATCACTCAGCTAATTATTTTTATTATAACAACAATTTTATACCCAAGACAACAATTAATTGCATAAGAATGAAAACAATGCTATCAGTTCAGTTTTGGTATGATTATGGGCCTTTCTCTGTAAGCTTGTAATCGGCTGTCCTGGTCAATTTTTACAAAAAGTAATTTAAATATTCAAATAGTCATCACTTCTAATAAAACTTAAACCCCTAAACTCTACAGGTAAATTGTTCTTAAAGTCGTGACTATTATAAGTTTTTTTTTAGACGTGATAGAAGCCCTGAAATTACAGTCCCCTGGCTGTCCCCATCACTGTATTCCCACATAGAAATGAGATTTACGAAGAAACTAGTGAAGCTAAATACATTTGGCAAGTAATATAATACACTAAAATAATAAAATTGTATAATTGTCGTAAAACAAGGATTCTGATTACCTATATAATATATTAAGTAAACTTGTAAACTTTGTCCCCTGAATTTCTATACAGTCCCCTGTCAAAAAATCAAAGCCATAATAAAAGAAAACTATAAGGTTTACAAACGTTTCTTTGAGTGAAACGAAACGCCACTGTCGCGAAGTTGGCGACCATGAAGAAATCGCCGGCGAGACGCTATTTTGTTTAGTGTCAGAGCGTCACTTGTGACGTGAACACGCGTTTGGACTGCTACCCGAAACAGTCCTCTGGTAAGTAATAATACTCATATTAATTGCTTTAATTATCTCTGTTATATAGTTTATTGGTTTGTTATGTATGCCTATAAAGATAGGTAGGTTCTTAAAAAACTAATTTACATCCGTTTTGTAAACATTGCAGAATTTATCCGAAATACACAGTCCCCTGGCAACAGTCCCCTGCCTTAAAATGTAGCAGGGGACTGTTCTCCATAACAGGGGACTGTGAAATTTGTGTAATGGTTCTTATTTTTATACATCGCACTGCTAGATCAAAACAGCATCAACTCAAAATAAAACTGTATTTCTAAATCAACTTTAATACCAATGTGTTAGGACTTGAAACAAATCTAACAGTTTTTTTTGAGTTGATACTGTTTTGATCTAGCAGTGCGACATTGTTTGTGTAAATTTATACCGTTAATCGGTTTTATTAACCCCCGACGCAAAAACGACGAGGTGTTATAAGTTTGACGTGTCTGTGTGTGTGTGTGTGTGTGTATGTCTGTCTTTGGCATCGTAGCTCCCGAACGGATGAACCGATTTTGATTTTGTTTTTTTTCTTTAAAAGGTGTATCAGTCGGGAGTGTTCTTAACTATGTTTGATGAAAGTTAATCCAAGATGGCCGCCCCCATAAAATGTCAGATTAATATATTTTGGCTCGAGTAGTATAACACAATACACTATATATGAGTCGGGGGTTTTTTAAATTTTCAATTTAATTAGTTATTAATGTAGAATCACCACAGTATCATTGTTTTGCATTATTTTGTTCATAAATTAAAATTATTTTGCACAGGCTGATCGAACATAATGGCTCCCAAAAAGAAAAACTTATCCCGTGAGGAGTTGCTAGAGAAAAAGAGAGAAGCAGAGAAACAAAGATACCTAAAAAGAAAAAATGACCCTCAAAAAAGAGAAGAAATGAGAGAAAAAGAAAAGTTAAAGTACCAAAAGAAAAAAGAAAAAGGGTTACGGAAATTAGTGAAGATTTAAATGAAGATCTCAGTTGAACTAAGTATTTGAAAGACTGTTTTCTAATAATTATACTAATAATAATAGTAATTATTTCAATGTATACTGCATAAAGCATTTACAGATTGATATTATAATAATAAGACTATTGATCTCAGTGAGTACAAAATGTTTCTAGTACTTAAGGCTAATTTTTGATATGGATGTTTGAAGAATGTTATGTTTTTAGATGATATTTTCTAAAGAAACTTTTGTTGATTGTTAATACGCAAATATGCCATAAAAATAATAATAGATTGATTAATATAAATTGACTTTTTTCTAAGTAAAACAGTCACTACACAATCCCCTGACACGTTCAAAACAGTCCCCTGATGTCTCAAACAGTCCCCTGTCATGATTTTTTGGAAAATCGCTAATAACTCGGAAAATATGTATAGATTCAGTGGGCTTCCTTGCCTAAGTGAAATAATAGTTGATTTTCTTCTAAATAGAACTCTGGTTTATGCCAAATCATAATAATAATTGCCAGGACAGCATTTATATGGGTCCTGTGCAAGCTTACAGAGAAAGGCCCTTATGTGTTATTCACACTTCTTATTATATTATTAGGTATATTGTTCTGAATCCAACCAAAAATTAAAACATTAGTTTTAAATTGTTGTAGCTATTAAGAAATTCAACCACCTCAGTTCAAGTATTTTGTTTCCTATAAATAGTTTTTTCCTATGAAATTATTAAAGCATTTTTTACCTTTTTTTGGTAAAACTATTTTCTATACATTTCTGGTATGATAATTTGATTAATTCAAAAATGTATTATATGTTATAACTACCTATATTTAACCCCTCAATAATATGCTTTTTGTGAACATTTTTGATACCTTTTTTTTTTTTAAGCAATTTTTTTTCATAATTTTTTTACTAATACATTAAATTAGTAAACATCCTATCCTGATTGTGCAAAATGTGGTTACAGAATTATCAGCAAGTCTTTTCACAGTTGTAAGTATTTCTGTAGCTCAGCCTACCCCACTCTGGGAATGAAGGCATGTCATGAATGAATGAATGAATTTTCTTGGACCAGGTATATCATAATCCAAAGAGACTAGAACTTGGTATATTTTACACCTTCCACAGATCAGGGGTTAATGACCATTTAAAAAAATAATATACTAAGCTTGGTATCTCATATTTTCCATAAAAAATTATATGTGGCCTGGAATATCTTGAAAACCACGGTTATCAAGAGCAAAGAAAACTGGTCATTTAGTACAATGTAATTTCCATAGAAACTGGTCATTTAGTACAATGTAATTTCCATAGAAACTGGTCATTTAGTACAATGTAATTTCCATAGAAACTGGTCATATAGTACAATGTAATTTCCATAGAAACTGGTCATTTAGTACAATGTAATTTCCATAGAAACTGGTCATTTAGTACAATGTAATTTCCATAGAAACTGGTTATTTAGTACAATGTAATTTCCATAGAAACTGGTCATTTAGTACAATGTAATTTCCATAGAAACTGGTCCATTTTCATTGCTCCTGAGTGTACAATACCGAGAGAGAGAACTTTGTTTTGTGGCTTTATCATTTGTGTTGCCACTATGATTTCTCCAATGTCAGGTTTAAGGAAGGCAGATGTTTATTGACTACAGTAAAACATGTTAAAACCTTTTTTAAATTGCCTCTTCTGTCATCCCTGACAGTACTTACACTTAACTACCAAACATTCTAACTAAATGACCCTTAGAATTATTAAGAGCCATCTTTCTTTTTGTGTTCTTTGCTTACAAAATTGCATATTTGAATGAATTAATTGAATTTATTTCGGACTTGAATTCATATCACATCATATTTGTTTACATAGATTTTAATTTAACTGTCTATATATCTCAAGTATTTAAATGTGATAGTGAAATTTGGAAATTTCTCTCAATTTCCCATCAAAAACAAATTAATACATTTACAAAAAGAAATATACATTAAGTTATACATACTATAAAAAAAAACCTTTGGACGCAGTCAGGTAATAACTGAGTCTTCAAAATCAAGATATTATTTCTTATGAATTGTAAATTACATTTCTATATAGCCTATTTATGTCACTATTTATGTATATCAAAATAACATTAAATTTCTATGATCTCTTGAAATTACTAGATTATACCATAATAGTTCTAGAATTATAAAGTACCAAGTTCCCTTCTTTTAAATCAAATAGTTACAGTATCAATAAAAACTTAGACTATCTAAATAACTATGAGTTATTTAGATAGAATTTTATGAAAAAAAATATACTTCAGTGAATATTGAAGAAATAATTATTCTGTAACACAATTGTTGAAAATATTGTGCCATGTGTTTTACATTGGCTGCTTAAAATGTTTTTGGAAACAATGAGTTCCATTGATTTCAATACAGATAAAAATGCTGACATTAGCCACGGCTCAAAGCAGAACCAATCCAATGAACCGTGACCATTTCAGGTTACAAGAATGACACACATAACTAATGCAAACAATACATGTCCAATAACAGAAATATTATAATAAAATTTGGTAAGATGAACAATTAATAAAAACACATAATAAAACACTTTTTCTGTCATAATGACTCATAAGTATAAGTACTTATACTTAGGTACCTACTCAAAGTAAACAAGAATTATTTAAAAATGTACAAAGTACTCACCAGTTAATTTGAAACAAGTAATAAATTTCTTTGGCCTTTATCAGCAACCCAAGCCCATTATAACAAAGCTAATGTATTATTCTCATAATGGACAGGGAATACGCACACTCATTTCAGAACAATTAGGGTTATTGCACTAAAACAATATCGATTCAACACTAGACAACGAGCGGAACCACTTATGTTCACGAAATTGTAAACAACCTAACGCGGGTTATTACGAAAATATCTGCATACACACCAAATAATTTTCCTTAACAAATCTAACCAATTGAAATTGTGATTTATGTTGTGAAAGTAATGCCAGACGCGTAAAGATACCGAATTTAGTTGTTAAAAAATATGTTTGATTTGATTTGATTTGAAGTATAAATTTAAGCCGAATGCTACATTCGACGTATGTCCGGAATGAAACCGCTCGAACCACTGAATGACGAATACTAATCACAGATTAGATTTTCAACAAAATAATAAGAAAAGCGATAATAAAGTGATTTTGATCTCGAGGAAATTCTTCGAGACGAGCCGAGCTGTCTACAAGAACCATAGACTAATAATAGAGGCGGGGTAAGTAGCCTACCGACATCGATAAATTGAGGTATGACATAAATTCATTAAGTTCACCTGCTTTGTTAGTTGCTTATTTATAGCAAGAAGAAGGCAAACGTGCACGCAGGCAACCTGATAGTATGTGGGATCTGAGACTGCAAATGCGTTGCTAAACCTGAGGACCAAGGTAAAATAACAAGAGCGTTCAAATGCTGTGAGTGCTCACTGTGCCTATTTATTGCGATGCATAATAAGTATTGGCTATCCGTCAAGTATTGCACGAGAAAATCTGGCAAATCTTGATAGTCTGGTTAAAAACTAAAGGGCTCACTTATGATGACTATTTCATTTTTCCACATAGTCTCCATGAAGGTCAATGCACTTAGTCCATCTCGCCTCCAACCTCATTATCCCATCAAAAAAAGAACCGCTGTGGTTGTTAAAAAAAGAGTCTACTGCTCCTTGTACCTCCATATTCGTCAAAATATTTATCCACCCTAGTGTTTTTTGAGGTTTGAAAAGAGATTATAATCGGAAGGAGCTAAATGCGGCAAGTAAAGGGGATGCGGCAGCACTTCAAATCCACAATCATGTATTTGTGTCAATAATTTCGACGGAGTGTGAACGCGAGCGTTGTCTTGGTGAAAAACGACAGCAGTGGCCTGTTTTACGAAGCTACAAGTTACAAAGTAAAACAAAGTTTAGAAAATAAGGAGGACTTATAGTATTCCCTTCTCCATCTAAGAAATATACCTAATGAAGATGATTTGGTCAGTCCTGTACAAAAAATGTTTGCAAGAAGAAAGAGAACAGGATTACCTTGTCTGTTGAATTATCTTGCACCTAAAGTGGTTGTACACTCTTTAACTGTAACTCATTTTATAGTATATTATCCTGGGTTCAAATCCCGGTAAGGGCAGATATTTGTGTGATGAGCATGAGTATTTGTTCCTGAGTCTTGGATGTTTTCTATGTATTTAAGTATATATTTCTCTATATCAGTAAGTTTATCGTTGTCTAGTAAGTACCCATAGTACAAGCCTAGAGCTTAGTTTGGGACTAGGTCAATTTGTGTGACATTGTCCTGTGATTAGTAGCCTTACTGTTTTTAGATTAAGTTTTGGGGGTCACATGTCTAACCTAACTTATCCTACGTATTGTAACTCATGCTTAAGATAATTTGAAAACATTAAGGTTTCAGCGGAAAGTAGCTTTCTATGAAATGAAAATTCTGCGAAGTGATACATTCTATGAAATAAGTTTCTGTAAACCAGGAGGACACCGTGATCCAACACATGCCAAAATTGATTAAATAGAGAAAATAATAGTGTAAGAGGAGCTTTGATAAAAGAGCAAAGAATCTTTCTGATTTAAACTTGGGTCAAGATTTAGTAGTCATTTTAAATCCGGACTTGAAAAATAAATGGGTTCAAGGAAGAGTTTATAAGATAATGAATGATAGGTCTTATGTCATTAAGGTGAATGGTAAAGATTACAGAAAAAAATAATACATCCCTGTTCCAAAGAGCTATATTTTGTAATAATGCAATGCCTTTACTTGAGTCATCAGAGCTTCCCAGAGTGGCGCTAGATCAATTACAACCCGAATCTTGCCTTTCAAGTACCCAACTTGTCATTCCTACTGCAACAAGTTCTGAGATCCCAACACCAAAACAAAATAAACCCACAGTTGAGACAGTTCCGACCGAAGATCCACGTCGCCGTGCGTGAGTAAGGAACAGGCCAACACATTTCGAGGACTATGAGCTTTATACTTAGTCTGGACCACCGTCATTAAAGGAAGGTCGGGAGTAGCATCTGTGAATTAACGCTAGCGCCGGTGATATTATTAAACTGATTACCCATTTCGAATACTATAATAAACAATCTCAAATCCGTGTTTATATTGAATAAAGAAACAAAAACGATTGAGAAAATAAAAACATCGTCGCGTTAAAACATCTCCAAACCATCGTGTTTACCAAATTGCTAAAGCACTAAGTAGTTTGGTACTTGTAAATAAAAATAGCATCCTAGTAAGTAGGTAGGTAATGTACCTTCTTTCATCCTTTGGAAAACAAAAATAGCTTCTAATGCTATGGTTTTCTGATGTTGATTAACAGCCATGCCCCAATTAATTTACCACCATAATACAAGTATTTTCAAAAGTATGCTTATTTTTTTTATAAATAACGTAATTTAATGCATAATCTAATATTCATAAATAACAATAAATGTAGGTTCGCGCTTTCACCGGCCGTCGCAGTGACAAGCCGTCTAGCGGCTATCAATTGTCATCATTTCAATTGCGTGGGAGGTGGTAGCTGAGTTTTCTGTGTAATACTATTTTATACTCTGTAACCAGTCTTTTTGATTTTTTATCGATAGTCTTTTCAACTTCTGCATCTCTATTGAACCAGAGACATGTGTCTTTTTTCAAGATTGACATTGACAACTGACAAGTTAAGATGCGTTTGAGTAAACTGCATTGAATAACACTGCCTGGGTAAAACTAATTTCTTAATTTTACATTTTTAGTCAAACTATTACATTATGTATCTTTCCACTGATTCCTATTCCAGTATCCAACTTTTTATATTATTTTTACCTTGCCCTATTTTATCGGATTAAGTAACTTGGCTAATGTTTAAGCATTTGTGGATCCAAGATGTAAGATAAGATTTAAAAAATTAATTAAACAACCAAACCAACCAAACAAAATTTCATTATTTTTGGTGGTTGTTTAGTTTATAAGATAATGTCCATAATGTTCACAATTTATTAATTGGATTAAACTAAATTTAGTTTAGTTGAGTCCTGTATGTTAGTATCATAGTTTTACCAGAAAAATTGTTATGAAATGACTTTTTTAAATTTCGTTGGCAAATCTTGTGGATTTTTTGGTTACGTTTTCCAATACGCCTGTGTAACGCACTGTACATTTGCATATATTGGAGATTTCGTAATGGTGAGTTGAACTTGGATCGCAGACGGATTTATAATTGGATCTGATTCGAGAGGGTGAAAATATCATTTTGATTTGAATTTTATTTGTTCATGTTAGTAGTATTAAAGTCTTTAATATTGTTGCAGTGTACTGGTCCCTCAATGGAGCCAACTTTAGAATCGAACAACATATTATTTACGGAACACATATCTCCACGATTGCAAAGGTTGCAGCGTGGTGATATTGTCATTGCCAAGAGTCCGAATAATCCAAGGCAGAACATTTGTAAGCGAGTAACAGGTCTGCCTGGCGATAAAGTTAGGGCTATTTTGCCTAGACGGAGTCTAGTTGTGCCGAAAGGGCATGTGTGGTTAGAAGGAGACAATTCTAGCAACTCTGCAGATTCCAGAGGCTATGGTCCAGTTCCGTATGGTTTAATACGAAGTAGGGTGCTCTGCCGAGTATGGCCCCTGGATAAAATGACTAGCTTGACGGAATACTGATTTGCTTTCTTACGTTGTTCTCTTTACATGAGATATTTGGTAGATAATGTTCAAGAGCTATTTAAAATAATTTAAAATATGGTATTTTATGAGCAATGATGTTATAACTGTTAAATACCATCTACCGCAAGGTTTGTCTATCCTTGTGCCTTAAGTTTGTTAATCCAATGTTGTACTTGTTCCTTTTCTGTTGAAATTTAGCCAACAGTTGTGGCAGTCAAAATATGCATGAATTATTTATATTTCTATGATAGTGAATTGTTTATTGTTGATGAAAATAAAAAAACCGTTTGTAATTCTTCTAATTGGTATTGATTTCTATAGTTTTTATCGACTGGGCTTCCATGAGCAGTTCTATGAACTGTGTTGTGTTGATGCGGATGCGGAGATTCACTGCGCGTGTTAATCTGAAAAATAGATAAGAATGATTGGCTGAATAAAGAACGTTACCTGAATACTTATCCTGAATTTGGTTAGTTTGCTTTTGTTTTATTAGTTCACTGCTTAAATTAAAATATTATGACATTTCAAAATAGATACATTGTGTTTATTAGCAACTGAGGTAGCTGAGTGGATCAAGTAGTCAAAAAACATCCAAATCCATGGAGGTTTTTGAATTATGACAAATGTTTCATATGATTTATTATTGTACTGACATTAAAATAATCACAAAAAAAAAATGGCTTGATTTCAGGGAACCCTGAACATTGATAACTGGATTTGTGACTACTATTATTTTTTCCAGTTTCACTCAACTACTTCTGCTGACTGCTAAGGAATGCAAATAACCGGTTAATATCCTAATGTATAGAAGAAGAAGAAAAACATTTATTCACAGCAACAAACAAAAAATAATAAACATTTTGCAATAGATGGTTAATAACCAGTTTTAACCGGTTATTTGCATTTCCTACTGACTGCACAATTGTACACAGTGAACTTTGTAATATAGTAGTAGAATTGTGAGGTAATGGTTTATCAAAATGTATACTAATGTGATCTAGTGGCAGATTTAAATGCTCCAAATTGTGCATTTTATGAGGAAGACAGTCTATCAGATAAGCTGTTGAAGTAGATTAGATGGTTAATTAAATAGTACCCTAACTGGAATTGTATATGTCACTGACTATTGCACTACAAATAACTTGAATGGCTTCAAGAAGGCATTGGTTAGGCAATAATCAGTATAATTATGGTCATACTTGGAAGTCGGTGTTCAATTTAGTACCTTTCCGCACCTTATATACTAAATTCAAATCACTCACTTGAATAAGTTACTGCGACAAAGTAATAAAATGTACACCTACTTCTGCCTTCGACCCTACAAAGGTATACGATTTTTGACGCTTTAGTAGTACCATCAAACACTTTAATTGTTCAGTTACCAAGGAACTTTGTCTTTTTAGTGTGTCAAGTAATAAATTATTAAAAAATATCATTGGCATTCAGTGATAGTGTTATGTAGTTGCTCAACAATTAAAGGTCGTGATCATTAGCATCAAAAGTAGATTATTTGGTTATTTGTATCTTGCGACTGGGATTTTCCATACAAAATAGACAAATTAAGTCAAATAATAAAATGCAACTGTCTTCAACTTTTGGCAATGACGGTGCTAGTTGCTAAAGTCGTGTAGTATTTATGCTCAATTTACAATAACGCAATCAGTCAATCGTGACTCCCTTACTGGGTGTCATTTGGGCAGGGCCCTCTTTACAGGGTGACCGGCGCAGGCCCCCGCTCGCTATGGAACCAATAAAAAAAGGACCTAATTTGACGATGTTTATCACAGTGAACATACCGTAATGTATTTTATTAGTTTTTTGTGCTTAATGAATATTAATACCCGAGGAAGACCATGTCGGACCATGCTCAGTGTAGGGTTCCGACAAAAAAAACATGTATTAATAATAACAAATTTTCTGTTTAAATTCAATCGGCACCGTGTTAGATGATTTTAGTAGGTACTAGCGACCCGCCCTCGCTTCGCTCCGGATTAATGTATTATACATATAAACCTTCCTCTTGAATCACTCTATCTATTAAAAACCGCATCAAAATCCGTTGCGTAGTTTTAAAGATTTAAAGCATACAAAGGGACATAGGGGGGACAGAGAAAGCGACTTTGTTTTATACTATGTAGTGATAAACACTTCAATCGCCTGTATCTCAAGAACAAATGATCTCTACTTAGTCGTGATAGTTTTCCTTTTAAATTCGTTTTACGCGCTTTCATTTAAGATTTTCTCAGATTTTAGTATTTGTAGTTTTGGCTGTAGTGCAGGGGCGGGCGGGCACTAGAACACTACTCTACTTAAATATATATAGCAATTCAAAGCTTAATATTTCATAAACGGATCCCTTAACCGATAAATTGTTTCCACAAACCCGCAATATTTTTGAAAGACCTATCCAACGACACCCCATTTATCACTTGTCGGAGTGACTTATATGTATATTTATTCCAATTAACAGCAGATCTTTCTAGTACTAAGAGCCTGAGCCAAGCTGCGGATGGACAGACAGACGGACGGACATGGCGAAACTATACCTAAGGGTTCTTAGATTGACTACCGAACCCTAAAAAGGGTTTGAATTCACTACTCATTATTTTTGTCAAAGGGCGCCAAATTATTGACTGCTTCGCCCGGGGTGCCTGTATGATTAAGACCTGCCCTGCAGTTGGGTCTTACTAGGGCTTTCACAGGATATATAAAATTTTGGTATGTAGAGTCAGCAGCAAAGTAGCTAAGCAAAATAACATTCTCAAAAATATTTAGACTCGACGTATTCTCTTGAGTCGAGTGCAGATCATTATTCTGCTGCCGACTGTACTATTCTAAAGACGTTTTTAAGCTTCCCAGTGGAGTTAAAAATACTTACGTGCTTTGTAATACGAGCACGAAATTTCCGGATGGCGTTATAAAGGCTACGTTCTCGACAGTGACCAAACTTCTGCGCGATAATCTTATTCTTCTTGACCCCCTCGGTACAAATTTGGAGAAGTGCCCCATAGCGTAGAACATGGGTTGTTTTATGAACTCGTCCCGGTCTCCGTATACAAGTATGGGTGCATCTACGAAGTTGCTGGCCCAGTTAGGTCCTCCATTAGGATCCAAGCAGAGGTTCCAGTCGATCCACCCCACCACGTAATTGTTGAGATCCTGAAAGCATCAAATTACGTGTTGTTTATTTGATTAACTTGCGTTTTTAAGTCATACTCCAAACATCCAGCCAATATACTTGCGCCAATCTGTCCGGTTCTGCTGTGGCCTCATCTAGCTTTTCCCAGATAAATTAACTACCATCGGTCTGTATCATTCTAACACTAGTGAATCTACTAGTATTTACCTGTAGAATGCTCCTGGTGTATTTCCGTGCTCTATCCCACGATCCGATTTCAACCTTTTCCCGATCCCATGGCATTGGACCTGTTTCAATAAAATATGAAAAATAGAGGTCATAAATATTTTACGTGACTCCAAACTCGCATCATTAGTTGGCTCTAAATGTTTCGTCAAATATCTATATATATTTTTTTTTTATATCACTTGCATATTAGAGCAAACGAGCATTTGACCGTTAAACTTAGATATTATGGAGTTATTTTTTATGCATTTTATTTTCGATCAAATGGGGATAAGTATACCTATCATTTTACATTATTGTATGCAGAAGTATTTTATATAGGTACTTAATACCAAAGAGTATGCAGTTGGCATTCCATCTCCAAAGTTTACGACGTTTTGGTATTAGAATGGGAACTTTTGCTGATTAGTGTTCTGTAACTGACCTTCACAAGCTTCAGTAGACAACAGAATTTTGCCAGGGTATCTATTTTGTATAGAGGTAAGGATAATAGGTGGCACGAAGTTTCCATAGTAATGTATAGCGATGCCGTCGATATATTCTATAGATCTTGGGTCTTCCCTCTCCATCTAAGTAATGTAGAGTGAAATTATACAAAACCATTATTGTTAATTTGCTACACATAGAAGAAAATATACTTGCTACTTACACCGCGAAGATAAAATGGCAATATGTATCGCTGATCGTCAACTGCCAAGATCAGTGTTTGGTTGAAACGAGAGTTTCTTATTGTGGGGCCAAGATTGTTAGCCACCCAGCGACCCTATAAAATAATAAAAGCAGTTAGTCGGTCTTTTGCATTCACAACGGGAAAGGAACCTTGCGCATAATGTAAAACCCCGCAGGGTACGTTTTTATTTTTATTTACAAAACATATGTTTAGCTATATTTTTTTACATTTATATCCAATATCAGATGTTCGTTGACCGGGTTAGATTGGCTATAAACTGGTTTAATTTGATTTGACCAGTTTAACATTGTTACTGTTAAATTGTTTTCTCTTACCCCATGTAGGTCATCTACGTAAAACATATTTCATTATTTTAGCATATTTCATGGGCTTATTAAGTCTCGAAATCAATCAATGAACTGAATACTATAGGTATTAAGAAGGAAATTACCAGTTGCGAAGGTGTCCAGCCCATTGAGTTGAAGTCGACGATTGGAACAATACCGTTGATAGGTTCATTTGTGGTCGTTATAGCCCATATTTTCACATCAGCTTTCTCATACTCTTCTAAGAAACTGAAATTAAAAATTTCTTGATCAAGTGGATCATATTTTCTAATGTATTTTCCATTCGGTAATGTTATTTCTGAATTGAAATAAGCAGGAAGACATTAATTTACCGCATGTGGTAATCAGCGTAGGTCTGATAGTATTCGGTTCTGAGTTGTCCAAAGCCAGTGATTCTCTCGTTTGTCTTCATCCAAACAGGTGGAGACCAGGTACTGGCAGTGATTTTGATTTCGTCTGTTGCAACCATTTGGCTCCTTTTGATCATGGGCAACTGAAAAATTTAATATCTTGTCAACTATACAAAATCTTCATGAATTCTACCTAAGTAACTTATAGCTTAGCCCTACCACTTATCCTTACCCCTTATGCAAATTGCGCAGTGAGTCAAGGTCAGCGCTGCGGTTATTACAAATCGTGGCACAGGCTGAGCCTGAGCCTTTTGCCACATCAATGTTCTGTCTCTGTTTTGCTTTTTTTGTATTGTTTCTATTTTCAATGTTTGGATTGTATGATTGTGAGATGGGTGGATGTAAAATGCATGTATGGTGTAATTTTGTTTATTTTTTGTGAATGTCTAGAACTGTAATGTAATGTACCTGTGATGTGTCTATGTAATGTGGCAATAAATGTTTTTTGAATTTGAATTTGAATTTGAACTAAAAGTTCAATTTCGGCATCATGGCGGCTAACACTACTTCCCATGACTTGTTTGTCACTAGGTAATCCCTCTACGCAGCCAGTAGCTACATAAAGAAAAAGACCCACTGCGTCACTAGCGAAAAAATACAAATGCTAGGCGTTTAGAAATGTTACCTCATGTTTAAACACTGTTTAATTCGTTACGAAGTTAAGTTTATAGGTTAATAGAAGTCTGATAAGTTGTTACAGTTCGAAGGTCCTGCGCTCTTTTGCGAGTCTAAGCGATTTTATATCGAAAAACTTTTTAAGACCCCTAAAATTCAAGAATCCCTAATAAAAACTATTTGTCTCATGTGTCCCTTTTTTTGTTGTCTATGAAATATTACCTTGTAGAAATAGTCTTCGTCAGTTAAAGAGAAGTTAGATAACGCAGTGTCATACCACGGCTCTTCGTTATAAGTGTACGGATGAGTGGAAAAATCTGCACCTCCAATGGGTACACGGATCAAATTGTATTCCAAACCTTCTCTGCCGAAGTATGATCTGAAAGGGCACATCTTTACATTATATGCAATAGAGTAGCTTTCCGCGAATGCCTTTCTTGATTATTTTTTGCCTGTTTGTATATCCGCTAACTCCTAAACCACGTAGCGGATTTTGATGCGATAGCTCAGCTAGATAAATTTTCCAGGAACTTTATATTAATAAGGTCTGGTTTATGTACGGTGGTTATAGCAAACACAAATCGAGGCAAAGCGAGGGTTGGTCACTAGTTTATTAATAAATTAGCCATTGTTTGCTTAATGTAACGCTGGTTCCTGTCATCGTATCGAGAGAAAATTATGCAAAATTTGTCCATTAGTTACAGACAGTGTTACTTAACTTACTCAATAAAATTTATTTGAGCAGCATCAGACAGTTTTCTCCAATTGATTGCCGCGGCGTCAGTAACAGATCCGCCGAAACCTTCTATAAATTGATACCTGGAGATTGCAAACAATCTGAATACAACGTTGCTCAAACTGTCCTCTGCAAGAAAGGGAGAAAAAACAGTCACTCGTAGGTTTTAACTTTATAAACATCATTTTTCGACTTGACAGAAGCGCGTGGAGCTAACCCCTGTGCTTCTGCTTAGTCCACTAGAAAAAATAGTCTTTTACTGTACAATTGTCTTCGCGTGTGATATCCATGGACTTATTTCTCTAATAAATGCGTCTCTAATAAATATATAACTCGGTATTGGCTAAATATACCTTAACAGGAGTGAAAGCCATTGATTATATAAAACATAATTTCATTGTAAGTAGTGGGCCTGACAAATTCTAACTATTAAACGATCAATATACTTAGGGGTCGAAAAATCTATGTGTCAAGTTATCTTCGGGAAAGTTCGTTTTCAACCTGGGCGACGCTGGGTCTTCCAGGAGGGGCTAGCACCAGTGGCCCGCGACTTTGTTTGTCGCTCGGATCTCCCTTTCTATCTAGTCTGTCACGATCGAGACGCACTGAGCTACAAGAGAGAAAATACAACTTGTGCTAAGCGTACAGGTACTTACCATAATGTGCAGTAAGAAATTATTCAATCAGTACCTTCAGACACATCTTCATCAGGAATTCCCGGATCCTCTTTTCCTGTTTCAGGAATTTCTTCACTTTCTTCTTCTGAATTTGTATCTGTCTGTATTACTCCGTAGCTCTTTTCAAAACGTTGTCCGGCCTGAAATGTTTTTTGTGTCATAACTTGGAATTCTAGTTTCAATTGTTATGCATATTGTATGAATAATACATACGTTGCTTGAAGTATATGCCACGAAAGAACCAGGTTCGGGGACCTCACGCGTAATTGTGTCACAGTAATTGGCATCGCAAACGCAGACTATGGATCGCCCAGGGATGCCCACATCTCGCGCACGACATGGCAGGTCCTCTGGTAGTTTAGAATCATAAGTTATTTTATTAACATTAACACTGGAAACATCTCTACATTTTTTTCGGCTTTTAATGTTTCAAGGTAAAATAAAATTAATTAAAAAATACTTTGAAACTAAAATAGTTGTTAAGGGATTGTATTTCAGTCTTACCTGTGTGTACAAGTGCTATAATAGTTGCACTTAAAAGGGCCGCTACAAGACCCACTCGTACCACTGTCATCTAAAACGTGTTAAATATTTTCAGTCGTAAGATTTGAATATTCATTATTTTGTAAAAAATATCCTTACCTTACCTCCCTGTTGATTACCTCTAAAAGGAATGTTTATGCTTATAATTTATCGTAACCATGATAAGTGCATATCAGAACAAGAATTATCTATGAGAATTATTAATGATTACTTTAAATCATGTAATTATTTATCTTTTATCAGGTTAATTAGTTTTGTTCTTAACTATCACTTTGCCCTGGAGGTTTCTGTAGTAATCTCCCCTGTGAAATGGAGCTAGCATTAAGGAAATATTGAGATTATGTTCATTGTCCTTAGGAGGGCTAGCACAAGTTGTCCGCAACTTAATTGTCGCTCGGATCTCCCTTTCTATCTAGTCTTAAACGATAAAGACGCACTGAGCGACAAGCGAGAAAATACAACTTGTGCTACCCGTAGGTACAGGAGCAGTGTTCGTATTGTTGTGTTTCGGTGTGGGGATAAGACAACCGGTAAAATTACTAGCATAGACTCATACCATCTTAGTCCTCAGGGTTGGCAACGCATTTTAGGTCTTAGGATTATAGTCTTGAGAATTCAAATGTCTATGGGTCTCAGATTCCACTTAACATCAGGTGGCCTGAGTGCTCATGTGCCTTTTCATTAACATATAATAAATAAAAACAAAAAAACAAGATGAGCTAAAAAAATTGAATAGAGGTCTATACCTAATCCACGATAACGAGCTAATACAGCGGCCTCTCTTTCACAATTTTGTATGCAGATGAAAAGGACAGAAAAGGGCAGTGGGCGTAAACAATTGCACCTCGCTGTCCGGCTCGGCTTACATGCCGACGCTTGGAATATTTTCATTAATTATATTTTATATTTATATTATATAACGTTTAAAGCAGTGGTTTAGTTTCGACTGTTGTGCTGTTAACATGTTTTGTAAATAAACAACCTTTAATTGACTTAAGATATGCAGTTGGAAATATACCCGGTCAAGCAAGATTTGCTTCGTCGTCTATACGAGTAGTTAGCCTCGTAGGTCCTGGCGTACTTGTACAAGTGCAGATTGAATTTGAGTTTTATACTAATAAAAGAAAGCTCCAACTTCAAAATCGGAAAAATTGGTCTGGGTCTTACGAGGTTAAGGTAATTAAAATAGGGGTTTGGGTTGGGAATAGGTAAAAAAACAAATGTTTGTTAATGTAAATATTTATTATATCTCCATATCCATATCCGATGCACTCGAATCGTTTTCTAAATCGATTATAAATCTTTCCGCCGGTTCCACTTCCACTGCACTCATTTTAGGTTCTACCACTTCTATTACGTGCTTGATACATTTCTTCCATGACTCGGCATTTACTTTACAAATGGCTTCTTCAAGTAATTGTTTTACTTCCGCCAATTTGAATGTTTTATTGTTGTGTGCTACGTACCCCTTGATTTGTGACCAAATCATCTCTATGGGATTTAATTCGCAGTGATAAGGGGGTAAACGTAACACTGTTTTATTTTTTTGCTTCGCCAGTTCGTCTACAGCAAACGCCTCATACCTATTTTTATGAGCTCTTACAATGTCCAACAAATCTGATTTTTTCATATTTTGTGAATATAAATACACAAGCCGAGTCACACAGTAAGCTTCAGGGAAGTCCAGTAAACAAGCCGAGTCGCAATGTAGGCAGAAGATAATCCAGTAAACGGGCCGAGTAACAGAAAAACAATAGGTACACAAACAAAGGAGAGCAATTAGGAGCGTCCGCACGGTACAATAGACAGAGTAGACTGGTCATGTAAACCCACCCTTTGCACGTGCATCGCCCTTATCGCTGACCAATCACGTGCAACCTGAGTTTTCTAGTATTAGCTCGTTATCGTGGATGAGGTATAGAGATCACTTATCAATTTTACCATCGGTGGCTTGTGTGCTCTTGCTCAGACGAGCTAGAGCACCCAAGCCTTCCTTCCTTCCAAACCTTCACCATCCCATAAAAATTCATTGTTTCGTTCTTAAAATCATAAATGTTATTTTGCTACTTAATATACTGACCTTATCCTGAGTTCCTATATTCAAAAGGTCTCGTTAAAATGTGCGTCTCGTTAAAAGTAGACACATTTTGGTAGCAAATGTCAAATTTTAACACATTTTAACGAGACGTCCCCCCAAGTTCATATGCGCATGCAGGATTCATTATTTCGTCTTGTACCTATATTGTGTAAATTCGTATTTTTTCCGGGACATAACCCGCCTCCATCGTTCAAGCGTGATTGACAGACAAACGTCGTCACAAACTTTTAGATTGTATAAGTAGTAAGTATTTGGTTTACATTACATATTTAATCCGTGCCTCGACATGGGTGTAATAAACTCGGCCAGTAAATAACTACTATTCAAACTAACTAGAAGTTTAACGTTTTTCAGGTCTATTTTTAATTGCGATACAATGAGATAAGAGTCAAGTTTTCGATCGGACGCTATATCTGCTAAAGTAAAGGTGTACCCAGTTTTGTTTTTGTACAAAAACATTTTATTGATGTCATAGGATTTATAGGCGGATTCCAGTATTTTGTTTAAAGAAGCTTCAATTTGAGGAAAAGTTTTTTTTGTAGAGATTAGGGTAGTTTTCAGTCAAAAAATACATAGTTAAAGGCTTAATGAAAACAAAATCGCGATCGCGTCCTTTGTCATAGTCATGCAAACTATATGGGTAACTTCCGATACACAAAGAAATCAATTCAGTTTTGATTTAATTAAAGACCTTAACTATGGCTTTTTTTTAAAGTTTTATCAATGAGTTTTATTTATTAGTGAAGATTATTGGCACGTAAATAGCAGGTTATCTTACCCCTCCGTTGGTTTGATGCGTGTGCGTTGAATTATTACACGATAACGATAGCACTCGGTGCTAATAATTACAGTGCAACTTTGTTTGACTGTATACTAAGTTAGAGTTCATTCGAATATTTTATGTAAAAAATACTCCTTGTAGCCTTACGCGCCTGTTTTCTTTTTAATTCTACTTTCGAACTACAAACAAAACTAATGAGATACATCGGTGAAAGCGTAAAGCCCCGCTATCCGCTCGGAACCAGTCGTGGTAGCAGGAGTTACAAATTGACTGCGATGTCATAAACTATAATTGGCATACATCTATAAAATTAACCCCAGTTTTAAGAAACTTATGCCATACATTATGCATTTTAATAATCAAGTGCATTTATTTTCATAGTACATATTTCTCGAATTTTGGACGCGTTGATGTCTTTTCTGTTTAAAAATATAAACATGTAATAAATATAAATAGAAATTAAGTCAAAAATATCAAAAATCATATTTAAAAATCGGACTGTTAAATTTAGTTCGGTAAGACAAAAGTACCTTATAAGTCTTATAACAGTTATAAATGCGGATTGTTTTGTCTGTGAATATTTTTTTCGCATATGCATCATTTGGCAGATTAACTTTCGACAATATTAAATAAAACGCACACCCTTGAACTATATTTTTTGAATTGTTCGCAAAGAAAATTATTTAGTACAGTAAATATATATGTTTATATTTTATGCCAAGTAAAAAGAACACGATAACACAGGCTACCTATGGTAAGTAGGATCTGAAACCCATAGACATTTCATCATCTCAAGACGGCAATGTTAACACTCTAAATGCGTTGCCAACCCTAGAAATGCCTCTATGCTAGTAATTCCACTGGTTTTCTTATTCAATCGAACACAACAATGAGAATACTGCTGCTTGGCGGTAGGTAAAAGGAAGATGGCGGCAGCGTTTCGAACGAACCCTACACAAGGTCTTACCACCACCTTTTCTCATCTGAAGTATTGATTGTGATAAATAAGTGTTCTTTAATCTGAACTTATGTAAGGTAATGTGATTTCGCGAAGCGTAAGCCGAAAATTTCTTTGCAGTTATTCGTTTGCCCTAGTGAAGTGACTAGCCGTATAAAGTTAAATCAAATTAAGTCACGACGCCTACAGTTCGGTTCTGTCGCCACCAATACAACCTGACACTCCTCCACGCTTCGCTAGTCGTCGTATCTACTTTTTATTTTGGGAAGATTCGGGGTATCTGTTGATGACCTCATTTTTCATGACCTATCTTATGACTTCTTTTGGTTGATACATACGAGTAACATGTTTTTTCCGATATTTCTTGTTTTTTTTTTGGGGACTTTCCAAGTTCCATATTTTCTAGTTCCATATGGATCTACCGGGATATTCATTTTAAAGGAAATGTCCCAGAAATACCATATGGAACTACCGGTAAGAAAATATCGAGGCGTTTTGTAGTTTTTATAAACTTTCGGAATATCCCCAATTTCGCAATTACCCCAATGCACTTATATATATTTAACCACCTTATTGATGCAACTTTTTTTTTAATTTAGGCATACTATGTTTTAAGTTTAAAAACAAAATAAACCTCTTTTCAGCCCTTAATTAAAAAAGGATTTATTCTTGCTTCTTATTTATTCTTCTTTTTTTTACCTCGGCCGCCTTTTACTATTGTAAAACACATTTTTTACCGATGGACACGATCACTTGTATATATATATAAAACGTGTTACAAAATAATCCGTAAAAAAGAAATTACGAAAGTAGTGTCAACCCTAGTATACTGTAGACCTAAGATACTGAACTGACGTTATTTAATAAGGGTTGACACTACTTTTGTTATTTCTTTTTTACGGATTATTTTGTAACACGTTGTATATATTAATTTTACATAATTAGCCACTTCTTCACATTGATTACCTACATACTTTAGTTAACATTGTCAAGTATATGACACTTCTTTTTACGTTGTTTCTTATACAAGAAGCCAATAAAGAATTTAATATACAAGTAATCGTGTCCCTCGGTAAAAAATGTCTTTTACAATAGTAAAACGCGGCCGAGGGAAAAAAAATAAGAATAAATAAGAAGCAAGAATAAATCCTTTTTTAATTAGGTAAGGGCTGAAAAGAGGTTTTATTTTGTTTTAAAACTTAAAGTATATGCCTAAATTAAAAAAGTTGCATCAATAAGGTGGTTAAATATACCTAAGCACATGTTAAAACAAAACCAGGTGTAAGGCCTAGTATGTAGTTCCATATGGAACTATTGGGGTCACTTTTTTGACATTTACATACGTACCGATTGTTCTATATGGAACTTCCGGGATATTCCCTTTTTTTTCATACTTAATTATGAAAATGATGCCAAATGATCACTTGATTATCCTTTTACAAATAAATTGTTATACGGTTATGTGTGTATCGGTTTTCTGCCTATTGAAACTCCACATTGAAAGGACAATCTCCAGATTTTGCGAGCCCTGTTTATAAAAACTTACAAGCACTTGTCTTGTAAACGGGCTGTAAGTGTCGCTTTTTATTTCACAAGTAATTTATTACACTTTTCTTAGCTGTTAATATTTTTTAGTCAGCGTATAAAGTAGATATATTAATTGCATAGCAAAAACAACACTCCCAAAAAATTGCGACATCGTTTGTGATACAAAAATAAATTTGAATTTGAATGAATAATATCACTGGGTAAATCGATAAAATCTTCCATCTAAGTTCTGGTATGAATTATGTGAAAGAATGAAAACCATACATTTTATGAAGACAATATAATTAAATTTTCATACAAATCTTTAACGTAATATTATCTTTAAAATACTGTACACAGTGTCGGCTGGTTTTGTAGAAAATCATTTACTACCAGTAAAGACAGAAAAAGCATAAAGTCTCCGAAAAACATATTGCAGAATAAAAATGACAAGCAAATGATTATCTCCAACGCTGCCGACTAAATCTTTAAGGTATATTTTTATTTTGATATGGCAGATTGTCGATATGAAAGACTTACAAAAAGCGAAGATCGCTTAGAACACTAGCGGAAAGAAATGCACTAAAGGTTATCTCTATTTAGGTACACAATTATTTTACATTATTGCCATCCGTTTCAAAATAAGTAAGTTTAAGAAAACATGTAAACTAACGAGGACAGATTTGTTTAGATCGCACTTAATCTCATTTGAGTAAAATATAAAATAAAGTATAAAATCACAACAAATAAGATCTCTTTTTCTCACACACTAATCAATGGAAGGATAAATCCATAATACTCCACACAAAGCAAGTCGAAATTTGATTGCAACCAAAATTTAAGTTCCATCTTTTAAGTACCGTGAACAACATTTAGTCTGACAATCAGAAACGACCATCGCCATATAAAAAAAATAACTTAATACTATTCACTTTACAATTTACCTAATATAACTATACCAAATAAATACAAAAATCTCTTATTGTTATTATCTAAGATAATATTTACCTACCTCATGTCTTGAAACTAAAACTATTTAATGCACATAAATCTTAGCACAGTGTAAACTTAAATGTGCGCTCGACGCTGCGCTGACGGGAGGACCCTTAAAATATTTGACTAAAAGAGAGATCAAATCATTGCCACGTAAATACTTATTGTATAATCGGCAGGTTGTTTCGAGTAACGTGTCAATACTTATTTTGTACTTTGAAAGTTGAAAGCGAGATGCCTAGGTTGCTGCGACAAGATTTACAGAAATAATCATAAATAAGTAGAATAATAGTACTCTCGGGGAAGATAATAAGATCTCACTGGAAAAGGGTTTTACTGCTTTCAACCTAGCTGCCAACGGGGTCTAGTAGATAAATGAATTGTTCAGAAATTATTTGTGAATGAAGTGAGAAAAAGTGGAATACAGAATTTTCGGGGCTTTCTTACAAATATAGACAAATTCTATGACGTGATGTGTCCTTAAATCCAAACTGCTGATCACATGAACACGTTAACGCTGAACTATAAAATAGGCTCGTTATGTTATACATATTTACAATCATTATCCATTTAAATGTGGCAAATATCGAAAATAACGATAACAAAACTAAATAGTACATAAAAGTAATCAAAAAGCTAAAGAAAACTCTAATCTAATTGAACTCGAGATGCAAAGATTTTTAGTGTTTCTCTCATTTAAATATGCATTCACTTAAGACACTAAATAACAGAATGTTTTACAGAGTTGTAGGAAAAAACGTAAGGAAAAGCTGTGACACTCGCCACATTAAATTCAAGTAAATTCGAAGTCTAATTTAACTGATTCAACAAGAATTGTACCACAACAACGCTTGATAGCTGTCAAAACTTTTTGTTTTTTATTTACTAGACACTTCTTAATAATTCTATACTTATGAAACCTATGAATGATTCATGGTATCCTACACTAAGTTTTTATCTTTTCACTGTTGTAATCATTTTCTTCCTTAGATATTTAAATTAATGCAGTGAAAAGACTAAACATGCTCAAGTAATTTATGTTAATGTAACATAATTATAGAGGCACTGTGTGTATTCAATTCTATATCTTCTTAACTGATATTATTTTACACGCTTCTACTGAACGATATCGTATTTTAATTTTAGAATTATGTAAAATAGTAATATTACTCTTGTAATATTTATATATTAAACAAACGCTAAACAATATTTTTTCTAATTTTTGACAATATAATATGAAAGCTATCCGTTGATTCTTCAAAAGTTAACGCACTTTTTTGTCATTTCAAATTTTAACAGCGACATAATTAACGAGCCTGGGTGTTTATGATAATTTTACAGTCAGCCTTATAAAATATCTTTTACGTTATACCATCTCTTTAAGGCTCCAAAACTCTTTATTATATTTCAGCTGAAGTTAAAACTTGAAAAGGACATTCCTATAGACATAGGGTTTAAGTAGAAAACAAATGAAAAATATCGAAACATTAAAATAGAGTTATTAAAAATTGAGCTATACAATAAACATTTAGTTACAAAAATACTTGTAGCGTTATTTCCAGATCACAATTTACTATGTTACGATTGCAACACTCAAATAACAGAAAAAATCTTGTCTAAATCGGTCAATGAAATAAGGTTTCTATCCGGATGGAAATAAGAACTTTCTTGTGCACGGGGTCTTAGTATGAGCCCATTGTGGTCCATTGTGTTTCGCCCGAGTTTGGTGTGCCGAAGGAATGATAGCTACGGACAGGCGGGAGGAGGGATTAGGGGGCGGTTAACGGGTCTTTCACGAGCCTGTAGATGTGATGCTGAGCGCCGTGCTCACTATTCGACACTTCGAAAACAAACGCGGCACATAACAATGTCTCTTGAGTATCTCTATTTGACACCACCTGTGGAATAAAACAAATAGATTTAGGCTTACTGTCTAAACATGTTTTAAAACAGTCGTGAACAATTGTTTGAAATGGAATTTTAAAATCATCTAAACAACATATTAGTACAATTACATATATACATACATAACACCACGCCTTCATTCTGAGAATGCTGTAAGCAGAGCTACAGAAATACCAATAACTCTAAAAAGACTTGTTGATAATTCTGTAACCACATTTTGCACAATTAGGCTAAGATGTTTACTAGTGTATTAGTGACAGGTTGCAAGCCCATCACCTAACAGTATGTTGTATTATATTAGTATATAGTATCTCACCTGTAGTATCGTGAAGTTCTCTAATACACTGTTCATCATGTACTTCTCAGGTAGATGCTTGAGCTTGTGTATAAAGTTGACCATGTACTCGCACATCGGTGAGCGGTGAATGCGGTACACGAACCTCCCTCCTTCGAACCGTGCGTACTCCGTCTCCACTTTTTCAACAACTTGCTTGCCGAATGAACACACTTTGGTGCTACATGTTATCGTCATGTTTTCGTTGCTTTCGTATCTGTAAACAAGTAGAGATAGTGATTAGATTACGTTTTATTAGCATATTATGCTAGTTTGCAAATACCATATGGTCAGTTTATTGAATTACGCTTCGTACATTTTGCATCTACAGCAGATAGTGTTTCGTCTGGAGATACATACAAGTTCAGTGTTTGAGAGCGGTCAAGGTGTTACTAAGTTCGTTGTTTTATTTTTGCTCTAACTCTTGGCGGTGGAAAGAATCATGAATAACAATTTAAATCCCCGAAACCGTTTCATTCAATACATAATTTCACGGGATTATAATTGAACGTACTGGGAGCTTCGCCCCTCAGTGTTTAGTGGATTGGCTGATTGTGTGGAGATTTTCTTTTGTCTGTAATAAGCTCTTCTATTTCACTATTTAATGCAAACGACCATGTTCATCACGAAAAAACAATTAGTTAAATCATACTTACACACTAGTAACACCGTAAAACGCCCCAGGGTCATCTAAATTATTCGAGTTTAGATCAGCCCAGAATTTGACCAGGAAGAAAGCATTCCGCGGACCCTTTTCAAACAGTTCCTTTAGACCGCCTTTTTTCTCTGGAAACTTGTCATTTATTTGTTGCACTTCGACCGACTGAAAGAAGAATAATTAATTAATAAGTAGAGTTTTGTAAAATTAGTCTAATGTCCTAGTAAGGTTTTTTTTAAAACTCATATCATCATTTCAGCCGAAGGACGTCCACTGCTGGACATATGCTTTCCCCAAGGAACTCTTCTGTTTTGTGCTACTCGCTTCCACCTGCTTCCATCTTCACGAGATCGTCGATACAAATGTGGTAATATTTAGGTAAGCTTTAGGATGTTAATGTTCAGATAAACTATGCGTTATTGAACTTGGTTCAATTGAGTACCTACCTTAATATTTTTAAAACGAGTTAAGTAACTTGTTTCGAATTAAATCTCACCTCTAATAATGGGTCAGCGTATGTTACTGAACCACCTATGTGAACAAATAGATGTTGTGATGGTGTTGTACTCGGGGGATACTGAAACAAAATCAACATATTGGTCTTTCACCCCGATTTCATAATGGTTCTTCGATCTCATTTAAAAATAAAATAAGTTGGTGTAGTCTTTTCGGTATTTTACCAAAATCTCCTTGTCCCTTTCTTATACTCTGTAATAATTTAGAGCATTCACTGGTCAAGTTTTGTATAGATTGAATAGTTAATGGAGGATTCATTTATGGTTTTTTCAACTCTCAATTTGCAGGCACACGTACATTGACTACTTGTTTATAAAATATAATCAACAATCATAAATGTAATAACCGGCTTTAAGTTTTATTTACGTGTGATACAGTCAACAAACATTCATTAATGTCACGATGTGTGTAAATGTAAATGCTAAAGACTATCAGCACCTTTAAAATGCGGCGATCATTAAAATTAAACTGCTGCTTTCACCTATCAAAGAAACCACAATATCAGTTTCTGTCATAAAAACATTTTTTGGTACAAGCTACTGTAGTTTTTTTCAGTCATTATCTGCTTATCAAGACCAAACTAATGAGTCCCAACACGGTGGGTCTACGTTAAGTATAGCGGAGATCATTTGTTAGTCCTTTACCTCAAAAACATAAATTCCTTGTAGCGATTCACCGAATCGCATTTCACCTCGAATGAACAAAACTTCAATAGAATCTTTTACTTAAAGCAATTTTTCGCGTGGCTTTTTACATTAGAATAATTATTTTGTAGCATTTCATTTTCCGTGTAGTATTTTACCCTAGACGCATTTCGTTGCTATCGATGTTTATTTGGGACTCTATTTAATTTGACGCGTAAATTTCTGTATCATTTTTTTTTAAACGTGTTTTGTACCTGTAGTCTCATGTCTTAAATGCTATCAAATTCATTGAATATTATCATCATCGTGTTGTTACCGCGACGCGAGCGTCTCCTGCAGGGGGACCGTCGCGCCGCGCCGTAATAAGCGCGCGAAGACTTTGACTAAATAAAACAATTAGATTTTATGATCGAGGTAATTATAGTAGATTGGCGAACTATGATATGAAGCGATCGCAGCGATATGCTATTACAAAATATGCGATTGAGGTATACTGTGATTTAAAATATTTGCTAATAATAAAATTGACGATCGAAACCAAATGAAACAGTAGAATAAGCGATCGAGGTAAAATGCGACTAAAGCTATTAGCCAACAAAAAAAAATACGACTTTGACACAAAGCGAAAATAAAATACACGATCGAGGTGAAATGCGAATCGGTAAATCGCTACAAGAAATTTATGCTTTTGAGGTAAAGGACTAACAAATGGCGGAGATCCTGTCGCCACCTTCCGACTCCAACATCAGACCAGCTCGACGTTGCCATATTACTGTACCTATTGTCATCGAAGTTACGTATGTTCAGCTCAATCAGTCCCCGGGTACCTACACATACTTATACACATTGTCATCCATTGTAAGTTAATAAAATGGTTGTATAAAGTATGGATTGGATGTAAGTAGACAAAAAATATTAAAGGAATTTATTTTTCAAGCTTTTTTACCATCTCTTCGCATTCGCACACACACTAAAACTATCTGGTATGATCGTAGTAATACTTTAGTAAAATATACCTACTGCTTCGTTTTGCTTTATTTATTTGGGCATTTTCAAAATAAAGTGTACCCTAGTAAAGGAAATTTAAGAAACGTATTTTTTCTAGTTTTGGGACTAAATAAGCCATATAAATGTATGGCTAATTTCGTCACGAAACTGACAAAAGTTAACGCTTTTTAACTTTCCTTAACTAGGGTACACTTTATAATGTTAATGCGCATTTACCCGACTGGAGAAGGAGGGTATTTATGTAGTTCAAGAACTTAATTAGTTTGCTTTGAGCTATTGCGTACTAAATTTAGCTTAAGATCTTCGAGAAATGAATACTCTTAACTTTGAAGAAGTTTGAGAAGTCCTTTAGATTACTGTACGTTTGAGTACCAACCGTGTCTGGGTCGCGCGGGTGTTCGACAAAGGCCGAGAACTCCACGAGCCGCAGTTTGTGGGTAGCGATTGCCCGGCCTTCCCAGGGCGGCGGCGGCGCCACGTCGGTGCCACCGGGGACTCCGACGCCGCCGACTCCGGGCACGCCCTTGTAACCAGAACCAGGGAACGGTTTCACACTGTAACAAAACGGTGAGTTGTTATACAATTGGTCAATTTTCAAAATCAATGTTCCTTGGTTTTTCATAGACATTTAGTTTGCTTTATTAATTAGGTATAAAATATCTCTATTTTTTATTAACGCACTTTTATGATTTGTGTTGATTAAATCTAGTATAGATAGCCCTGATTTTGTAACAAATTTGATTGCTTACTCTTGTGAAGGTCCTGCTTGTAAGCCTGGTTGCCAAAATTGCTGAAAAAGAAAAAGAAAGTAGCTGTAGTCCTTATATTTATTTCATTTGATTTTGATGTGATGTTTAGATCAATTTAACGGCTTTAATTTCTTTACTTGAACATAATACACGGCGGAATTTAATCGGTGATCAGGAATCCAAAAATCTTAATTATCAATCTACATAGAAACCAATACGTGAGATCTCGTGCAATATAGCTCACAATCTAATTAATCACACTCAATTAACATCGGTAAAATGTACACTGACTGAATAAATGGACACCCTACTTTTATTGAAGGGAAGTTACTCGTAAGTGTACATACGTCAAGTGCTTGCTGGCTTAAGCAATTTGTTTTGAATTTGACAATGACAAATTGACAGCTTATTGCTCATTTATGTTTTAAGTTTCTATGGCTGATAGTTTGAAAAGAGGTATTAAACTTTTCAGACTAAACCATTAGTAGGGTGACAATAAATTTTAATTAAAATTTAATTTCAACTTAAAAATTAGTTATGATAAAAAAAAACTTGGTTCCACTTAAGTACTACATAAACGTGACCGCCATCGATTACTGAATTAGAAAAATGGGTTCCTGTTCACCGATTAAATTCCACCGTGTATAAGTATTTAAACGCATATATTATAAAACATTAATTTTGTGCAATAAAATATTACTTCAGTAACTTAATTGCACTTTTATGTATGATTATAAAACCCCTTAACTAAATATAAATAGATTCGAAATTAAAATTAAAGCAGTTAAAAAACTAAATACCACCTATAAGTATAATAATTAATAAGCCTTCTACTCTGTGTTATGGTCAACTAAACAAGTTATTTTCACGAAAGCACAAATAGTTTATAATTTCTTTTGAAATTGCACTATTGTCCAGAAATTATTTGTTTTAAAGAAAATATGAAAAGAAAAACAATTAACGTTAGTCTGCCATCAAGATCTATCGGCATTTGATATTTTCGTTCCGATCTTTAAAATGTTTTTTTTTCAAAATCTATGTTAGTTAACAGTTGTGGTTAAAGGTTTTATGGGAGTTATTGATGACTTAACACGATAATGCACGTCACTCTTTTTTTACATAAACATTGACACTGCCAGAAGCAATTTTGTTAATGTTTTTTTTATTGATAATGCATTGGCGTTGCCATGCCGAGATAAGCAATAAATACGATTAATTTGCCCTATAAAACACAACAGGCAATCTTTTGCAAGCCAAGTACCGTATGATGGTACGCTGGATGTGGCAAACCAGCCACGATCTGTGCACTAGAGAGTGTGCTCATTGACTGCATGGCCTTTTCCTTCATCATCCCTCCATCCTAAACGTCATAGCTTATTTAAATACTCAATCTGCTTGTTTTTGATAAATAACTTAAATACTTAGAGCAAAGCATTTGGGGTATCAAATTAATCTTACCACTTTAAGTTTTGCCTGTATTTCACGAAGTTTCCGCCTAGCTAGCACCTGTATATGTGACGACACTTGTTTTCTTGTGCGTGTCTTCCCTGTTCTTAATTTAATGTATCTTGCTATCAGCTCGTTACGTCCTGAAAATGAAAAGTAAGGCATTCGTTAGAATTGTTTTAACGCAATTATTGTTCAAAGAGTGAATTGTTTATCGTTGAAGCTCAAAATCAGAAATCTAGAATGTTCGGTACATTTAAATTCAATTATAGAGACCAATGAACAAACGTTTTCCGTATTTTCGAATTACGTAATTAAAACGTGGCTTACGCCGATTGACATAACCCGCGGAATATTTCGCATTTCTGAACAGTGAAAACTCGCACAGTACAATGCAATGCCGGTACAGCCTCGCTGTCGATTCCGTTATGAAACAATTTTCAAAATATTTTGAATAGCTATTTTCAATGATTGAAACTGCAGCCGAGCAGGAATGCAGGGAGGACTGGCCGGACTTGGTAAAGCTACCGAGCTTGTTTATTTTAATTAATAGCGTTAATTTTTTTTTTACGAACAAACCATTTTTGGTATGCGTTCTCGAAATAATGAATAAAATGCAAGTATTACATAGTATTAACCATGTAATGCAGCGATATAATTAATGCATTGTCTATTTAAATCTTGACACGTACTCTACTGGACATAGAGTCACCCTAGTAATAATAAAATGATTTACCTAAAGTACAAGCACGTGTCAGTTACATAGAAAAACTCAGTCATTAAGTGACATTTAACCACATTGAAACTCAATTGACAGTGATCGGACCTGTGACCCTGGGTTACAGTTTTAATTTGGGGCATAGTGTATTAATTCGTGGACAATATAGAGGCAGACTCGACCGGGCCAAAGTAAATTGAAATCTCATTGAATTCGGGGAATGCGATGGCGACGAGAGGCGGCTGGTGCGAATTTAATTAACCCCTTGCTGGCTCGTTGAGGCGAACGGAACATATGGGAATACATGTGTTGGTTCGCCTATGGATTCGTCGAGAATTTTATATGCCGAATAATTTTATCATATCTTGATGACAATATTCATACCTAATGACCAAAATAACTACAATAATTGACACATACATAATATCACACCTTCATTCCCAGATAGGTTAGAGCTACAGAATTACGAACAATCTAAAATAACATGAGTATTATAAAAAAAGAACATTAATTTATCGATAACCTAGACCTATGCTCATTTAAATAATAATTAAGGTTGCAGCTATTCACGTTTGATTGTTGAACTTTAAAATGTTACTGAAGTTAAAAACCGCTTTAATTCATACTCGCTGTGATTGAATATCTACGCAACTAATTATCCTTCTCTAGAATTTAAAACTAATCCTCCGCTAAACATCTCTATATCAGCCATGATAGAAAACCTAACAAACTTTTAGAATGCCTGTTAGCGCAAACATTCTTGAAATTACTACAAAATTATGGCTCCATCATAAAATTTTCACGGCGGGTGTAAAGCTAAAATTAGTATTCGTGGCTACTCTAACAAATTGCTATTAACACGAATTAGTAAGAAGAATAAACACGCCGTATGTTATTCGTCGTAAGTGTAAGTTCCACTTAGCGAGATCCCTGCCCGCGAATCGGGCATTAAGAGTGCTTTCACCCGAAACGACGTATGCATCCTTCTATAAATACCTCGCTGCAGAGAAGAAGGATCAACTCGAAACGTTTCTATTCCACAGTGAATAGAAAAAACAAGAGATCATTATTTATTACTTCGTTAGTTGGCTAATTTGGTCCATTGCCAGCGCGACGCGGCCACGCTCTCGCGCACTTCGCGCGGATGAAATCGTGCGTGCGCGCTCTACCTATGAATATTAAGTATTATCTCTGAGAAAATTGTGTTTCCCTTTACAGATTATAGTACACATTAATAAAAAAGCCAATAAAATAGATATAATTTATTATATTTTCCCTATCACGTTTTATGACCGTAATTTATTTTACAACAGGAGATATTGGAGATCCATCAGAAATACATTAACGTCGCCCCTAAGGCATGACCTTGCGATTGTTTTCAATAGAAGATTACGAATTCTTTCAATAAGAATCTTTCGATAAAAGATACATTAGACTTTGTGCTGAAATACGGGTGGCGAGGTAAAATTTCACGCTGACCCAAACAGAAGCTATGCAAGGCGAATCCACGCGGGAAGGGTTGAGTTGCGATGGGTCTAAGGAGGATTTCTCAGGAGACAATCGGGAGTTATGCCCAAAGGCGGGCGGGGCGCTAAACAACGGGCGCGGGCGGCCCGCCCCTTCTTTATATTTTCTTACTGCGTTCGCCGCCTAGCGGCGCGGCCGGGCCCCTTACACGCTCGCTCGCTCACTAATTGCGCATTCTTCGCATAGTTTAGCCCTCCCGGCTAACCCCTCGCCCTCCGCCCCCCGGACCACGTGAAACCGTGCGCCGACGAAACTTTCATACTCGGAGGATATTGAGCGGTTTTGAATGTCTTAACTCACGAACGTGCAGGCAATGATGCCACGAGTACTAGCTTTGTAGGCAAACTGTTCCCAACTGCACGAAGCATCGAGCAAGTTTCAGACGACTACCTTGACGAAAATTGCACAGCTTTATGCACTATTGCTACCATCTCTGAAAAGCAGCTGAACTGAAAAAGATTTAGCAGACCGCAATCATTCTACGCCAATATGTTAACATTCATTTAAGTTTGCGTGCTCAAATGTTGCGTCTGTTTTCGTACATCCCAGTACCAATAAGATTTGTTCACCAAAGATGAGAATAAGGGCGAGGGTGTGGGTGCAGAGCAAGCCCGGACAAGGGTGACGCACTTTTAGAGCGCTAGATTAAGCTCGGGCGGACACGTCCACGAGTAATGTGGTCATATATTGTCCGGACGACGCGTGTCCGCAATTATTATACAACCGCTCTTTCAAATTACGGACTCGGCCAAATTACACTTAATTTAATTCCCTAGATAAAATACGTCAAGTGTTTTGTACCCATGTGTGAGTTATGAAGAAAACTAACACGTTAATACCATAGCATTTAGTTAAGTACAAGTATAGTATAACTACTCTGAATATGAAAGGTAAACACTGAAATAACAAAGTACAAAATGGCTATGGTTAGCTGAAAACGTCCATGTTTGCGCTCTATTCTCGAGTTTCTAGATAAACATTGCATTTCATTCCGTCTATTAAATCACTTAAGGTGGACACATCGTCTCTGTGGCAAATTTGTTTAGCAATTCCATTTGGCCCCGCGACGGCGCTGAGCGGACAGTCCTTTAATTAAAACCAGGACGTAATGTTGGCGCGAACTTAATGTGCGTCCGGCGGCGTAATGGCAGTGGCTGCCTTTAATTGTTCTATGTCAATTGCGTTCCATGATGTTCGTGACATCGTGTTGTCAAAAGAATTAGAAATCCCGTATAACACTGAAAAGTCCTACCTTCATTTACTTTTTTACATCCTAATGATTATTGCTCTTATTCAGAAATATTAGACTTTATTTATGTAATTAGAGAAAATACTTTTATTCAAAGCAGGCTTTCTTTAACATTTAATTAACTGGAAGAAAAAAGGTTTTAAGTGGCGATCATCACGTCTTGTTAACGAGCTTCCTAAGTTAACACTGTAACGTGAAAAAATTCTCCCTCGGACTTAGCAATTCTGAATAACTGAGCATCCTGTTTCGAGATTTGCACTTTTGTATTTCATATCATGCCTATTTATTACAGTTTGTGATAAAGTTTTATTTGTGATTTTGGCTTTGAAATCTTAATCAAGCTCAGTTCAATTCTATTGTTTTTGAATAGGGAAAGTTAAGTTTGTGCTTTTGTCAACTTTAATTAATAAATCAATTTTAAAGAGTGTGCTGCACAATACTAAGATACACTTGGATGGCACGCACAGCTATGGCTAACAACATTGAGGTTTCGCGAATTGTCAGCCTGGTCCAATCAAGAGATAATAATGGTTGGTGCACGTCTTTCCGCGGAATCTTATTGCGCAAACCGCTTTGTCGACTGACATCAATACCTTGCCTTTTGTCTCGTGCCATATCCATTGTTCATTTTGGGCGGAATGGCCTTGATATGGCTTTATAATTTTGCCATATTGGCATTATGAATCGTTCGACACATTGCGACAACTGATACATTAGGGCTGTGGGAACTGGATAAGCATTTTGTAATGTCGATCAGATTCAATAAATGAATACTGATTGAGACTTTACAGTAACATCTTAACCTATATTGGTAATGTAAATGAGCTAAATTTCTTTAGCGTGTCCAAACTCACCGTACATCTTGCCCTCGTCCGAAAGAATAATCTTGCGTCTGCCACACGGAGGATATATAGCGAGTGCCTCTTGAAAACTTTGTTCGATGTCGGGACTCCATACTCCTTCCGCATCAGCCGCTGACAAGTCCTGCGTAAGCGTACCATTATTCGCAAACTAATTCAAATTTACTTCTGAGATTTCAAGTAATGTACATTTTATCACGATAAGTCGATAAGTACATAAAGCAGACGTATGAATGAACATCTGCTTGTCGATTTCGCTTACAGATACAGACACAAGGCAAGGCAAAGTGTGCGTCACTGTAATTAATGGGTTGCTTCTATTCTCAAAAGAAAATAAAAATAACATGCTGCCTTCGACTCGGCCCAACCAACGAAAACATCGTGAATCATGGTTCCTTGAAATCACTCGAAGCGATGCTGTTTCTGGTTTGTTCACATGGGCGAGTTAATATTTGCCTATTATTGTATGTACCTCGTAGTTATTTTTCAAAATCGGTGTTATTATATTACGATTGAATTAAAATTGTGTTGTATAACTGCTGCATGTAACTAAATAATTAAATATCAGTGGGACGTTCTCTTACAAATTGATTTAATCCCAAAATAACCTCAAGGCTTGTATTGTATCAGACAGTGATACATAAGCAGGAATATATACTTAAATACATAGGAAACATCAAAAACTGGAAAAATTCTTACGCTCATCACACAAATAATGGCCCTTACCGGGGATTGAATCTAGGAGCGCTTACTACGTATAGGCAGAGTCACTGCCAACTAGGCCAACTGAGTTTTTTACGAGTTAAATTTCATCTTGTCTTTAAATTAATCATTTGCGGTCGGCGCAGCTCGTTTTTTTACTATACTGCGGCAAAGGTTTGACCTGTATGTATGTATGTTTGTACTCAACGGCTCAAAAAAGCTAAATTGCAGATTTTATGCGCTTAAATGTTTTAACATATTATATCGATGACAGTATTAAAAAAATCAGTCGGGCTTTTAAAATTTGCATTTTAGTAGACTTTTCTTCCAAACGTCCCTATCAGCCGTTATCTCAGTATTCACTCCCTGGTTTTTTATACCGGTCTATACAGATTCCCCTGCCCACTATAGCAGTATGATTAAAAAATCATACTTAAAACTGTTCTCGTCACATTACTTTTTTTTTTTAATACGTGCGTTGCGTTAGCCACTGAAAAATTAAGCGTTTCTTAGGTAATTACGCTTTTGTTGGATGCGACCTGTTACCTTTTCATCATCGCTCGCGTCGCCAACGTCGAGGTGCTTCGCATCGGCGCCGCCCGATCCGTTGGTGTCAGGCGCGCCGGCCGCCGTGCTCCACGGGGACGCAATGGTGCCGGCCGCGAGCGCCCCGCTCGCTGTAACAAAAACAATATAATTACGTTTAATGTCTTAATAAAATATTATCGAAAAGGTACATTATCTATATTGTGATCAAAACTAGACATCAAACAACTCAGTTGGTACCTACGTTTACCACTTACCTACCAGAAAATGCTTAAATGCCAATAATATATGGTGTGATGAGCACGAATGTTCGTACTAGTCTTGAGCGTGTGTATTCCTCTCAAAGTAAATATTTATATTATTGTATAGTACTCGCTACAGTGGTGCTAGACAAGTTGCATTCGACAATCGTTAGCGATTATGTTTCGATTGATAAATGTATGGAATTGACGTAAGCCACTGAGATAGTAAAGTGACACGTCAATTCCATATATTTTTCAACCGAAACATAATCGGCAGCGAGTGTCGAATGCAACTTGTCTAGCACCACTGAACAGGGCCTCTATTCAACAGCATTAAAACGATATCGTGTTTGACGTGTTTTAGAATCATTTATGTCACAATCGCCATTATTGTAAATGACATAAGAGTTATCAAAACGTTGACAATACGGAAACACGTCAAATACGATATCGTTTTAACGCACCTGAACAGAGGCCCTGGGACATGGTCGATGTGTTTGTATTTTCATGAAATGTGAACCGATGGTTTTAAACATCGTTTTACTATCTACAGTTTCTAAATCACAGTAGGTACCTACATTATTAATATTATAAGAAACGTGCCTAAAAATGAAGTACAACTTCGCAAAAACAATTGAATTAAATTATTAAACATTTAAACACAAAGCAGTTTCCTTGTAGTTTTGCATTAAATGTTAATCCCACTCTTAAATGTTGAATGGCCGACGTATTATTACTATTTATGACTCGTTCGGTTTCTCGAGAGCTTCTTACGTCAGGCGATTTGTTTGTTTACCGTTTCGGATGCTGGGACTGTAAACTTCCATTTCGTGCCTATTGTGGCTACTCTGGGTTAGTAAAGTGCGTCAATTGACATCAATTTAATACTTTCCTACTTCTAACGCTTTACAAGTAAATAACTCTAAAATGTTTAGAAAACTTACTACGGTAGCTTTATAAAAGTCCAGGTTAAATCCGTAAATATTTATCGCAATAAAATATAAAAGTTAAGCCGAAGCGTTCCGAACTCCGAAATATCTCAATACCGAAGAAGCTTTGTTCCCCCAAGATCCAAGAGGCGAGATCGTAGGCATTCCAAAAATTTTCATATTTACTGCTAGAAATATGCAGGTACGAGATGTTTATAAATATAATATAAAAATATCAAAATGGAGAATTTCGTTATGAAGAACGAAGTCGAGAGAGTAAAGTATGCGCCCGCCCGCCCTCGAGCCCGCGTCGTGTTAAGGTGGAAAACCAAGGAAGGCAA
Organism: Acleris holmiana; assembly: GCA_949316455.1. Classification (NCBI taxonomy): domain Eukaryota; kingdom Metazoa; phylum Arthropoda; class Insecta; order Lepidoptera; family Tortricidae; genus Acleris; species Acleris holmiana. Next base: position 16,483,353 of record OX438768.1, read on the forward strand.
GCCCTAACACCTTTTTAACAGATTGTCTTGCTTTATTTCTTAGACTACTTACTTTTATTGTAAACTAGACTCTGTTAGAAGACGTCTTCGATATCTATTAAAAAAATGTTTGTTGTATTCTTCGTTATCTACTAATAATGATAATTGGGCATAGAGTTGGAGGACACTACATCAGGTGAATCAGAAGTTTAATCATTCCAACAAATCCATGAAGGCGAGGCCTACCAGTCAAATTGGCATTGCACGATCGGGTCAATGAAAGTAAAATTGAGTAGTGGGGCGGGATTTTATTCATCGAAAAAACTATAGTAAGTACGCACAAAAGTATTTACACTTCTGAAAATGTTTAGTTTCTGATCATTTCATTTTCATTTTCATTTTTGATTATTTAATACCTACATATTTAGGTCACATTTACGCTAGGTACTTACTATGTATTGCACGTCCAAGTTCGCACTTCATTTCAAAGACGGGCTTTATTGCCGCTTAATATAACTCCCACAAGTTAAAAATAAACTCGGAGGTACCCTGGTTCACAACTTATCTTGAGACACGTCAACAAACCGCTATTAAATTGACGTAACAAATCCGTCGGAAGTTAATTTACATTACTTGGTTTGCTTATTGTGTTGGTTAACTTTAGCGTTATTAATTTTATGAAGAAAACTATTAAACGCTATCTAGTAAAATTATTAACATTTTTATGCTCATAGAAACTTTGCTTCTAGTTGGAACGTTTAGTTCAAAAACTGCCACGGACACTAAACTAGGCCTCCATTTTACAGGGTAAGATCATATTGTTTTTGACGTGTTGTATTGTCAACATTACGATAGATTGACAGTAATGGCGGCCGAGATAAAAACTATCACCTGAAGAAACTTTACCCTGTAGAATAGAGGCCCTGGACACAAAACAATTGCATGTTATCGAGTTATAAACTTATCGAAAAGAAAATTCCAATACCTATTATGTCCTTGGTGATGGTGAAACATCCGACCAGTGACATTATGTTAAAGGGAAAATCCTAAGTCCTCAATGTCGTCATGATTTTGACACATCGTTGCCAATTATATCTTTGTTCAGTAAGTAGGTAGGTAGTTACAAAGTATATTGCCGCAACATATTAAAATGGCGGGTTCGCGTAACCTTCTAAAATTAATTATGATTAAAAACCGCTTCAACGTAAACAATTCAAGTTTGTACAACACAGTTCAATGAAAACAAACACAGGCGAGTGACTAATTCAACTCCGCATTATACCAATCTCTCTGACGCGGCTGTCTAACAAAGAGCGCATCGTGAACGTGCAATAATTAAAATAATAAAGCATCGCCGGGCCCCACTCGCATTGTGTTTATATGACAAGTGTCCGCAATAACTGCGACCCTCGTATCAACGCGCTGGGGTCGCGTTTATGATTATCCTATTCTGCATGAGATAGCGACTGGGTAAGATTTCGGTCACGTTTGAAGTTTCGACTTGGGATTACTCTTTGTGTTTTCCCCAATATTTTTTTTTATAATTGATCTGTTCGCCAACGATATTTATTTGTAAAATAATTTTTGTATTGACATTTATTAATTTATGTGTATTGACATCGGATAAGTGACCATTTATTATAGACATCTAATTGTTGTTGTTTTCATTATTTGAATTTTATTTTTGTAATCTTTGATTATTAGTATTTATGTTGAGGATCTTAATGTAATTTCGTATTTTTGACATGCAGAGCAATTTATATTGTAATATTACATTGATGAAGAATTAAACTATACTAAATTATAATTATAATTAATTTTAAGTATTCGTAAAACTAAGTTTATAACAATTGCACATGGTTTGTAACAATTATTGTACACCATATTATGGTAGATTGTAGCGACGCACGCGCAAAACCTTGTCATCTGGATAATTTATTATACTTGGGTGAATCAACTTTTAAAGTCCTCCTTTTCTACACGCTAATAAAAACTTACTAGAATATGTGAGATTGATAATGGTTTACACATGTTAAAATTAGATAATCAGATTTTCGGATTTCACTATTCATAACCATAAACCAATTCTATAATTTTGTAAAAACATGGTAACGCAGGGGAAAATGCACGTTTTTCATACAAAACCCGGGGACAACGTCGTCCCCTGCGTTACCTGATATATTTGTGTAAATCATAGGAGAATTTTTAAAATTGTCAGCTGGAAAGTAAGTTTAATTGTCTGATTTATTCAATATATTGACCACATCAAAAAAAAAATGCATTCTACCAAATTAAGGTGACATAGTGAGACATGTCGAAAATTGGGGAGTACCTTAAAAGTTGATTCACCCACTTGTTACCTACAATCATACAATAAATACTTTTGATTTGATTTGATTATAAAAAATTGTTCCGTCACCACTCTAGTTTACTTATAGATACGATACAAAAGTCTTAAATGTCTACTTGTAAATTTAAGCTTTCTCCATTTGAACTAACCCAAGTTCAAACATCGAGCGATAAACACAGAGCATGTATGTAATTAATAACGTATTCAAGATATAAATGTAGTACGCCTAAAATAGAGTTAGCGTAGGTTCCCTACAGTTACGTATTTGAGTGGGTGAAACAATTGGTCGGGTGTATAAATAAACCATTCCACGAGTACGTTCCAACATAAAAAAACCGATGCTACTATTCATAAAATTCGTTTCATTAGAGCTTATTACGTTTACAAATTATCTACAAGTGGAAAAGATTAAAAAAAAGACAGCTTTAAAATTAAATGATAAATCATTGTCATACTGATGACGGTTTTCGCAATAACTAGCAGCAACTAGCATTTAAGTAGTAAAATAAATTACACCATATCGTCCAGAGTGAAACAAGGGACTAACCGAAAAATTATGCACAAAAATTACCAGAAAAAGAAATAAATGAGCCGACCTCTGTTTAAGTAGCGCCTGGGTCGGTTGCACGCGATCTCAGACTTCTGAAATAGGAATGCATTTAATATCAACAACGGAATAATTCCGGTAATTTAATGTTGTTGGCCCCTCTGTATCGCGTGTCCCTTGTAAAATCTATAAAGGTAGCGTGTTTTTACAGCAACACGAATTTTATAGGCATACCATTAGAACCCTTCCTGTGATTTGTTTTTTCTTTTTACAAAATACACGTGTGCGAAATTTAGATAGTGATAATTTATTGATTCATTTCAAATATATGTAGAATACACGGCGGGATATAATAGCTACTATGTATGTAAGTACTTGCCTTAATTGTAAAAGAAACGGCGGCACTGCTTTAGGTTAGGTTAACATTAGGTCGTTGCCAAACACATTTTTTGTAGTCCACATAGCAATTAATTCGTCATTCGTTTAAATACCATTAAAATATTTTCTGTCGTTACCTTTTAAACCCAACTAGCACGTGTAAGATAAGAACCGAACACATTTTACCGCCGTTTTCGCTATTTACGTTTACGAATTGTGTAAGTGGTTGTTGTTTTAGTTTGAACAAGTTGATGACAAATAATTTTGTTGTCAGTTCACATTGGCACCCCTTGGGTGCACGCGGGGAGGCCGGGCCACCTGTGAGCTCGGGCTCCACCGCACCTCGTCCGCGCAACGGCCGAGGGTTGCGCGCCAAAGTATGTTAATTAATTTTCGGTTGACCGTCAGTCCTCCACGGCTTTGCTCAAATCAGCCCCGCAATGTTCGTCCTGAACTTTGTTTTCCAACTCAATTTATAATACATATTTTTAATTTTGATGGATAAACTTTCGCTCCCCATTTAAACTGCAGTACCCTCTGTATAGACTCAAATATCATTTTAAATTATCTTAGTCACAAATACTCTGTCAATGAAAGTTCCACGTAAATTCGGTCGCCCCTTTTCTATTAATTATTCAATGGACGCAAACCGCCGTTTATATGCCAGAAAATTATGGCAACGGGTTTTATTAATTTTCCGTTGGAATATTTTATCAGCCGAAGAAATTAATTATGTTTTCCCGGCGTTCTGGACTTTAATATTCTTAACGTGTTGAGATCGAGTTACTACCGATATTTATCCGATAGTGTTAATGTTTACGAATGACGTTAGACGTGTAGTGTAAAAAGGTACAAAGGCAGATGAGTGCGCGGTTTCACGGCGCGTGCAGTGCAGGGGGGTGATTCTCTTTACACAGCGCTGCATAGCGCAAAGGTAAACGTTTATCCGGCAAGTTTAAGTAGTCTCGTCGGAGCGTACAATACAATACACATTTTAGTGCGTGCCTTCTCAATTAGGGAGTAGAGCTCGGTCGCTCAGCGGAGCTTTACGTTCATCTTTGCGTTCGACGCAGCGCTGTGTTAAGAGAATCACCCTCAGTATTCCTCCTCAATCGCTAGGACTGACATAATAGTTTGGAACTGATACGGAAGATGAGTGCCGAAGAAATAAAAACTAAAAATGATGGCAGTACCGGTTTATTATCGCAAATCATAAAAGAACAATGAAAAACAATAAACTAAATGAAGTCCACTTCAATTATCATAAATTAATAGAAAACCAGTTCAATTACTAACGCGGAGAACTACCATGGGGGTGATTCTCTCAACACAGTGCTGCGTCGATCTCAAAGGTGAAGTTTTATCCGGCAAGTTTTAGAAGTCCCGTCGGAGCGTACAAAACACATTTTAGCGCGTGCCCACTCAATTAGGCAGCAGGCAGATGAGTCGAGTTCAGTGTCGTATAAAGCTGCCTAATTAAGAAGGCACAAAGCTAAAATGTGTTATGTACGCTCCGACGGAACTTCTTAAACTTGCCGGATAAAACTTCATCTTTGAGATAGACGCAGCGCTGTGTTGAGAGAATCACCCCACGAAAATGCTCCCTTTTCTTCGCCCAGTCATATTGACATAGATTTTACGTGCTATATAGGTTTTAGTATGTGAAACGTTTAAAAAAAAATTAAAACAGTTTAAGGCTTAATGAAGACAAAATCACGATCGCGTCCTTTTTGTAACGAAATTTATTCATACAAACTATATGGGTAACTTTCCTTACACAATGGAAGCAATTAAGTTTTTTTTTAATCAAAATCCTTAACTATGTATTTCTTTTGATAACGTAAATTTGTATTTTGATAAATAAAAATGGGACGACATTTAAATACGGCGACAGCCTCGTATACCTATGTAGGTCGTATGGCAACCCTACCGATCGCCATGCGGCTAACTTACGACCACAGTGAGCAACTAGGATTTACCCGTGCCCGTAGTGTTCAGCTACTCATACATAAGTCATACATTAACCACTTTAAACTTCACATTCAATTCAAATTGTCATATTATTTTTTTCTTCTTTTGTAAATGATAAGCCTTGTTTTTGTCACACTAAAGGAAAACAAGGAAAATAGATGATAGAGTAACTTCGGGCATATACTTAATAGGCTTAGAATGTAAGTAAATGAAATCCCTTACCACATTTGATGTAGGCCGATATACGACCTCATTTCTATGAAATATGTAACGGCATGGCACCAGTGTTCGACAAGCTAACATGCACCAATAATCGACAGAAGCTTTTAATTCAAAGACCATAAAGTTATAATTTGATCGTTGCATATCGAGTCAGTGTCGAACATTGGTCCTATGTCGAGTACTGGTGCCGTTACGTGTTTAAAAATAGTTTTAACACTTATTTTCATGTCCTGCCTAACATTAGGTTTCCATCCCCGAGGGGTAGACCGCCACAGGAAGGCAATTACGGGGAGTTGTGGTAACACTAGCAACAAAGTCTTTATGCACAGAAACAGAAGCCCTAAAACACTTTTCTGTGTGTTGTGATCGAATAAACTTTAGAAATAAATTAAGTAGTTTCAAATCTTTCAAAATCGCGTAACTAAAAGAAGCTTGACCTTGGAAGATCTAACTTTGTTTGGGAGTCTACATTACTGTAACTTACTTTTTACTTATAAACGAGGCGTTATTTGATTTCATAAAAGATAATGAACGCGTTTATAGAGCTGAGCATCATGTGAGTTTGTTTTTCTTCCGATTTGTGGAAACCGCGTAGTGAAAGATAAACATAAGTAAGTACACCTTCGAGTCACGAAAACTGCTGCCAACATTAATTGTAACCACGGTCCTAAAGACGTATACACTTTCGATTTGTCACGGAGATTTCATCTCTATAACGTAACAATAGAGTGCGATGACACAGGCTTCTAGCTAAAGTTAGAGTAAATGAATCATCGCGGTTGCTCCGCCAGCTGCGAATTAAGACTCGGATTGCAATGTTCTCGGAAAATGTCGTTGCTTGCCTTGCAAACCTTACAGTATGAAGCGTAATTAAAGACCCTTTCATTGTCTCTCAGAGCAATGTAGAGTACATGCACAATGCACTTAATATTAGTATACAATACCTAATCAAACTAGTAATATACAAAAGAAAGAAATCAAAATTATTAATATCGCGGCGCGTTAAAACCGCCTATTTTCTGTTACCAAAAAATTCATTTTTAAATAATTTAAATGTAGGATAATATTTTAGAGTTCCGTAGTTAAACGTTCCGTCCGTCCGTCCGCAGCATAGCTCAGTCTTAGAACGAATATACATATAAGTCACGCCAACAAAGTGGTAAAATAAAATATTGATTTTTTTGGTTTTTGTGTAGGTACACGTAACAAGGGGATGTAGTTTTTTTTCTCGTCTACCCCATAGTATGGGGTGTCCTTGAATAGGTCTTTCAAAAATATTACGGGTGTGTGGAAAAAAAATGCAATTAAGGAATTCGTCTATGAAACATTAAGCTTTCAATTTTTGATAGAGTCAAGTACCCTCCCTCCCCTACAGCCAAAACTACAAATACAAAAAATCTAGAAAAAATATTAAATGAAAGCGTATATAACGAATTTAAAAGAAAAACTATCACGACTAAGAAGACATCATTGGTTCTTGAGATACAGGCGATTAAAGTGTTTATACCGAACTACCTAATAAAATCATCTAAGATGGCACAAAATGACTAAATAGAAAATTCGTTATTCATTGTTGATTTTCAGGGTTCCGTAGTCAAACTAGGAACCCTTATAGGTTTGCCATATCCGTCCGTCTGTCCGTCCGCAGCCTAGCCCTGAGACTCTTAGTACTAGAAAGCTGTAATTAGGCATGAATATGCATATTAGTCACGTCAACAAAGTAGAACAATAAAATATTTAAAAAAAATAAAAATACGTTACCTCCCCTACACGTATTGTGGGGTGTTTTTTTTTCGTGTACCCTATAGTGTAAATATTACGGATTTGTGAAAACAGTTTTGCGATTAAGTAATCCGTTTATGAAATATTAAGCTTTAAAGCGGTAATTTTTGTTAGACTCAAGTGCCACATGTGTGATGTGTACAAAAAATCTTTAATGAAAGAGCATAATAACGAATTTTAAAGGAAAACTATCACGACTAAGTAGACATCATTGGTTCTTGAGGTGATTAAAGTGTTTATATAATTAACATTAAATATAATTGACTTTAAATAGAAAATCAGTTATTACTTGTTGATTTTTATGTTTTTAGTACTTGACGGCTTCGGAACCCTACACTGAGCATGGTCCGACATGCTTTTGCCCGGTTTTATGTTTGTAGTACTTAACGGCTTCGGAACCCTACACTGAGCATGGTCCGACATGCTTTTGCCCGGTTTAATGTTTGTAGTACTTAACGGCTTCGGAACCCTACACTGAGCATGGTCCGACATGCTTTTGCCCGGTTTAATGTTTGTAGTACTTAACGGCTTCGGAACCCTACACTGAGCATGGTCCGACATGCTTTTGCCCGGTTTTTATGTTTGTAGCACTTAACGGCTTTGGAACCCTACACTAAGCATGGCCCAACATGCTCTTGCCCGGTTTTATTGCTTATGGTTTCTTAGTTTTCTAATTTTTATTTAGTTAAATTTGGCGGCACTTCAAAATCTATTAAAATTTAAATGAACTTTCCTGTGGTGATTGTAGAGAGAATTATTATTCGATTACTCGAGATTCATCTTGTATTCTCAATAAAGGAGTAGCTCGAGGCGCCGCGGAGTGTTCCGGCGTATCCTCCTTCGGTTGTGCCTGAGTTATAGGAGCAATATTACTCAAATATAATATAGACGCCCATGTAACAAAGAGATACTTATGAAATTAAGGCGATAAATCTGCGCAGTCTGAGCGGGCCCGGTCATGAATGAGCGCAGGAACAACGGCGTATATGTAAATAATGTCGTATGCCGACGCCCGACTGCCGCTTGCTTGAATATAAAGTAATATGTCACAGGACATTCCAAGTAATCAAATTATATATAGCATAAATCCAAATAAGTACTGGTTTTTTGCACTACAATGTTGTTCCCATAGATTAGGCCCACTTAACAGTTCGAGATTGCGAAGAATGCATTGAAGTCGGAAAGCTAACGAAATGATGCTTGAAATAAAGTCTGAGTAAAATTTGCTGAAGCTAAAAATTTACACCAGGATAAAGTTGGATAAAGGATAACCATAGTAGTGTTTTTCCTGTAAAAAAATATTTTAGAACAACGAAAAAATACATGCAGAAAAATAAGTTACTACCATAAACCAAATTGTTTCATAAAACGGATGCTCGGATTGCACCTATGGCGTAAAAGAAGGCGTTAGCGCGGAACAGTTGCGTTGGCCGCGCTACCTCGATGCAACTTGAAGAGATAAGGACTAGGGTGGCCGTCGGCACACACACCACCAACTGGGAACGAGTTTGTCAATAAATAGTATCATGAACATAATCATAGCCCTTTTAACTGAAGCGAATGACTCTATTAGGGTACTAACACTATTTAATTTACATCTTAAACCAAGAGTATCAAATCTAACCATAAACCAGTTTCAGTTATGCTTTAGCCGTGTAAAATTGTGTCATAAACAATGATTTTACAACCAAACTCCATAAGTAAATGAAAATGCAATGAGAAGCTTAGCTCGAAGTATGGTCACAAATGACATTGCAAAAGGAACTGACGTAACCGATACGATAGGCGAGCAGCCACACTACGGTGGCTATGTGGGTCCGATGTACCCATTCACGTCTTACGCTTAATCGATATAAACACTACCATCAGACAGACGGCTCATAAATGCACTGCAGAAATTAGTAATACACGCAATCAGAGCGTCATCACTTCACACATCTATCACCCATTTGCGTTATTTGTAAATTAACCAGTGATGTTTATTGTAGTAAAAAGATTCTCACACAAAATTATTTTAATATTCAACGACCACATGGTTTGAACGAACGTGAGCTCACGTCTTTCCTACTGTGGTACAATACCACCCCAGTACGTCAAAAACAATGAATTCACGACCAACTTCAAAGCGTACGTGAGTTCCAAACGTCACCTTTTGAATATTGAGTGAGTTGAATTTATGCACAGTTTAATAATTTTAATACCTTTAAACGGAAAATATTGATTCGTAAATATGATGTATATCTTGCCTACGCTACCGTGTTAACGCCTTTGGATACTTTGATTTCCGTGTACTTGTTCAAAGAAAATAACCCGCAGTAACTATCTAAGATAATATCTTGAATGCATTCGTGTTGGGCTGTGGGGGGGAATCTTAGATCTGTAGTGAGATCAAGGTGCGCTGATAATTGAATCAATTTGAACTGCACTGAAGCCGGCATCGGCAATGTTGCCGACAGAGGGATTAACTAAGTTTATGACTATGTTGGGTACGCTCTTAGCGTGCAACAAGTTTGTTGAGAACATCTTGAGTGCTTTGAAATCAGTTAAGCAGTATAGAACAGTTCAAGAACAGTTTTCACAAGTTCTATATGCTTCACTAAGATATAGTAAAAGGATGATGTGGTTATTTATTAAGGGAATAATACAGTAAAGGGTTATAAATGTGTAGGCAATTAGCTGATCCGGCGTTGGTGTTGAGGCACAGCTGCGTTCTGGTGCGGGACACAATTGCCGCCTACAATTTGCGAAAGTTCATTGACCACTCGGACAGTTTAATTAAACGAATAATCATGCTATTTCCTTTTACTTTCTTTTAACATAGTCAGTTTTACTTTAAATTTCTTGAAACGATTAGCTTATAGGATATCACGTTTAAAAACGAGTCATTATTTTTAAATGAGTAGGGCTGACTAAGGAAAATAAAAGTTACGTACCGCTAATTATCACCATCAGCATTAGGAGTCTCAACACTTAATGAGATTAATTGTAAAGTAATAGCATATACTTCTGTATAGTTATATACCTAACTTGGATATCATTGTAAACCAGGCGAGATTCTCACAGTAATTACATGTGGCCATAGTAGTAAATCAGCGTAATACTATTTCTCTCCAGTATCAGGTATAATTGGATCGTAACGCGAGTAGCATCTATGCGGAAGAACGGGAGCAACAGCTCTTGTTACATTCTGTGTCTTATTCCGAGAACGCCATGGGAATATTCTCGTTCGTATGCATGCTATGAAGAAAATCGCGGTGTAACTCACTAATTAATGATTTTTACCCTAAAGAAATTAAACTGATTTGTATTTTGTTAGTTAGAATCAATCGTTTGTTTGCTTGTAGGCATAAATAAACGATTCATAGGTTAAGTGAAAAACTTGGAACAAAGGCTGGCGTGGTTGGTGAGCTGTTTAGTATGCATTTGGAAAGGAGTCGAGGCGAGAGCAATAAGTTTGAGCCCGCGATTTGCATAGATTGTGGCGGCGCGGCGTCGGCGCGGGCGCGTGTTTGGTGATTTACTCCAGCGACCGCGTGGGCGACGCCGGCCCGATAACACCTGCACCGCTATTAGGATGCGCACTCTACATAGAAAAAAATGCCATAAATGTTATAAAACAGTAACTGAAATCACTGAAAATCAAATAACTGAAAGTTTACGTTTTTTTTATTAATATTTTTTAAAAATAATGTTGCTTACAGTAGGTACATATTTATTTTATATGGTTTGAGTAGGTTTTTAAGCCGAGTGAAGGAGGCCTGTGGTTAAATTACACTCATTTACCGCAGAAACAACATCAACGGCATGCGCGAAATGTTGCCAACGACGATTAGCAGAATTCCTACCTCGCAACATACGTATAAATGCTAAAAAACAAGGTTCTTGCGACACATGTCCATATTTATGACCGGCTAGGTGCGTGCTGTTCTGTTGATTTGCCATTTACGTCTCTTATTCTCCGGTGTGATGCATTTACCGCTTAGTCAGATAAAGGTGCAGATCCCTTGTTCAGCAATACCTATTTTTCATTTATCATGTATGTGTATAGTATTTAATAGTCATTTTATACTTTGTTACATCAACTCTCTTGTGACTCTTTATTTCAGCATCTTACTAAGGAGAAATGCAACTCGTCTCATTCAATGGATTAAATAGGTTCTAACGAACAAAGCTGTAAGTAGTGTAATGATAATGACGTCCGATTTTGTGTCGTGCAATAAATTTTCTAATGGAATTGCTAGTGGAAGATAATTAGAAAATGAGTAGCTGTGAACAGAACGCCATTGCCCGGGGCACGATCTACGCAGGGTTACAAGTTGCAACACAAACAATCACCAGCAGAATTTACTATGCGGGTCATTATAAAGTGCAGTTGCATTCATAAAGAACTGTTGCCACTATTAACAATTTACATAACAAGAGAGAGTTTAATAATTATTCTATTTTATAGCTCTTTAAAGGTAAACATTAAAATACCGCGTTCGCCGATAGCATAGTTGATGTTGAACAAAGTTTTGTTTGTCGCAAGTTTGCAACAATGTTAAGTTTAAAATGTTTGTGGAGGTAAAAAGAGCTTGTTATGTAGAAAAACTAAATGATGACACAAGGAAAAAACAAATTATTATCATTGTATACCTACTGCATCGTTCATATCAAATCAATAACTAAATATTGCGAGCTTGTTCAAGCGATAGGTATACGCGTAAGTACTTTTTTTTTAATAAACAAGGCTGATCCACAGCATAGAAAAAACGAAACGAAAGAAGGAATTATAAAATAAGCACACAATGTAAATAAAAACGGACTAAAATTTGGGGTTCTATTACCTATTCGTGCTAAAACCATATTGCTTTTGACATGTTATAACGTATTTGTCAACGTTACGATAGCTCTAATTTACCTGCTTGACAGAATGGCGGCGCGGAGTAAAAACAATACTACCGTATTGATAAAAGCAGTTCATGTCAAAAGCAATATGGTTTAACCGGGTAGAATGGAGCGCCTGTTGTTTTATTCCTTTAATTAAAAGACATTCCCAGTAAATCGTAACAACATGCAGCTACTTCAACTTTACGTGAAGTAAACAGGAATAAATTAGAATAAAATCCCTTGGTGCGGACAGTTGCCGCGTAACAGTAAAGGCGTCAGCGTTCACGGGCACTGTGCCAGCAACGGTTACCGTTCCCACAACTTCCGAAGGTGTCATTCTACAGCCAATAATTAGGCTGTTCAATATTCATTCCGGTATTAATCGATGAAAGGTATGTTACGGAATAATTATCGATTTTAGATACCTACTTACTACCACTTACACGCGCGTTATCCAAATTAAATACATGCAACAACTGATTGTGGTATCGAAAATTATTTCTACTACAATAAAAACAAACCGATTTGTATTAACCTTGATCAAATTCTAGGTCAAACTGAACAGAAGCGAAAAGTAGGGAAACGCTTAATGTAAACAAGCACGTAATTGATGAAGAATGCAATATACGCATAGAAGTTTTCTCATAGCTGTGTGAAATATTATAATTAACATGGAAATTGGTAAATTTATTATTTAAAGCGCATAAATTGAGACATTAGTTGGTAGCTAGCATGTTGGGTGTAAGTAGGCCGAATCGATCACGCGTCGATTGGATTGCTGAGCTTTAGCTCCGCCAGCGCCGCCTCGCTCAAGGATCGTTAAAACTATTTGATCTTTAACCCCCGGTGCGACATCGCTTTATTATATATATTTATTTCAATATTTTTTGACAACTATTTTTCAACATAATTTATTCCCGTATAACATTAACGTGAGAAAGCTAATAAAATTCAGAAAAATAAATTTTAAGTTGTCGGCGTTGTCGCTGAGAATGAAAGGGTTTGTTTTACCTTGTTCCGGTCACATGTTTTTTACTTATTTTTAAATAGTTTAGTTTCTCTAAAAACATTTGCATACGTTTGAATTACAAATTTTGTATGGTTAGTCCTCAATATTAATTTGTTAACCTAACAGCCAAACAAAGAGATTGCGTCAAGTTTAAAAAAACCTGTGTTTAGGAAACGGAAACGACGACGCAAACCTACTCAAAGTATGGCAGAAGCAGCTCATAAATATCGCTTCGTCATAATTATTGCTCGAAGTTAGTGAACAACCGTAAGTTCAGCGTAGGAGACATAAGGACATGACGTAAGTACAAAGGGTGCTGGCGTCCAACTTGTCAAACGAGAACTTTTTATCGAGTGGCCTGTCGCCGTTGAATAGGAATGAGTCGTGAATAATGCATGCGAGCCAGGCCTAACCCCCTTGCTACTACGAAACAGCGGTGACCAATGTTTCACATGTGATGAAAAACACGTGAACTCGTACGTCTTTTGGGCGCAAGCTGGACTTTTACAATTGTTTTTCCGGGCCGTATATCCCTTAGCAGTTTTTAGTAGTTTTACCTCCTTAGTTACATACACCGTTACATAGATTAAATATTTCTTAAAATTTTATTGACATCTATTTCCTATTTTAAAATCATTCTGCTATACGTATATACTATTACTAAGGTGCATGTCTTTCGAATATATCTCTTATTGTGTATGTGAAACTCGTGGCACCAATTTTTATTATTTTAATTACATTCCTTTAAACTAAAGCAGGATAAATTAATAAACACGGTGTAAGACACCTTATCACTTCTTAGGTTGTCTGAAGAGATCGCTTATTAGCGATAAGACCGCCTGTTGTTTCCCTGGGTCTTTTTTAAATTGTGCTATTTTTCTGTAATATTTTTGTTTGGTGTACAATAAAGTGTTTTGTATTTTATTGTATTAATTATCAATTATGAACCATACCATCTATCTTAACATACTGATACAATTTTAAGAGTCATTGATTGAGGTAGACAAGAAACGCATAGTCTAACCTATTTAGTTATTTACAGTTATTACTAGAAGAGAAATGACCGGAGTTGATTCTTCTTCTATCATTTCATTTCTCATTTACCTTTAAGCGAGGAGACATGGAAAACATTAATCGGACGCACTCGAGGCATTCTTTGTCTTTAGAACCGTTATTATTTTTACTAATACTAGTTTTCAGCTCGAAGAAGTTTATTTTGTTTACTCTCCAGCAAAAGTGTTTACTTACAAGTTTGTGGAGTTCACTCAATCGCGCTACCGGACCAGTTTCAATTCCTGCATCTTTAAATCCGATGATCTTGGGACTGTATCAAACTTCTGTTCTGTTTTTTTTTTAATATAATACAACAAAGTTCACTACAAAATATTCTTTATTGGACACCACATACAATAACAACATGAAAAGTAAAGTACGAAGAAAATGTTACACAGCGAGTCAATAGGGGTCTTATTGCTAAATAGCTATCTCTTCCAGACAACCTTACAAAGAAGAGAAGTATACAATTATTTGGCTGCGAATATTTATTTCTAAAGATACAATTTCCTAATCATTCTTTCTGCATTTTATTATTTTCAGACGGTTTGACTATTGTACGTATTTTTAACTGAGATTTTGTAAAATCTTAAAAAAAGGTATCTAAAAATATATTAATATTTTTAGATACCTAGACTGTTAAAAGTTAATTGAAAAAAAAAGTTATTTAAATGATAAGATAAAGGTTAATACTCAAAATACCCTAGAATACCACGGATATCTTTTAATTTACTTTTAAATGATGTGGTCCGCGTAACTACCGCGATACCTTGATATAGATATTTGCCTTTACTAAAAACGCTTTTATGTTAAAACCGGTCGGTGCTCACCCATATTCCAGAGCCAAGACTGGTGTTATTTCATGCCTGTAACCTACCTAGATCCACTATGTAGATTTTTTCTAGTATTTCGTCAAAGCTGCCCGATGCAGCGAACACGCTGTATAACGGGATATTGACCCCACGTCAACATGCGACGAGTAAAGGCCTAAGCTTTTACGACATAGGTATAGGTTAATGCATGGGTTACGTGCAATATGCACGTCATTTATTGTCACGTAGTAACGAAGAGGCTCATGAAACTTAAATATTAAATTATTAGCTAATTGCCACGGTTTTACTGTCACGAGAAGGTGGGTTTTATGTTGCTCAATAACTTAAAAATTATGTGAACTACTCGTATGTAAGCCATATAACATTTACAAGTTTAATTTCCATCGTAAGTTATTCATATACTCGTATCAGTAAGTTGACATTGACAGTTAAATTAAGATTTAATTGCATGTTGGTTTAGTAAATTTGCGTCTGTATGGTTATTATATTAAAACAGTGTATTTGCACTATAGCGTAGCAGCGAAGTGAACGGGTAGGTACGCCACAATGCCACGGTGAGAAAGCTCGATCTGCGCTGGCGCACAATGCTCACGTTTGCGACATCGCCGTCGTCAGCTCAATGTGTATCGATCTCTTAAAGGTCACCAAGCTAAATACCACCATTTAAAGCAGTTGTGAACTTTAAGGACTGTAGGATTCCACACAGAATCTTAGGGTTTAAAATAAAGTGTTGCGACTTGCGTTTTAGTTAAGCGCTAAAGGATCTTTTAAAATAGACTCCGGCGGCACCCAAAAACTCTAAACAATATTTAGTTGGGGCGCGTCAACTGACAAAACTTTACAAGCCGACAATCAAAGCGAATGAATGATAGAACCACCTCTGTACACAATGCTGAAGAGAAGTCCGGGATTCTATTATGGAATTCTTATTCCCTGTTAGAATGATGCAGGAAGGGTCGTAGGTAAACAACAGTTAAGTCATAACAATAAAGGTCTTAATGAAGGATCGCTTAATTTTTCTTTGTAATTTTTTATAACATTTCCCCCACAGTTCAACGTACGTATTATCACTCGTGATGTGATTGAAACACGTTAAACGGTGCCAATGAAAAAGAAAGTTAGAATAGACCAGGCTAATTTTAGTTACAGGTGCAGTGAATCATAGGCAGTTAAAGTTGTAGATCGAAAAAAAAGTCAATGTTATCTAGTGTGGAGACGAGCGAACACAATAAGCTCCGGCCCACGCGCGGTGAATCATGCGCGCGCGCGCCGGCACAACGAGAACGGCAAAAACATTACCTACTTTTGGATAAGTTTCCTTTCTCTTTCTACACTTCCAAGTGCACCGCGTTCGGCGCCATTCGTTACATCAATAACTTAAGGAATAATAAATGAATCATCGCCGCTGACGTTAAAGTCAATGTCATAACTTTGCTACCGCTTAATATTTAATTATGACGAATATTCTTGTAATTAACATAGAAATCTGCTTCGATAAGCATTCGTTGTGAAGAATTAGTAGCAGCGAAGTCAGTAACGCTCGCACCCGGGGACGCAGAATGTTTATACATGAACACGCCAAACGGCACATAAACGTTTAAAGCGCCGTAAATTTTTCTCTTAATCTCGATGGCATGATGACAAATAAAACGTCCTTTCACCTGGGAGACGCTTTTGGAACAGATGAATAAAATAAAGTCAAGTCCTCGAGTTAAATTACCGCTGGCTAAAAGGAAGGAAATGTGCTTTTGCTCTTAAAATTCCTGTTTTATAAAATACTTCAATACGTAATGTGAGCTAAAAGTGTTCCACTCAACATCTAATGGGGTATTTTTCTAATCTGTCTCAGCTGTTATTAATTTTCTTAGTACTTATCGCCTTCATAATTTTAATCGTTGAGATTTTAATGCAAATCGCGTAATATTTTATTTTAAAACGGTAGTTTGTTGGACAAACCAGTTCGTTCATTAATTTGGATATTAATACATTGTCGCATTAAGCGTCCAGTCTTGCAGCCAAACCGTGACAGAGTTGAACGGGTGACCATGAAGTGCGTAGAGCGGCGGGCGTGATACGTAGAAACGGTGAGTCACAGAAGAAACCCGAGCATACGTACGGCTGTACAAACGAAAGGGACGCAGCACATAAGGAACCGGTTTAAGATTCGAGTTTCGATCCGATATGCTCCTGTCTGTGCCAAGTCGACTTTGCTTGAGTGGAGCAAGCGCTCACGAACGGTCTGGGAAGTTGTAGATCATTATTTTTTATTTTACTCCGCTGGCGACACTTTAATTAGGACTGATTTTTACGGCTCGACCAGTTGGCTGCTCACTGTCGCGTTTTCAATAAACGATGATTAAACGCGTTTTTGGTTTGTAAGTAATACAAACCAGTTGTTTTTATTTTTAAGTCTTTTATTATTTTCCAGCTTAGGTATATAAGTAGTATCTATGATGTTTATTTATCAGGTAGTTTATAGTTTACCCTAAGGCCACTTTCTTTATCAAGGCATAGTCTGTTCGGTGATGTCACCACTGCTTCGGTGCTCTTATCTTGACGCTGTTTGATAAAACACAGCTTAGGTAGGAATGTCCTACAGTTGTTTTAAAGAAATAACCTGTTCTGTCTTATACCCATTTTTAGTTTTTATTCCTTTGGGTTTAGTTCTGGGGTATTTTTTAAATATTGAATTTACAATAACCATTGTTGGTATTACTTAATAATTAAAACACAATTTTTCGCTCAAAGCTCGAACTTTAGACCTTGTCTTTTTAATTTTAGTAATTGTGTATAGTTTTGATAAAATTTATTGTTCAATATTAAGGCCCTTTTTAGGGTTCCGTAGTCAAACTGGGAACCCTTATAGTTTCGCCATGTCCGTCCGACTGTCCGCAGCCTAGCGCAGATACTCTTAGTACTAGAAAGCAGTAATTTGGCATGAATATGCATATTAGTCACGCCAACAAAGTGGTACAAAAATGTAAAAAAAAATAATTTAAGGTCGTTCGCTCGTTTACCCTATAGTGTGGGGTGTCATTGGATAGGTCTTTCAAAAATATTACGAGCTTGTAAAAACAGTTTTTTGATTAATTAATCCGTTTATGAAATATTAAGCTTTAAAACGCTAATTTTTGTTAGTCTCAAGTGCCCCTCCCCCCTACAGCCAAAACGACAAATACTAAAAATCTGAAAAAAGTCTTAAATGAAAGGGCATATAACGAATTTTAAAGGAAAAGTATCACGACTAAGTAATACAATACGGCTAGTCATTTAAGGTCTTTTGATTTTATTACACATCTTTGAAGAAAATATGCTTGTGGCAAAAATGTAAGCTTTATCCTACAATAATACTTACCTTGTGCATCAAGGGACGTAAATAGGGGATTACTAACGCCGAACGCGGAGGGCTTTTAATGACTCGTGGCTGTAATCCCCTTACTGCCCGTGATACACACAATGTTTTTCATTACATTTGCGAGGAAATAAAATAAATTTTGACTATTAAAGAAAACAACAATCAAACAAATGTATGGCATTCGACTCGCTAAAAGAGATTGTAATTTTTTTACAATATAGTCTCGTAGACTAATACTAAGAACTGCATTTAGTTTTCAAACTTGACAGACCATACAGCCAGATTGTACCGATTTTTAAAATGCAATTTAATAAAATAATTGCAAATTATGTCTCTGAAATAATAGTAAAATATACATAATATAATGCAGTTAAATGCACCGTTGAAGTTTTATATACAGTAAAATTGGTTTGTAGCCAAGTTTTAAATATAGGAAATAAACCTTGGCTGATTTTAAACCTCCTTAGTCTGAAATGACGAACGAGTGGGTTATATATATTTTAAATTAAACTCGTAACTCCCTTGGGAGTTATTAAATCCATAACTCCCGTGGGAGGTAAATCGGCTATAACTGCTTTATACGCCTGCGTGCAATAATAATAAAACCGTTTCCGAGCAAGTGTGATGAACTGATCAAAAGTATTTTTTATCGCTGACCTAAACCGACCACTGCAATGGACAGAAACTAATACTATCCTGACCTAATAACCCGCAAGAACTTAAAAAGGTGCAAAATACAGTATGCTCCTGAAACAATACCGACGACGATCCGTGCTCGATATCGGCTCGCGTGTCAATTATTCGACTGGTCCAATGCACTGATCACTGAAGAAAGTCTCCGCACGATAACAGGAATTTTCCGAGTCGGTGGAAATCATCGCGCCTCGGTAGTGAATCATTACGTGTTTTTATCTCGAGCGCGGAGAAAACTCACGTGTTTACATGACAATAATAAAGTACCTACAGCGTTCAATGCGCTAAGCCACAAATTTGTAATACGTACGATAGAAAATTCGAGATTCAAATTCGAATTAAGAATCAATGGACGGATAGTAATTATATCAATTTGAATATCGTTGGAGAGGTGATTAGCGTTGAATTAGAACAGTTTTTCGTCTAGTTTGTACGTGAGCTGTTAACTACAGAGGGCCGCGGGCTCTATAACGGCGGCACAAGGTATATTTATCGCCAACCAACAATCGTTAAGGCTACTGTTATTACGACAGTCCCGGACCGGTTTGACCACTTCCACTGCCGAAACGGCGCCTAAACTTGAGATGCGGAGGGCCTATTTCGATCAGAACAGCCAGCTGCGAACTATCAATGGCTTCCATCCCATGTTACGATGCTTTCTATCCTTATCTTTAAGTAATTACTAAAGCGGTGTAATAGGACTAGAACTACAAAAGTGGCGCGGAAGCGAGTTAATCAATATGAATTCAACTTTCGTTCAAATCTCGTGAATGCAGACGTGTTAATCATGGGTAAATCAAAAAACTTAATAAATATGATGATAGATATTTAAAAATATCCCGATTGAAGTATGGGGAAAATTATAATCATTTCCTCGAGTGAAGAAGTACAAGTGAATCATCGTATGTACCTAGGTACTGCACTGCTTTGAGCTCTCTTTGTTGTGCACTATAAAGTTGTTCTACCCATTGGCAACAATATCCAGTATCTTAGAAACGCAAGCATGTACCCAGTATTTACAATGTCCAGTTTTTAACGGTCCCAAATATCAAATGTCTCAAAGACATTAACGTCTAGAACACAATAATTTAACCATGTAACGGTTCCGGAAATCTATTTACGTGATCATACGTTCTCGTATATCAAAATTCATGTTTATTATCAGAGTCTGATGCCAAGAGATTTTTAACATCCTTATAGTAACGTTTATACATTTGTCACACATCCAAAATAAAGTGGTATAAAAATCCGACTTGTAGGTATCACTTTTATGCTGTTAATAAAATAACATTTAAGTTTTAGGCCATTTTTGAGATGTTGGTTCTCTTTGCTGCTTTCTCGGTTGCGAAATGTATCGCAGAAAACTTTGTTGGATCACTATGTCTACGAGTTTCATATCAAAGCTTAGTGCCTGCTTATATAATTCGTATTTTGCGGTATTAAGACGTAAAAAAACCGCTACCGTGACGATGATTAAAAAACTCGTGTTCTGCGCCAGTTTACTTTATTCAATTAAATCATGTCAATTATTAGTCATTCATGCGCATCTATCATATTCCCATTGAATGATTCAATACCTAATGCGACTGAATTAATACGATTATTCAATCATTGGCAGCGACCGCTAAAACTTCCCACACATGCTTAAATTATCACACGAATTAGTGCCAATAGGTTTGTGATTGATGGGTGATGCTGATGAGGATAGAGTTCGGCGTGAAAGAAGCGTGTTCGTCGGAGTTATCAATGCAAATCGCTCGTGCTCCAGACCGCAACTTCCTGCGAAGCCCTGCGATTAGGCAAAAGCGTAGCGCTGGCCACTGAAAATTATCGCGTTGCGTGCTCAAGATTGGTTTGCAACTATACGCATTTAGAAGTGGGTAATCGCTGTCGAAATTTAGCGCTGGGGGGTGCGCACCTGCGGGCGCGCGTTCATTCATGGGAGCGAGTCGAGAGGTCGAAAACAATCCGCCGGATAATAACAGTTGGCTTTTCTTAGAAACAGTAGAGCGCGAAGGCTTCGACGGAGGGAGTGGTGGCGTCTCGCTCGCACGCCGGCTGGGAGAGCGAGAAGGCGTGGGCGGGGCGAGTATTATGTCACGTTGGCGGCGCGGTGGAGGCGTTCGAAGCCACTTGCATGCTGCGCTAGCTGCATCCTCTGTACTTCCCGACTCTTCATTATTAACGCTCGTCAAAGGACTTGAGGTCGACGCGGATAAACATTGAGCCGCCGCGGCCTGGCGTCTGCGGGAAACGGTTCATCGCACTCTTGGGGTCGGAGGAAGCTTGTTTTACAAATATTTAGAGGAAGTAGACAGTAACATTAAGCTGTTTACACAAATTCCACCTACGGATAACGAAAAAGAACTACGGAAGAATGAGTAATTTTATTCGGACGTCATTCAATATTTACTTCAAGAACCATACCCTTCATTGAAAGATGAATCAAACATTACCCAGTGTAAAGTCTGATGGACGGCTTGGTGTACTTTGTTCCTGCTAAAATAATCATCGAAATCTCGGTACCTAGGGCTTGTTTAGAGAAATGACGGACATTAGACAAAGGGATAATGTTAAACAATGTGGCACGTTTTCTATTTCATCCAATCTTTACTAGCTTGCGATTCCGTCCGCGCAGGAGTTGTTTATCGCTTTTCGTTGTTCGATTTTCCAGGATAAACTTTGTGCGTCTCCATACGAAAGCCTTCTCAGGACTACCTACAAATTTACATCGATATCAGTTGCGGCGTTGGACCTTGTAAAACGTAACAAGCAAACACTTTCGCACTTATTAAGAAGCTATATTATACGTTAGGATAAGGATTATCATGTCCTATCATATAAGAAATCAAACAAAAAGCGTCGGAAACCTAAGTTTAAATCATCACCTTCATTACAATACTGTGAACATAACTCATAACAAGAAGTGTGCGTTATTGGACATAAATAAGTTCGCAACTAGAAATCCCATATGAAAGAAGTGGCACGACTCAGCACATGGAGTCGGTTTTATTACTCGACGCAATGGCGACGTTTATAAATCATAATTTTATGGTTATTCCTTGCGATAGAGTAGACGTTTCTAACCAAACGCTGACGCGAGCGGCCGGACGGCCTGAGGCGACGGCGCGGCGTATGGGCCGCCTGTGCCTTATTTATAGTGCCTTTGACTGTATTGAATCGTTGTGTTGTGACCAGAAATAGCAAATACAATGACTGATAGATTTTTTTTAATGAAGATAACACTACCACTAACAATAACGAGGGTCTAGAGATTGCAGAAAACTCTCGCTTTACTAAAAAGGCCTAAGTAACGCAACGCCAACAGTGTTCGGCACCAATAATCGACAGAAGCTTTTAATTCAAAGATCATAGGGTTATAAATTAATTGTTGCAAAACAAATTAATAATTCTTATATTCTTTGAATAAGAGTTAGTGTCGAACATTGGTCCTTTGGAGTACTGGTGCCGTTAATTCTAATTACCGTCGCAATACATCATAAGAAAAGGAAATATCTATATTAACAATTTGAATTGAATTGTAAATATATCTACCACAGATTGTTTTCATTAACCGATATAAATAATTAATAACGAATTACTTAAATTAAAATAAACATGTGTCACGTAACCCTAACAAAAAAACACTTGCAGTTGTTATCAAAGACAACCACCCTTAATTGAATAAGACTATGAGACTGAACATTAAATAACAAGCTCGCGGTTAAGATTAGAAACATTATGGCCATATCGGTTGTAGAAATCCTTTGTTGTATGTTACTTAGTTATCAATTGTAGCAAACAAAATAGTTTACAACATTTAGCCATTAGTGGGGAGGAAGCACGTTACGAGATCTTCTCGGACACAATGTCAATATCACTTTATTCAGAGTTTGTTTACATTGTAATATCTGACGGTCTATTACTTTCCATTGGCCGATTAATTGTCAATAATATGAGTTCGCTTCTAAACTACCGTTTATCAATACGACCATAATGGAGAACCCAATTTTGATCATTATTAAGATAACAATCTTTTCCTACGCTCAGGTATTGGAGGCCGGTTCTTGAAACTTCTTTTTCTAAAGGATTGATTGCGTTCCCAAAATTGTTCCGGGAATGGAGAAGGCATTAGTGGTATCTAATTGGCCAATCAATTGGAGCCGTGTTCACTACAAACCGAGTGAACCAATTAAGCCGAGTGCAAATGTAGTGAATTAGTGCTATTTGTATTAGTCGGTGGAGGGAGGGAGAGCTTCAGGGTTATCCAAGTTACAGCTATTTAAGGAACAAGATTTGAAACTTCATGACGATACGGATTAGCGTAGTGCTTTTAAATATAGAACGCCCACGGCCCAACGCCCTCCATTCAATTCGGTTAATCTGTATTATCTTTGACGTGTTATGGTATTGATTTTACTCGGCTGCCAAGTAAAGACCCGAATACCTCTATGCTTAGTTGAAGGTCTCATCTTTCAATGACAAGCATGGAACCACATCATCTCGTTGTCTTTTAGAGAATCACCGCAGCTTCCGATACCTAGCAACCAAATGCTGGAGTAATATTCTTCCACTAATAAGACTTTTTACATCAAAATCTACTACAAAAATGAGTGATTGGTATACCTCGCGGTTACTCGGTAACGAATTTTGCTGTTTAGTATTCTTGAAGGATTATTAAATTCGCCGGACATATATTGTTTGTAACACTTGCACAGTTTTGCAAACAAACACACATTACACGTGTCACACGTAAATGTACGCACAAGCATGCCAACGCATGACAGTAAGTACCTATGTAGGTATTAGAAATATTGCTATCTTGTATTTTTGTCTATAAATGTGTTTGTTGTAACTGTGTGTTTTGCTCATGGTGAGCAAACGCTGAGCCATTTCCGTTTTGCACTGCAAATGCAAAAACTCTTTTGGCAACTTTTGTGAAATTTTCACGGTGTTGTTTTTAATTATCTCAATTGTATGTGTGATTTATAGTAAGCAATAATACGTTTTATCTATCTATCTAAAGAGCGCTATCAAAACAATATAAATATTCTTTATTGAACACCACATACAATAACAGCATGGAAAGTAAATACAAGGAAAATAAGTACTTATTACAAAGTGAGTCAACAGGCAGCCTTATCGGTAAATAGTCATCTCTTCCAGACAACCTTACAAAGAAGAGAAACGATATGGTTTTACCGTGTACCTTTAAAATTTTCAGGTTTAAAATGATTCTACTAGAATTCTAATGATTCTCTGATTGTACCTTGAGTACCATAGTCATATTATAATATCTTGTACTATTTAACCCGACTGCTGAAGAATGGTAATGTTTTTGACCTGTGTGTTTGTACCTATACGGCTGTAAGGATGTCCCACGATGACTATCGTTAAATTGGTCTAGTTTAAGAAAAAATATAAAATGGCGGTTTTTTTAAAACGTAACGCAATTGAAAAACGTCGCAGCAAAAACTATCAACTATAACTACTTGTATTATGTACTTTATTTATTTTCATGTAGATAGGTATGTCGTGTTATATTATATGTATTTCGTATCTGTGTAAATTAAAACTTATGTGTTTAAATATAAAATTTTCGTGTTGTTTTCACCAAAATTATTTTGTTTACATATAATGTTTCTTATCGTATTTGTCTACTTATTCTTTGCGAACTATTTTATCTTAATCCCCTGAAGGTTAACTAAAAGAGATCATTTAAAGGGATGTTCCTTATTTTAATATTGGCCTTATGTTGTTTTAGCAGTTTCTTCATACCTAACATACAGTGTGTTACCGGCATGAGGGCTTTCCTTTGTATAGAGTAACAATGGGCAACTCCTTAATGTACCTACATGTTTATTTTAATTAAAACAAGATAAAACAGTACACGCTTGTTTTCTAACAAAAAATAAATTGCAAGCAATGTACACTGTGCGTTTAAATTAATTAATAAAGTCACGTGACCAAACTAAGATTTGTTTATAAGTGACCATAGTGAGGATGTCGCCTGTTCGGGTATCTTTCACGATACAACCTCAACGCTTCTGCTGCGTTGCCGTGTGTTTCGCCGTACAACAAAATCATGTCGCACATTTCACGAGCGTCGTAAGCCATTAGTTAAACTCACTATTTAGTAAACATTAAATTATTACGAGAGGAATGACTTTCGTTCAAGTTTGACAGCCACAGATTAGAAGGGTATTTGAGAACGATTATTTTCTGTCATTTTAGTTTCTCAAATCTGACAAATTCAAGGAGTATTATTAACTCTCTATGTTCTGCCCCTGTACCAATGTATGCCTTGTACCAAGTAATAACGATATTGATTATGATACTTACACATAGCTCCAGTACGTTGATGATAGTTAAAATCTAAGAAGATAAATTATAGCGTTACGTTAGGTAACTTCGACTTAATTATACCTGCAAATAGTTACTTAAACAACATATTATCGTTAGTTAAAGCAGAAGCCCTCATGCCAGTAAGACACTGTATAGTGCAAGAGGTGCAAAAGTCTTACGGGTTCGGGTAAAGTCGGTTAAACTCGCATAAGAGCGTACAAGTGCGAGTGAAAAAAAGTACAAACTCGAAGGCCTTTTTAAAAGCTATCGAACTGTACAAACCTTACTAACCTTATTCTTTTTTAATTAATGGCGGTCCACTGCGGTATTCCAGAGTGATCAGTTAACATACTAAACCTAAAGTATACGCCGGACAGGCCATCTTCCCTTCCAAAAGGTTACCGGAAGCCTACTAACAAATCTAACCGAACCAATAATAATGAGTTTGTATTACGTATGACGTGTAAATCTATCGCTAATGTCTAAAACTTAAAATTAAGATTAATGGACATTGCTATTAAGAATGATGCAATTATTAGAAGTAAGATGCAACTTTGTGAAATCGTTCTCTATGTATTACCGATAAAAAAAAAAAAAAAAAAATTATTAACCGTCTTAAAAACGCAAGTAATAGCTATCTTGTTTTAAATAGTAGGTCAGTCCAACTGAATTCGACTTTTGGTTAAAAATAAAGTAGGACGTCGACTTTAGTTGGACTGAACTATCATTTTAAAAGAAGTTATTTCTTACTTTATGAAGACGGTTTTTAGTATTTTAAAAAAAATATTTTATTTCATAACTTTTAGTGATCATGAAAATGTCGTCGACGTATATTTATTCATATATTTGTGGAGTCCCTTGATTTCTCTATGATCCCATCATCAGATCTTGACCCGCTGGAAATAGGACCAATTAGAAAGAATACTCAATAGAACAAAAAAATAATTCAAATCGGTCCAGCGGTCTTTACGTAATTGGGGAACATAAATAAAATAAATAAATAAAATCCAGACTAATTGAGAACCTCCCACTTTTTTTGAAGAGAGCTAAAAGAGAGAATAAGAGCTAAAACTTGATATGGTCTAATATTTGCTATAATAACTTAAATAAGGCGTCATCTAAGTAGTATAGTCCTATTATCTATTGGTTATAAAAGAAAATACTGTTTTAACAAAATAAAACTTCGTCTAACTGCTTAGCAATTTGTCAGCGAATTGAGCACATATTTTGTAGAAAATGTAACATCATACTAGGTTTTATTATATTCATAAACGAAAAAAACTAGAAACATTTTAGGACTTCTTAAACTCATCCCGCTAATCAGGTAAAAGGAGGTTTGAACGATAAGCATACAAAGTCGCAGGCAAAAGCAACTTTGTTATTAAAAAAACTATTGATTGTACCTACTTTCACAATCATCAACGGAAATTGTAATAGGCTCTAAAAAATTAGTCAGAAGTGGATTTTTCAGTTACATCGATTTTATCGTAATAGGCTCAAATTTAGTATAGACCTACATACTCGTAAGCAAACCCGAGGGCAATGCAGCATTATGGTATCATGATATAATTATCATACACGATCTCCGCTTTTGGGCGATTTGGGATTCGTTAGTTTTGGTTTGCAATAACTATGATGACTGTAGAAAATAAAAATCGGCAACAATAGCTTGTCTCACAAATGTTTTGAATCTTATTGTAATAACTAGCGGCCTGCCAGCGGCTTCGCCACGCTGCAAATTTCTGACTTTCCCGGAAATTATTCGAATTTTTCTTGCCGTAAAAACCATAAGAATTGGTAAAATTGGTCCAGACGTTGTTGAGTTATGCGCTTATCAACACATTTTTCGATTCGTTTTTATATTATAGAATACTAGCGACCCGCCCTCGCTTCGCTCCGGATTAAAGTATTATACATATAAACCTTCCTCTTCAATCACTCTATCTATTAAAAAAAACCGCATCAAAATCCGTTGCGTAGTTTTAAAGATTTAAGCATACATAGGGATATAGTGACAGAAAAGCGACTTTGTTTTATACTATGTAGTGATAATACTAGTACTACGAGTAGTAATACTGCTGCCCGCAACTCCGTCCGCGTAGAAAAACAAAAAAACCTATGTTACTCATGGATAAGATAGCTTTCTATGATGAAAGATGTTTGAAATCGGTCCAGTCTTAACTTATTAACAAGTTTATTCGTTACAAACATACAAAAATATAAATCTTTCCTCTTTATAGATAGTATTGGTAACGATTCTGCTCTGACATAACCTAACAAATAAACTGACAGATACCAGAGAGAGCGTCACAGCAATAGATAGCCGGGTACTATTAATAGTAGGCACTTACTCTGGTTTTACTTAACACAAATCTAATCAAAACTTATTGCTTTAAGTTGGTTAAGGGCAAATATTCTCTTAACTGACTGCATCATTGCAGTACACGGCAGACGTGGATAACTGCAAGGCATGGTGAATCTATAAGGGTTCCTTGATTGACTACGGAATCCGAAAAAAAAGAGGGTTGTGAGGAATAGTTTAAAAAAACCAGAACGGTATAAAAATACTTATCTTATTGTATACCTAATCTAAGAGTAAAAAAATACAGTGTTGTACTCGTATCGTGGGCTTACATGTATAAATGTGTGTTTGTGTTCTAACGTAACGTCAAGATGGAACCACTGATTGACGTGTTTTTTGCAGAGACGGAAGTTAACGATATCTGTGCT
Organism: Acleris holmiana; assembly: GCA_949316455.1. Classification (NCBI taxonomy): domain Eukaryota; kingdom Metazoa; phylum Arthropoda; class Insecta; order Lepidoptera; family Tortricidae; genus Acleris; species Acleris holmiana. The sequence goes on from OX438768.1 coordinate 16,511,469, forward strand.
ATTTTTTCCCCGGTATTTTTATTTTTGACGAAACGCCTTTAAACGTTCTGACCACGTTTATTATTATAAAAATACGACTATTGCCGGGGTTAAAAACCTAGTAAAATAAATAAGAAACCTACGGACAACTAATATCAATTCTAATTTATTACTTATCAGTAAACGATACAATTTAAGTAAGTAGGTTCTTAAAAAAACTGACCCGTTATCAAAAGTTCCTGGCACTGAACATAATCAGGTGTTTAGTTTCATACCTAAAGCTAGACGAATCGTGTCTATAATTCTTGGCCGTTATCGGCTCTCGTGACGTCAGCAACGCTTGACTAAGATTAACAATGATTTCGCGGAAACGGTGATAAGCTTGCCTCGTGATAAGAAATTGGCAAGAAAAATTAACTTGATCAAAAACAGGTATATTTACATACATTTAATTAACCGACTTCAAGAAAAGGAGGAGATTATCAATTCGTCGGGTTTTCTTTTCATTTATATGTACGCCGATTACTCAAAGACCACTGGACCGACCTGTTTTTTTTTGTTTGAATCAGTATCTTGCAACCTGTCATGAATGTGGAATTGCAAAAATGTGGTTAAAGAATTATCAACAAGTCTTTTTAGAGTTGTTGGTATTTCTGTAGCTCTGCCTACCCCACTCTGGGAATGAAGGCGTGATGTTATGTATGTATGTATGTATGAGTATACTTTTTCCCAAAGATCCCATCATCAGATCTTTGAGAAATCGTGGGAACTCCTATAATATGATAGGATTACATATTATTATGGCGTTTTTATTTAGATTTTCAGTGACATCTTGCATTTATATTCAAACACCATCATTTGGTGAAGTAGAACTGATGATGAAGACCATTGATGGCCACCGGAACTCCTTAACGGTATCTACCTATATCAGTACCTAAGCGTTCCACAATATTTCAACCACTAGCCAAGTTCATACCTATAGGCTGCTACTACTTGTTAGACTTTTTCACTTGGACGCACGCAGTAAAAATAAGAGTGTAGCATCATATTTATTAAATCAAATAACCCAAATGAATTACGAAATCATAATGAATTATGAAGAATTTAAAAAAATACGCTTTTTAAAGTGTCCTATTATATCGCTAAATTATTTTATTTCTAACGTAGCAATTTTATTAATTGTGGTGTTGCCTGTAGTGTTAAATGATAATCAGTCAATCTGCGCTAAGTATCTTTAGTTTATGCACCGTAAAAATGGTTGTTTGAGAAGTCTAGTCTGTAAAAATGAGTTTATACCTAATAGGCTTTAGACGCTGGGTCGTATCTACGTCTTTCCTTTCCGCACGAGCGTATTCATTTAAAAGTGATCCCACCAAAAACATAAATGTGAAAAAGGAGAGCCAAGTTCAATACAAAAATTATTCTCTGTTGTGGGCTTCGCCGCAAAAAGAATGGAGATCTGAGATTGAGTGCCAAGTTCTATGCAAAATTCAAATATGTAGTCTAAGGGCTGACTTGGCTGGTTTTCCCATACGAATTATTATTAAGTACCTACTTTTACACAGTCATGGAAGAGCCTTATGTTCGATGGGTAGTTTCTACCAGCAAGCCAAATTTTCGGAATAATAAAATAAGAACCGAAAGGTAAGGTAAGGTTTAGAACATGCGAAGGCTATATAATTCGTATGGGAAAACCAGCCAAGTCAGCCCTTAGACTACATATTTGGATTTTGCGTAGAACTTGGCACTCAATCTCAGATCTCCATTCTTTTTGCGGCGAAGCCCACAGCAGAGAATAATTTTTGTACCTATTGAACTTGGCTCTCCTTTTTCACATTTATGTTTTTGGTGGGATATCATTACTTTTTGTAGGTAAGTCTTACCTACTTACTAAAAAATACAATTATTATTTATTTAAACTATTGCCTATACTATACTAAACCTACGTACCTACTTATTATAGGAATTGTAATAATAATAAGTATATACACCTACCTACTTATAACTATAAAATTATTATTTATTTAAACTATTGCCTATACTATAATACTATACGTACGTACCTACTTATTAAAGAAATTGTAATAATAATACTACTACAAATTATAAGTTTTCTTAGAAAACTTAGCAATTTCGCAGCATAAATCGCAACCTTATAGGTCAGATATCGAGAGACAACCGGACAGCAACCGCTCGCTCGGCCACGTTCGCGTCAACGGTTCGATTCGGTTGTCACAGCGCCCCACCCACCCCGCATGCGCCGCTCCGGCGTCACTCGGCGCGCGCGCGTCGTGTATATACCGAAAATCTAAATGCCTATTATTTTATCATTATTTATGAGTAGGTAATGATTTTACACTATTGATGTGCGCTAAATATAAAAATAATAATTAATCCCAGTTAATAACGTAGGTACCCTAAGTAATATTAGGTATTTATGTTAAGCGTTCATAATAGAATCTAATTATTTAAAAATTGTCAGTTTTTTATTTATTCCTTTGTATTCATCTAATTACCTATCTGCATACCAAATTTTAACTCTCTAGGTCATCTGGAACTGGGTTAGAGTTTTGGTCTATAGGTCAGTCAATGATAAAAATGAGGAATTTTGGACATTAATATCTAAATAACCGTTTGAGATAAGCTTATGAAATTTAGAACACATATGTATCTCGCAAGTCTCAATATATGAGCCAAATTTGATACGTTTATGTTAAATAGTTTTTGATTAATGAGGGGGTCAAAAGTGGCTCCAAATGGTTCGTGTAATATTACACACGGTGCGGCTCGCCAGTTCTGTTTCTTGAACTTGGCTTGACACGCTCCCGCGTGTCTAGATAGATGCTTTAGGTAAATTAAAAAATAACTATTTATGTATCAGGGCGAATTTAGTAATCATTTGACCAATTCACTGAAATTCGTAACCTAAAATAATTTCGATAATGTTATGTAAGATAGTTATGCATCTTACCAAGATTAGCGTAGTATCCTGCGGGATGCATCATGATTGTACCCAATCACCGGAGAAACGAGCCCATCACTTACCTAAAACGAACAGACAGAACAATGTAGTACAACTGCAGCCGCACATGCTAGATAATAATTACACACAATTCGGTACCAATTGATTATGCATATTAATTAAACGAATTGTCACAACCACAGAATGTCAATATGCTGATATTACCTAGCAATAGCTGTTTGTAGGTACCCAATGTACATTACCAGCTTGTCTGTACAGAGGTCTGTTACTAACTGCTAATATTGCTATCAATATTAGAGCACATTAGTCACATTCACATTATCAGATGCGACCGCGCGAAATGGTAATCCGCCGGCGATCCTCCGACCTGCATTATTCGCCAGCATTATCAGCGCCGATGTGCATGGAATATTCGGCATAGGGGCAAAATTCACGACGCAAGGGTTGCATATTCGGCCCCAGGCATGCAGAGCCGAGCACACGTGGCTGCCACGGCTGCCTGCTTCGGAATCTGACCAAATGCCCATCGGAGCTCGATTGTTAGCTAAATAGCAATGCTTTATTTATGAGCTGTACTGTTTGCGGTGGGAATAACATCTGAGGTGAGCTATGAGGAAGGAATTTTTATTCAACCGAGTGAATAAAGCGGGTTTTGTACCGTTTTCACGAGTAGTACTAGGTTAGGGCTGTCGCCACAAATTTGCTTGCAACAAAGCTTATGCTGAGTAACAAAACAGTTTACGCCATTCAAGAATAGATAATCCTCATAAATAGCAATTTGCGTCGTGACAAACGATCTGCGTCGCGCCGCTTAGTTTGGAAATCTCGTATAATGCCGCTATTGTTAATTATACAAGTCACCGCGTCGCTAAACATACGATTTATTGTCAGCAAACTGGAACGGCGATACATCTAGCTAGCGTGAGATCTACGGCAGCGCGCGCAATGCAATGAATGGCTTAAAACATTTAAAACTTAAGACTAACATTTATCTTTCTTGCATCAAAAATAATGATCATCTGCTTATTCAAAAGATTAACTTTCGAATGAATTTGCTAATGTTTTAACGGCTTCTAAAGCAACAGCTTTGGAACGGCGTTACCAAAAGCGGCTGGCCGGTATTTTATTTACCATCGTGTGTCAAAAGCAAGGTTGGTTTACGAGTTGAAAAATCGACATCTCTGCCTCTCGACGGCGAACTAATGTCAGTTGGATCGAGATCGAACGAATAGATAACCCGAATCGGGTTTAAGATCTAGCGGCTACGCTTTTTGGTCGAGAAACACTACCGGCAGCGAGTTACCGCTTAAACTTCGTGTTTTAATGGAGACTTATCGCTGTATAAAATCTAGACCGACGATTAAGAAACAATAGGATATTAATAAAAACGTTCTTTTACTGGAGCGAGACAAGTAAATGTACAGTTTCTAGGTATGCTTGTATGCTCATAAGTCATATCATATGCCTAATGTCGTGCGTTATTGAAATGTTACTAAGTGATGGTTAGAAACGAAGTACAAGAGCTAAGTGAAAAAGGTTTTATTTCACGCGGGAGCGCTGAAAAATTATGGTTTTTTTTTTATGGCGTGAAGCATTGTAAAAGTTACGTAAGAGCTGTATATCTCTCAGTAAGCACCAAGCACCGGACAGGGGCAAATAAAACAATAGAACAATGAAATACCCTGGACTGAAGCGCGCTCCGCTAATGAACTGCCACGCCGACACCAAACGCTCTTGGTATTAGACCGGCCATTAGTTAATGTGGAAATTATGGAAAATTAAGCTTGACAATTTAGAACAACAGTTTTCTTTGCTGCTTCTGGGAATTCCTTAATAGAGATCGTATGACTCACGACTTTATTGATTGTTCTTACCTTTTTCTGTCTTTACAAGCAAGTTAGTTAGCTATTATAAATACTGGAAAATTACCAGTCCAAATTTACGGAACCATAAACTATTTGAAGAAACCACTTTGGTACATCGTTTGCGGTTTAAAACGATGCGCAAACAAAGATTTCCGAAGCCGATAACAAAACGTTTTTATTTTTAAATACTTTGTGGTTAATAACTCTAATTAACAATTCTAATGACTTGTCCAGTTACGAGGCTCAAGAGCGCTCAGTCGCCGGTGCATCGGATGAAAAAGTATGGTTGGGTCCAGCGCGGTATGCGCGGAATGGGAGAGAGCATCCGGGCGGCTGCGATTGTTGCCAGTTATCACTGAATGTTTTCCACCGGGGCATTTTGTGCCGCCACAAAAAACCACATAAAGGGCGGGAGCGGCTCGTTTGAGACGCCGCCCCTGTGGGAAAATCGTCGCCAGAAAACTGCGACGCAAATAAATTATAAACTCTCGCACGTGGAACGCGAGCCGGCATATACACAACGATTTATTCCTATGAAATAAGTTTAAAACGAGCTTTGTTTTTGCTTCAATGTGGAATTGTGAGGCTGATTTAAAAAAAAGAAGTGCGACATATCGCAAACAAATTCAAACAAGTGTGACTCATGACTCGTTGTAATTAGGTATTCGCAAAAGTAGCCGCATTTACCATTGAAACACGCCGCTGTACGAAGAAAAACTACAAACGCATTTGATTTGATATCAATGAAAAACTAACAATAACGCGGAGCCGTGCCAAGTCCAATATAAATACGTCGATGCAAGAAGGAGATCAAGAAGCGATTTGTACATGCAAATCGTCGGCACAACCGGCCTTTGTAAATGTCGCGCTATCTCACGGCGGCGAATCATTAGCGAAAACGGAGCCCGGAATAGAACTGACAGCGGGACGATTGCAACCCGTGATGGATGACGGGGTTATTACTGCGGCTTATATCCAGCCACCCGGCTGAAAAAGTAACCCATCGACACCGTAACTGATTATCAATTTAAAAATCCAGAATGACGTGACTTGATGAAATCATTTACTCAAAACATTTCTATCCAAAGCTAAGAAAATGAAATTTAAATGTAATTTCAAAGACGCCGGAAGCTAATAACCAATGATTTGATTAGTACACACACCCAAGTTTGGTGCTCCTTTCAAGCACGTGTTTTACGCTAATGGCGGCCGAACCAATTTAAAACGATTGTGCCAACTAGTTCCAAATGCGTCTCAGATAACTGGCCTAGCTCAAGCCTTAACTAACTCACTACCTAATTCGTGTATCCTAAGGGTTTGAAACAGTTAAATTAAATAAAGCAGCGCACGCAGAATAAACATCCTGTAACTAACTGGCCAGTCAGCGGATGGCGTCGGAAAAAATATAAAGTTGAGCGGTGCAGGACTAGACATTACGGGTAGCTGCGTGTCCACGTCGCTCGCATTGAAAACTTGCAGAAAATGCATCGACGATAAGAAAAAATTCAGTCCGCTGAGCACATATAAGTACGGCATAGCGACGGTTGCATTCCAAGGGAATGCCTCGCATATCGAGACTTTAAACTAACCATTTACCGATTGCAGATACGCCTTGGACGACGAAGTAATCTGGTCAGATCGCTTCACTCGCATAGTTGGTGCGACGTATAATTTTTAACCTAAATAAGTAAGGAATACTTGCTTTCTTGGTGCGTTAACGAGGTTTCGAGGTTGGTTGCCATGGTTATTTATAATGGCGGTGTATTTGCTTGAAAATGTTTATGCTTGTTGAATTAATAATGGCTTTGGTCTTAGAAATGTACCTATACCTACCTTTGTTGGTTTTTATTTGATCGTTCATGTAGAAACAAACCAGTGGTCCAGTAGCAAGCGTAAATACTTATGCCTCTAAGACAAATAATTCTAAAGAACGACCTAGAAACAGGTCATACCGACATTTTTAACGACATATAAAAAAAAAAATTCCTTCAGAGTACAATCTGATTTTGCCAGATCGTAGCGTTTACGCTTTAGTGTCTGTTAGCTAAGTAACCTTCGAAACATTTGTGTAAATTACAACTATATTTGCTTTACTGTCCTATCATGATGTGTCCGTCAGCGAAATGTATCTGAACTTAACGGTAACTCTCGTCGTGGAATAACAAAAAGCGGTCCTGTCGTATCGCTACTACTTTTATCCTTGTCTCACTCAGGATCCTGCGAAGGAATGAGTGGGACGCCCGTGGATTTTATAATGCTGCTTCTAATTTGAGTTGGTTTTAATTTATAGTGCGACAGCCGCGCGGGCTCGTCGTAGCAACCAGGACGCCTCATCAATCTTTGGAGCTGAGAATGGAGAAGGCTAAAACATCGCGCCGTTTTGTAAGAGCATGTCCCACGGAGCGAAGTTGCTCCTGCTCCTTTATTACTCGCTTCCCGTCTAAGTGTTACAATAAAGAAGTTAGAATAAAGAAGACGCTTGTCTTTTGTCTAGACACTTTGTAATGCTGTCTTTTAACAAATGCGAGTCGATACTGTCCTTTAATCCTAGAAGTACAATTTTATATCAGCTTACCTGCAAATATTTAGAACAGTAAAGATATGAATAGTAAAGTTTTTGACAAAAATATTTTTTAAGACGTTTCTTTTTCAAAAACTTAATTCTTGAGTAGTAGATATCCTGTCGCTACCTTCCCATTCGTCGTCTATCGTCAGACCATCTATTAGATAACGAATAGGTACCTACTGTATCGTCGTTGCGTTTACTTTTAGATATGTTGGTAGGTATTAGAAACAGCCTATTCCCATAACGAAAACTAGTTCAAATTTGGGTTTCAAAATTGGAACTATAACAGACTGATAAACATGTGAAGTTAAATAAAAGCTTGTTATACGATAAAATTGAGATAAACTTCTAACCCAAACGTTTCATAACTGAACAGGCTCAACGTAAGTTCCCAATATAACCTGTAATGAAGCGGCTGGACAGCGGACACGTATCGGCGGCTCGTGAAAATCAATATACAGCCGCCCCTTACGTACACTATGGGATTCAAATTGATGTATTAACGAGACGAGCTTCTGTCTGAGGCGAAAGTAGTTAGAAGAGCTTGAAATGTAATAGTGTCGCAAAATCAATGAACTTTGAGATAAAATTTGTAAGGGGAAAATCAAATTAAGTCCTTTTAAATGTTCAAATAGTCTCAAAATAAGTTAAACGGTACGTGGCTTAATACCTATGTGAAAATAGATTAACAACAAAAACAAACAAGGACATATTATAAAATAATAAACTTGGTGCGTATGACGTATACGTGACCTTTTTATTGTACCAGTCGCAGTCGTAGAAACATACAACGACAAAGGCTTCAGACTAATCCAATGCAATTAGTTTAAAAACTAAATAAGGAGTACCTAAGTAATACATTATACTCATTCATATCAATAGGTTAGCAGTTGTTAAGGTAATACAGGTAGTAATAGGAAATTGAATTTATTTTCAAACGAAAACAATTGACTTGCACGTGCCAATTTGACGTCAAATGGAATTTGATCTGCTTCATGGTATTGCAATACATGATTGTTTACAACGTTTTTTGCTTGTATTATGACTTATAATACGTACAATATCTGTTAATATTTAAATATACAGTGCCAAACGTATTTATTCTGGTTACATTATGTAAGTAGTATTTTACAAATTAGACAACATAAATATAACGGTCTTAAAATTCCGGCAGCGATATTATAATGAAAACGTTTCTGAAAGACGAGGATGTAGCTTTAGGTAAAAATTTAATCTAAGTAAGTAGGTTCTTTCCTATAATAAGCTACTTATATAAAATTACAAATAAATACGGCTTAAGTTAATTTTGATCCAACTTTTTGTACCATAAAGTATCTTATTGGATGTTGAGCTTATCTGGGGACTTTAATTCGTTGTCTGTCGCTAATGAAGGGAGACAAAAACTTCTAATTGTTTTTTCGACATCTGCTTGGTTCTTGTTTCGATGTTTCTATAAAAACTGCTGCAATAAACATGTTTCATCTCCGTAAACTTTAGCCGCTGTTTTCTCTTTATTAGGAAACGGTGTTACGATTACGACATTTTGAAATTGTTTAAACTTTAATGAATTTGTATCATTGCTCTGATACATTTTTATCATTATAATAATTACATCGAATAAAAGATACAGAAAATGCTTTAAATTATGAAGGAGGAATCAAGAAAAGTTTAGTTCACGCGCTAGGTACGTTGTTATCTATTTTTATCAACGATCAATTTCGAGCTTCATTCGAGGAAATCTACCGCGCATAATGCATACAAAATGAGTTCGCGTTGTAAATTATTACCTTCTAAATGATTTCGCGACTGCGGAGGTACGGACAACTGCCGGCGTAGTTGAAGTTACGTTTGTAACATTTGATAACTTTATTGTAACAGCGTGGAAGCGAGTTGGAAACTACGAACATCGCAGTTTAGGTTCCCTTGTACAAATCGGAGCGTAGCTTTTTCAAGCCGTCGGACAATCAAAGCGAACGAGCCCAATTGCGAAATAAAACGTACAAATAACAAGTTTAATTAAATCGCCAAGACCGGCGGCGCGGGAACAATCCCAACTATAACGATAGTTAAACAAGTGAACTCAAAGTGAGCTTCATATCGAATGTTGCCTGCAGCACACGTACCTACAGTGCAGTCAGCCGAGAAAATTATTCCTAGGCGTACCTATTCAGGATTGCGCTATATTGCTATCTATCTTCCCTGCTCGCACCAGACGATACGCATTCAACTCGTGCGGAGTTAAACCTTTTCAATAAGTAACAGTATTGCGAACGCCGGTGGCCATGATCACACAAATCTGTGCAAATAAATGTTTACTCTGTTAGTTTTATCATTATAGCTGCGTTTAAATTAGGTAATATATACGGACTTTATGCATAAATTTGATCAAGGTTGCATAAATAATGAATCAGCAAGCAGTCCCCTTTTCCTCTGCAACTATTAAAACGTGCTTTAGGCATTTCAATTCTTTTACATTGTATTATTGTCAGTCATTTTTATTTTTAGCCACGTTGTTGGATCAAATTTACTGATGTGTACGTAAATAAGTAGTTAGGTACCTGACGTTATTATTATCAATAATGAATAGTGCACTTAGGTAATCTACGCAGGAAACAACTTTGCTTCTCCGGTTTCAAAACATTATATTTTAATATATACGGGCTACAATTATGAAAGTATGATGACATTAGGCAGTGCAAGCAAATTACACTCGATTGATCTACACCCACTTTAATGCCAAAGCTGCTCGACCGCGAGACGTGCTGTCTCGTTTGTAAACGTACTCTGGGAACGTGGATCCAAAAAATTTCGTATTGTTCTGCAAATTGCAAATGAGAAAATAATGTTCACTTAAATTTAGTTTAACGCGAGCATAAACGCTTGAACCGCTTCTGCTCTGTTTTGCAGGAGCACGGATGACACCGATTTCACACAGCCGTAATCCCCATTTGTCACTTCTCTCGAGGGCAAAATTAAGATAAATAAGAGGCGAAGAGTGGGTCCTTTCGCATCAATCCCTCCTTGACACCAGAAAGGTCGGACTGTTCGGAAGTCTATAATTAAAATTAAGCTTTACAGCGTTGAAATTATGGTTCATTTCCTTGAAACAATATCGAGGGTTCCACACCAGTGGTAATCCACAAATAGGTGTCCGAGAATAGAGCGAGGCAACTGGACACGCGTCGCAAACATCTCCAGAGTTGCATTTTTTATGGACGATATTATTGTCGTAAGGGTGTTAAGAAAAGCATTACAATGGTTTCAATAAGTATGAATTGGACGATACATTTTATTATAAAGATTGTTTTTTAAAACATATTTTAATATCTGCGTGAGTAAAAAATCGTGCATGTCTTTTCTTATTTATTTAGGCCTACGGTAAATAAAGTCGGAAGTTCCAGTGTAAATCTAAGCGAGAGTTCGTTAAAATGCTAATCAGCGTCACCAGTTTTCTTTTCTTTATTTTTGTCCCCAGTTTCGGCAACAAGGCATGAATAACGTTTTATTCTTGTTTTAACCACAGATCCAAACCAAATTGTCGTTAGATTCGGTTGTAAATTTAGAGGTTTAGTTGTTAAGGGTATCCCGCAAAGTGTAACACTGAATATCTCTGATTCGTGGTCGGGGAGGTTGTTTGGGGATTAGTGGGAGTGAACCTTTCGCAGGTCAATATGAGCAGGTAGCGTAACCGCGCGCACGGTGGTCGCCGTCATTCAATACCACACTCGTTAGGGCTCACGGTCGAGGATTACCTATTGTATTTGTATGTGAATATATCAATTTAAACCCCTTTTTATTCTTATGAGAGAAAAGAGAAATTAATAGGGAACGTAATTAGTATGAAAAGCCTGATATTGTTATATTCCTATTTCTGATTGGAATGATAGTTAGTATTAAATCCATAGGAGATGGAAGTATGAGTATTTCAACATTGATAAAAGCATGCAAGAAATTAATGTGACTGATAATCAGTCATAATTGAGGATGGTTGTTTATCGAATTCGATGGCATTTCTTTGAATCTTATTGTGAAAGATGATACAGTGTGAATAACGTCGCACGTTTATAGAATGTTCGCTGGGCTTGGTTACATGAGCCGAGTAAGCGAATGGGCAGAGTTCTACGATTACAGCATCCGGAGAGGCCATCATCAGTCTGTCAATAAAGCGCTCATCTGCAAATTATCTGAACAAGACAATTCATTGCTGTGCTTTGTGGGGATGGGTTTCATTTCATACAGCTCACATAGTTGTTTAAATATCTAACTCTAAAGATCAGTTTTGTAGAACCCTAGTAGGTTAAGAAAGTTGTGGGTTATTTCAGTATCTACGTGAATTTTTGCCTTTTTCCGTTTATTACAATAATTTTGTTCTACAAATAAACACTTTTTGATTTTGCTAACTTGACCTATTGGTAAAAGAGCCGCTGTGATAATAAAGTTCCGCCAGACATAAAGAGAAACGAGCGCGAATAAACTTCGACTTTTTTGGAGTCAAATGAGTGTAGTAATAGAAGAGTTTAATTAAAGAACAAAGCCATCAGTGATGTGGCAAATGACGGCAAATTCAATTTCCCTAAGACAGAATACGTGATAAATCGTTCCGAATCGGCCATTAGGTGCTACGCTGCGTGAGGGCCCGAAGTGTCAGCAGTTTACACGTCTTATTGCTTGTCGCGCAGCCAGCGAGCCGACGGCGTCTCCGCAATAAAAACATCAACCGTATTGACCAAAATAACTCTTGGCACCTATTCGAGACTCCGACAGATACTGTAATGAAGCTCTCCGACTGAAGAACTAACCGCATCGGTACCGATGGAGCGTTGCAAATTACTAACGAATGCTCAATAAACATATAATTCTAGATGTTTAAGTAGAAAACGCTGCGCACACCGATGATGTTAAATCCTATTAAGCTATCTGTCGTGGCGTAATTGCAAAACACTTTGCGGGGTTTAATAGTAGGATGTATTAATGTAATTTTGATTATCTTTAATAACAATAAATATTAGCTATGATTTCCACAACGGTTTAAGATTACAATTTTGTTAGGAAAGCATTATTATAAATTATTTTAAGCCGTGATCAGAAGACAGAAATATATTGAAAAGGGTGCATAGATTATAATTATGGCTAATAATTTAAATGCAATAATAATCATTGTTTATGTAATAAACCGCGGAAAAATAAGTAGGTAATCGTAAAAATGGTTTAGTAAAGATGCAGGTCGCTCGGGTCTATAAGATATTAAGAGCGTTAACGGCTAGAAAAGCCCTCTGAGGGATGCAAAGGGTAATTTTCATAGCAATTTAATACGGGTCCGGTTAAAGAAATTTTCTGCCCCACGCTGTACCTGTAAAGTGTAGAATAAATCATATCTGATGTAATGTTACATTTCCACTACTTTATCCAGAAAGCTTAAATATTGATGGTTAAAGATGAATAAAAATAAATTTCGGAGAATTGTGTATTAACAGCATAAGTACCTAATAAAAAATTGTCATCATTAGTTTATGGCGTGCGTTTTTACATCCTTTACTAAAGTGTATCTTTAGTGGTAAATAAAGACTGCGCGAAAGGTCTTGTAATAATGAATATATTATGTAATGAGTTAATGACCTATACTGACGTTGTAGATAAAAGCTATTTAAATACAAATTTAGGTGTCAATGGTGACATGCATTGAAATACTATGATACGAGTGTAACTACCTACCTAACACTAAGGAAGAAATAAACATTATTAAAATATGGTCAGTAAAATTAAATACAAAAAATCAGAGTGGCTCACGCATGCTATAATTTCTGATCAAAGTTACAAACGGAAGATTAATTACGAATAATTTCTACGATGTAGGTAGTTATCCTTACGTCTTATATTAAAATTATCTTTCTCCTAAATTTACATGTTATGCATTTTGGTTTTTGGGATAAATTCGTTCTTGTAATCGTGTCATCGTGTGACGGCTTACGTGTTTTATTATTTTGATTATTCATTACGGTATTTTTGAATAATTGTTATCAATGGGTCTGAATAAAATATTCATGCAATAGCAGGTGTTCTATGTAATAAATTGTATTTAAAATCAAAAAAGATTTTAGTGAAATAAAATGATTGTAACCACTTTATAGTTTATTTTGTAACAGTAAAATTAGGACGCTACTTAGCCGTGTTACTTGTTTATGTTAGAAAAAGTTGTACATAATTGTATTAAATATAGATTCCAATTTTAACAACATAATGCAAAAAAACCGGTTCCGAGTAAATTCAAAAAGGTTAACAAATCCACATAACTTACCTAGATAAAATTAATAATTAACTTGAATTTAATATTATTTGGAATATATTTAATGTTTAAGTGTTAAATAAATGTATCGGACGATTTAAAAAATAAGACATTTAAGTATATTTTTTATTCAATAAATAGTTTATTAAAGCATAATGTAGTTTCAGTTGGGTGGGCATTTTTTTTTGTAAAAATAATATTTAATCAAATCTTTTGGTATTTTCCAAGAAATCGTTATTGTTATTGGTTACCGTCGCGACCCGTAACTTCGCCTGTGCTACCCAACTTCGCCTAATTTTGTATAAGTTGAAATTCCCAGAATATTTGAAGGACAAGCTACTAAACTAAACTACTAAATAGTAAGTATTTTTCATTTATGGCAATATGTTGCGAATAATTTGTGGCTAACTTCACATTGTTGGTCACCAGTGCATTTTTTCCGCCGGATGAATTGACACGTTTTTTGGTTTTGTGTTTAACTTCAGTTGGTGGTGATACTACAGAGCAGGTAATGCTAAGCTTTTTATTTGATTATAACCTACAACTAATATCCTATCATATGACATTGTTGTTTTATATCTAAGTTACGTTTAGAAGCTATAAATGAAAAAAACGTTGCTGAGGGTACAGTATCAGCCATCTTGTTGCCAAACTTCGCCTACCCCTAGGGTTGTCAATTCTGTTGTGGGTGAATTTCAAATATATTATACGTACCTAGTTAAGAACTTAATTGAGACGTTAACTTTCTTCCATTGTGTAACGGAAATTTGTTATACTATCATTTGGTTAATTATCGTGACACAAAGGATTAAATTACGGACTTTTTAATAGAGTCCATAACTACGTAAAATATTGTTGAAATTCACACTTGTAGTCATATTTATGTAAATTAGAGTGGAACCTACCTATGGAGTTTATGGTGATCAAATTGATTGTCAATAGGTAGGTACTGAAAATTACCTACCTACTGAAAATGCCAAAAATGAACGAATTAGCAAAGACACGGAAAAAAAGGTCATACACTACCGAGCATTCGAAAGAATTAATGGAACTGGCACTGGAAGCCTTACAAAAGAAGACTATGTCTTCGTATGAAGCGGAAAAAGTCTTTGGCATTCCACGTTTTTTGTTCGAAACTTATTATTTACTTTTTAATATTAAATAATACCTACAACAATTTACGGATCTTTTACTGTACTTAAACCATTAACTCCCTTTATTTCGAAGTCAAGTAAGTTAACATGATTTTTGGCAACCCTATCAGCATTATAGCAAATGTATGGAACCAACTTCAGACTGCTTCAAACTGTTACCTAACTTCGCCTACCGCATGTTTTTTTAAAATGTAACCTATTTTCCTAAATGTAAGATTCATATTCCTCTGTTATTCTAAATTGATTAGACTAGATGTAGGTATGCCAAACAAATGTAAATGTTTGAAGCTTCGGCATAGTGTAGGCGAAGTTAGGAAACAATTCCCTAACTTCGCCTACTACTTTAAAGGCAATTTTAAGACAGTTAAGCTATGAAATTTAAAGCGTTAATTGCCTGTAACGATAGCCTAAGATATGTAAAATATTTTTTTAATCATGAAGATTCAAAATAACTTGAAACCTGGATGATTTTTTGCAAAAGGTGTCAAAACCCAGGCGAAGTAAGGGGTCTCGACGGTAGCAATTAAGCCAAAATTGTATAATTGTAAAAAATAATTGTAGATTGATGGTTAATTAATTGCTTTATAATTGGTAAAATGGTAAGAAATGTACTCTTACATGCGTAATATCGTCTTAATTTCAAGTAATAGAATAATATATCGTATTTAATATCGTTGGAGACCAGTAAACACATTAGCAATGCTAGGAATTTAGTCAAATATTCGAGGAATTTTGTTTGTTTGTTTTCGCCGATTGAAATGGATACTCACGCCTCGGGAAAAATTTAGAATAGTAGCAGTCCATCACACTTTTGGAAAAATCACTGCATTCGTATTAACAGCACTGTCAATTTGTTTACAATTCACTCGCACATTACGCGAAGAACGCCTGACATTTCATTAAATAAGAGCACAAGTGACATCACCACGCGCAAATGGAATACGTCAAATCGCATGCAGCCACCAACGCGACTGAAGTGTACGGCGGGCGCGCGATACCATACCGCGTCTTTCGAAAATTGCGCCATCCCAGCAAGCACACTCAAGCGAAATTAACAACACAAAAGCACCTTGAGCACACTTCATTCCCGACATCGCGCCTAATACAACCGACCCCTAGCCTAGATAATGTTTACATCGCGAAATGCTGACACCCGAACGGCCGGAAGTCGAAGCGAGCAAACGCGACAACTATGTAAAATATTGCAGGATCGCGATCGCATTGTTGACATTCCCGAATAAAAATCATCAAAATATCGAGTTAATTGTATGAACACCACCTTAACTATAATTTCTACTTACCTATAGCGGTGTGCGAAGATGAACTGAAGGGACGAATTTTGATTAAATGTCGATTTAAGGGTAAATTTAAAGAATATACTCTTATTGGTATGCGAAGAATGGCACAAAGAATCCCGACAACGCACGCGACGAATGCGCACCTCGTTTGCGCATATGCTGACACAACTTCACGGACGTTACTCCCCTTGCCCCGCGCACACCCGTTTCTATGTGATTGTGTGCGTGTTTAGAGTGGTCAAACGTGAAATTTCGTTCATGTATACACTAACACACGCAAAGTTTATACCTGCCTAGCTACCGACCGCCGCCATCTTTGTTACGACGGAGAGCGAGCGTCTCTCCATTTCACTTCAGACGAGGCTCTGCCTGCCATCTAGCGGCTGACTGATACTATTACAAGCTAACGCTAGATGGAGCTGCAAGCGCGAGTTGCTATGGTTAACTTTTGTTGTTGTTTAAATGTTTAAAGACTTGGAACTACTAATGAATGAAGCATTCATTAAGTTATAAGTACCAATTTTCTATAATTTTCATGACTGAGTTTTCAGGCACTTGTATATTATAGTTTAACCTAAAATATGAACGTAATAAAAGGCGAACAAAAGTTATTTTTATTTATTTATTTCATAAACTGAGATAAAAGGTTAAATTTTTGATTATTTTAAGTTTAATGAATGAAATCGTACTTTTCTTAACAATTAATTCGATACAATAATAAGTAAATTGTATTCAGTCGTGACACTACTTAGGTATGTACTACCTAATAATAACAACAGTAATTAATATAACAGTAAACATTCCATTATTCAAAACTTTAAAATACTTTCATGATTTTAATTAAAAAAAACACCTCGGTATATTATGCCTTATAAATTAAACGTACCTACGATGTTGCTTTTTATGACCCATAAAAAGATAACATAAAACATTTAACATATAGGTTGTGTTCAGAGTGTATCGTTAAACAATAAATTGATACCTACATTTTCTTCACTAGCTGACCCGAAAGACGCGTTGTCCTGTCTAATTTTCGTGTGACTTTTCCATGTTTTTTCTTATAGAACTTTTTCCGGACAATTTTACGAAGATTGTTTCAAATTTCCGTCCGAAAGAAGCCGTTGTCAAGGGTTGGGCTTACCAACAAACAGAATTTACTTTATATACTTAGATCTCTTTTGTACACACCATTCTAATCGTGGTACACACATCAAGAATGTCCATGGATCAAAAATATCCCTTTTATATTTTTTGTGTTTGTTTTCATTATGGATATTTAAGTTCGCCCTGAAAACTGCAGTTGTTTCAGTAGTCATTCGTTTTTAAATGTGTTAATATTTTTTTTTATTCATTTCTATATTATGCAATGCGTTACTGCGTTTTGATGCGTACACTGTACAAAATCAAAATATTTTATAGGGATGTTTTTAATCCTTGTACATTAATGATGTAGACAATATTGCCGTTTTACTTTTCTGGTTATCTCTTGAAATGTGTATTATTTAGAAATGGCAAGAAGGTTATGTTAAGTGGGATCTGAGACCCATAGACATTTGCACTTTCAAGACTACAATGTCAAGAATGCAATCCTAAGACTGGTCGAACGAACGCGCTACATTCTAGTAATTTCACTGGCTATTTTATCACCACAAAGGAAACACTGGTGCTTGGCGGTAAGATAAAAGATAAGATGGTAGTAGCGATCCGGACGGACCCTGCATAACGTCCTTAATATACATATATAGATAGTAATTGATTCACCTGGAAAAAAATATTGTTACATACTTTTGCTTTTAATTTACTAATGAATCAGATCAAACACCTTCATCTCATGTAATATTTATATTTTAGGCAGGGTCTCGTTATCCCTTTCTCACTAGTGAAACTCAACATTGCGTGTCTGTTCGGAAGGATATTTTTTTCACTTTTACTTGCTGAATCTTTGCCTTTAGCCTCCCTATGTTAATTATGTCAAATTACTAAGTATTTAATTAATGCTCTTGCAGAAGACTCTTTTGGCTCCTTCTTTCAACCCTCCATAAAACCAATTTTTGCCCCACCCCTTGAAATCAACAGAAAGTTAACCCGTACATTGCGTGATTATTCCATTGTATAAATGTAACACGTTATAGTTGCGGGACCATTATTTCTATATTGTGTTGCTCTGTAGACGTTATCAAAATATTTAGCTGCTTCTTACGTATAGTAAGCGGGCAAATCTAAGATATACTAAAACTGAATGGCACCGCATGAAATAATTAACATTCAACTTTACGCTAAACTCTATCTCTATTGTGATTGACTATCTCTGCTCGGCTACTGTTTACATAAGGTACTGATAAGGCAATTTTACATTCGATTCCAAAGTGAATTTAATATTAGATAAAAAATAAATAAATACTTTTAATAAAAACCAATCAACCAAACAATGACAAGGATGTATGGTAGTTATCATATTTTTCACCAAGAGCTCAAAAATAGGTCAAAATGTTAGTGGAAAATGTCCTTACTTTTTAATTATTTCAGTTCAAGAGCTTGTGAGCAATTAATTTAGGTATTAGGTATTTTTAATCATCAAATTTCTGCCGATGCTTAAAAATAATGATCTGGATACGGGGTACAATACAATAGGTAACAATTTTCCGATAAATTAATGTAACTAAAAAATATTAAACTGTTAAATAACTTATTTACTTATACGTCTCCGTTTCGGTCACAATAATATTATGATATTAAAGTCTATAACCCCTTACTAACTTATTACTTAAACTAATATTAACTAATATTAACAAATCCTAACAGCCACTGTATTTTAAAGTGAAACAACCTGTTCAACAACCTCATACAATGATCTTGAATACACAAGGAGAGTTAAGTAAGGGTTTTTGTTGTTACAATAAGTTAAAGCATGGTAGGGTGTACTTAAGACATGGTTTTTTTTATAAATTGTATTACTGGAGTTGACCTAAATGTCGTCTGTTGTACCAATTAAGATACCGAAATGGTAATTCAAACGGAAAAGCTTAAATCTGATAGTTGAAGGCCACGCTGAGGAGCCAGACCAGGAGAAAAAGTATCTTTAGGATCTTGCTCATACACAAATTTGAGTTTAACATTGTCTTTTCTGTTTTTGTTAGTTTTTAACTGACGTCGGAGTTTAGACTTAAATTTGAAATAAGTTCTTAACACACAACTCTTAAACCTTTACAAATGCGTAAGGGTTGATACTTACTTGGTCCAAAAATAGGAAAAATAAAACAAGGAAAAATTACATTTAGGATTCTAAAGGACTACAGGGGGTTATTATGACATAACTATGCATTTCTGTTTACGCTCAGAGAAGAGGTATATAACTGCCATAGCTCTGTCCTTTACGCTCACCGTAAAATGAACTGCATAGCTAGGTCATAATAACCCTGCTGCATGCTGTTTTTTGGTGGCAAGGAAGCAAGTTATCAAGCCGAAGTGGTATTGAAATGACCATTTAGGTTAATCAGCTGATGATAGCTTGGATGCTAAAACGCGGAAAAAATTGGTTACTTTGTGTTGAATTTATATCTAAATATACCAAATGCATCTTCGTTTTGAACAGGTATTGGGATCGAGCATTTGATAAGATGCTACTGATCCTAAGGATTGACCCATGTCATCTTTGCGGGTAGGTACCTACTTATTCCGGAATTAGGAAGATCATGGTGAGCCACAGTGGTAAACTATATGGATGGTCATACATTTTGCCCCAGTAGGAACGCTTCCCCTTTGCTGATGATATTTTTTCTGTGATACTCGTTATTAAAAAACGGTCCCGGCATTGAAAGAGAATTAATAATAAGCTAGTCCGCTATTACAAGAAACTATGACCTATTTCTTATACTAAGAAATGTTGCACGCACAGAAACTCCCTAGCAGAACATAACAACTTTTTATTATAACACAAATAATTGTTTTTGGAGCTTGGTTATGACCTTATGACTTCACTTTTTATAAGGCTCAATCTTTTTAATCCCTAGATAAAGTGATCTAACAGTGAACGCCCTTCCTTTTCTTTGTCATACAAAAAAAGGAAAGAGTTATTTTTTTTTACACATATTTACTGAAATCTGGAGATTGAAAAATCTACCGTTTGTTTAAAATATACACTACTGTAAAAAGAAATGTCGTTACGCCAACGCATCAGAATCAAACATCGTCATCTATATAATATATCATCAATTTAATGCGACACTCTTCTTGAAATATTTCTAGAGTAACCTACTAGCTACCTATCTAAACTAATGTATAATATCAAATAATGCGCATTTCTTTTTGCTTTTATTTTAAATAGTTACGGGTATTTCATTTAAGAGGCCGTACACGATTTTTTGCTAGTTTTGCTTTTTTTCGTGATTTTACAGTTTAAATACTGCTTTTCTATAAGCTTTAATGCACATCATGATATATCATTTCAGTTATGATCGAATAAATGAGTTACGAATGAATGAGCTACTTTTTTATCTTTGTCGAGAATTTAAATTCGGGATTTAGGTTATTTTAAAACATTATATATTGCTATTTAATTTTTAATTTTTGGATGTGTTTTTAAGGTAATGGATTGATTTTGAACTGAAATTTATTACTGTTCTTTTAATTTTATGAACGAGTGTTTTAAGAAGCCGAAATTTAAAACTATTTTTTGTCCATTTTCTATAAAATTTTACGAAGATCATAATTTTTTTACACAAAAAAAATATAAAGGTGGTGAAAACTAATTCATACACTTTTTAGACAACTTTTACAGCAATGAATTGCTATTTTTTCACACCTTTAAGACGTCAAAACGATTCGTGAATATGCGATATTCTAAATCTCTTACAGCAAAACTCATGAAACAGTCGCCGGTTTCAGGTCGATTAATCAAAATTAAGTAATAAAAACAAAAAAGTATTTCATACATTCGTTGAAAATCGAAATTATCGTTCGTGTTGCACATTAAAATTTGTAGAAGTAAAGTATTTCAACAGTAAAATCACGTCTGTAAAATCACGAATATCAACGAAATCGGCAAAATTTCGTGTACGGCCTCTAATAATATGCAAAAATACATAATTTAAAGCCACTTTCATTTATTTTACCTACGACAAAGGTACGTACAATACGTTACATTTCAAAGCAAAAAATTATTATTTTTGTATTTCACTTGTTAATAATTATGAATTTTCGCAGTACATCACAATAAGTAAGTATATTTAATTTAGATATGTATTTATTTAAATAACTTTACGTACTTAGTCATTAACCGAATTCCCGACGTCGAATTTGGTCCGTTCAAGTTACAGTAGCGGCAAAAAGAAAATCATATTTAAAAACTCGTGGTTCATTTGCGGCATTACTTTGTTGTTAATAAAATTATTTATTAGCCTTCTTACTTTAACTTAACCTATCCGAGTAGCCTATGTCGTGACAGACAAATCTTGCTTGCCAGTACACTCATCACTGCAGCATGACCATAGTATAGTCAACAGCTTCACTTCATTCAGCAATTATTCACTAAATTAATGTTTATGATGTTCAAGTTAAGGAATAATAATAGTACTATTGTATCCAAGTATCACTTAGGTATGAAAATAAGTACTTACATGAAAGTAAACTGTAGTGTAAAAGACTTATGGATTTGAAAGTTTCAGAGTAATGATCGTTAGTAAGAGAGACTAGTTATGAATAGTAATTATAATGGTTTAAAATGTCATAGGAAACATTTTTCGGACCGCACCTGTTTACGAGTAAGTACACCATTCTGGTTCTCTGCGCGGGACAAAATCCCAAACATCTTTTTCTGTGGTTTAATGATTTATTAACGGCTTATGTGAGAACCTTAAGACATCTTAAAACAGTGGAAGGACCAGCATACAGAAATGGTCTGACTATCTCATATGAGACTTTAATTTAAAAGCATTAAATAAATAATTTATCAAGACCCTTCATGTGATGGAGGTGGTATCCTTATTCACGTAATTGATTCAAAATGGGAAAAGTAACACGATAAACTTTTTGCTGCTACTGTAAATACAATTAACTACGATAGAGTTAGTAATTGAAGAATTTGAATCACGTTATCATATGAACTTTGAGGTAAAGAAGCCTAATTTATAGCAGTATTAAATAAAGCCTTATTCATAGATCTTATAGCTGTGATTGTTTAATTATCTATAAAGTACTCTGGATGTCAACAATTTCGTCCTTGATTTAATCTTTATTGATTCTGGTGAGTATTTATTTTATCAGCTTCAATCAGATGTTATCTTAAACAAATAACTTTGAGGAAAGAAATATTTTAAAACTTTGGATTCATAATGTACTCAAGATAGAGAGACACTTGATTCCGTTATCTGTTTTTAATTCGATAGTGATATATTTTGTAGTAATGGCTCATAACGCACGATCAAAGGCTTTATTAATTTAAAGAATGTCAATTACATAATACTTAAATTACAACCAAATGGTACGCTAAGCAAGATAATCTGAATTTAACGAACTAATTGTCCGAACGAACAAGCCTATTTATACGTATACCTAAAATGTTAGCAAAGTCTTTATAACGTTATGATTACGTTAGTGAAATTGTAAAGGGTATTTGCAACCAACAAAAACACTCAAATATGTTTGGTCCTAAATATATAGTGGGTAAAGGAAAAAAAATGCCTCTAGCCACTTTAAAGTTGCCTATAAATAGGTAAGGAGAAAATTCAATGGATTGGGTGAAACGATCATTAAACGGACTATAATAGGTATATCCTATGTATGTACTAGGGTGATCGAACCAGTAATGGACAAGGTCCAATGATGGACACTTGACTCTTATTTACAGACAATAAAGGTTATTCATTTGTTTTGCAACAATCAATTTATAACCTTGTGATCTTTGAATTAAGAGTAAAGTGTCCATTATTGGTGCCTGTCAGCTTAAAGTGTCCAACAGTGGTGCGATCACCCTATAATCATTGTCTGAAATGTAAATAAAATAAATACTTGTTTGAAGGATATACTAAGAATGTCGTTCGACTGACCTTTTCTTTTCTTGAAGATGGATCAAACTACTTACCAAGCTAGAAGAATAGATGTTTTGATATTTTTTCTTCAAACTACATATCTACCTATATGAAAGTACGCCTATTTTCAAAATTGCGCTATTTATTGGCAATCTGTTTTCTTGGTAATGTCAGCCAATCTAAAATAAAACAACAATTCGAATTCGTGTTCTTTAATTTGAAATATATGTAAAACTCAATGTATAAACGTCAAATTCTATTATGGTCTAACATAAACAGAGTTAAACGTTTATAAATTTAGGTTTACAAATATTTAAAATTAGAGAAAACTGATCGAAATTGTCCCCTATGTGCTCCTAAATTGATTCCCAACAATTATTTTTTTAAGTTATAGATGAAAGTCTGCGAAAGAAAACATCTGTTAAAGTACAGACAAGAGGAAACGATCATTCTAGGTCTTATTTCATTGGTCTTTTTTACATTTATGAACTTTAAGCTAAACTAATACGTTAAATTAAATGACTATACTTCAAGTGGCGTAATAGTACGGTACCATTACTTTCAACCTTGACAATGAACAATAATTAGAATCACTTGCACGTTCTTTTAGTCCTTATCACCTTACGTGGTGCATACCTACAGCCAATAGCCAATAGTTAGATAGGTAGCACTTAACATATTATCAACGCCTTATTTTAAAATTGACAAAATTAGTGTCCGCAATTCTGTACCATAAGTAAATTTACCAAAAATAATAATTTGGATAGATTATTCGGACTAAGAAGTAAGCACAGATTGATTTAACCTGACGATGACAACAACAAAGGATCAGGTGTAAGAAAGGACACCAGAAGTAAGATAGAAAACATTATAAGGTACCAATACTATAAAACTACGAGTGTAACATTTTTAACTGTGATTGTTCTGGCACAAAGGTTATTTACACCTACATCACAAACAAAACATCTAGTTAAGTTTTGCCTCGCTGTAATTTTTTACAACCAACACCTTGGCTCCCCATTTAAACTAGTTTCAACTCTGTCAATGAATATCTTAATACTATGGCAACGTGTGAATCTAGCTAGCCAAAGCCATCTAATTCTACGATTAACCTAATAGTTTAACCTAACCTTTTTCCTTTACTACCTAACTCTTACTATAATTATTAATTTAAGGGAAGGTTAACGAGAAGGCTGTGGGTTAGTTTGGCCAAGTGAGAGTAAATGTTGGCTTCTCTTAATCATCCTCGTAATGGAAATTGACATCCGTCGTTAAAGCCGAAACCAAAATTCAGGCAGATGGGCAGCAGAGCGATTTGATTGTTGTTGAACAATGTTGTTTTGTTTGTTTTTAGGCGTACGTCTTACTTCTGAGTTTCTGCCATTTTAACATCACTCCAATAGACGAGAGCCTTAGTTACGCCCACCACTGTGATCAAGTGGAGATCAAGTTCGTAGAAACTCAAAGATGAAGCCATTCAATTCAGTTTATGAGCTGTTTTCACCAACTTATTATGTTTGACCCGAATATTGTTAGTATATACTCGTAACTGTAGTATATACACAGGAGTCACTGTGGTTTGTCACTGGCTCTGTTAGTCGTTCTTCTTCTGCGGGGGACAGGTCACCAACACCTCGTGGAGAGGCAAGTCTCGCACTACGATGGCGTGGAACGCCATGTTGGTTGTTGCTAGTATGTACTCGCAGACTGAGAACCAAGTAAAAGCTGGAAGAAGTAAAATTAGGAGTTATAATTATTGGAGTACCTAATCTGAATCAGGGACAAAACAAGTGAAGAATTTGCGGTTAATGTCATATAATGACAAAAAATGACGTGAAATAGGATTTTTTTTACGAATTAAGATTTAAACAGTTAGACATCAGCGTATTAATTTATACAGTAAAAATTTAAAAAATTGTAAGGTCTTTAAAACCTCAAATAGAACCCAAGGATAACAAATTCAATAGGTAGGTATAGAAAGTTAAGATTAGAGCACAGTAAGGGCAGCTATCTCGACAAATACGTAAAAAGAAAATGTCGGAGACAAACAAAATAAAGAACTATGACAATATTACTTTACGCTACTTCATCATGCATCTCTCGGGGCTTAGACAAGATGTAAAACGCTAACGTTAGAAATTTTCCAAAAGTTATAAAATATATTGAGTTGACATAAGCGGCCTATGCGATATACTCGTACCGTCAGTTTACATCAATCCTGTACATGTTATTAGTTGTCCAATCGTCCAAAGCAACAATTGAAAATCTACATACCCAAAGGCCTGCAGAGCAGCCTATGCCTAAGGAAGAACACGATGAGCCCCACAGTGGCCGCTATGGCCACGTAGAACAGCGTCCACACGAGGTTGTTGGTCCGCACGGGCTCGACCAGGTCGCTGGCAATGCTGCCGACCCTTGCGCGGCACAGCATGTGCAGCAGCGCTGCTACCATGAACACTATGAATATCTTCTCGTGAACAACTGAAAATATAAAAATAAATCTGAAATTTTGGATGTAGGAGGTTATTAACCACTAATTATTGGCATTCAAAGAACCAGTTCTGGGTACCTAGTGATTTTAGAATGAACGCCTCTACCACATTGAAATAAAGTTACGAGTAAAAGAAACTTCAATCTATACTTAGGTGAATAATGGTGGTACTTGTTGGAAACATTCGATTAGCTTTTATGATGATAACAATGAAGAAAAGTTATAATTTTATAATCCTAATTATATTATTTTATGGCTTGGAGAAAGCACACAGGCATCCTGACAGTACCTCAGTGGGATCTGTGAGCTATATACATTTGCATTCTCAAAAATACAATCTAAAGATTGCAATTCTATGACTGTAAATGCGTTGCCAACCCTGAGGATTGGAGTAGTTATTTCACTGAGCGACTTTTCCTCACACCGGAACACTAAAGTGAACACTGCTGCTTGGCGGTGGTGGTGATGATGAATAATGATGATGATGATGAAGAATGAGTGTCATGATAAAACATAAGAATTCGGATACTTCCTTGGGATGAAGATATACTTGGTAGTAGGGACGTGTTCCGGTAATTAACAGATACTAGGAGTTTAAAAAAAGGCAAGAGGCGGAGAATGTTTAACACATTCCTAAAGGCAGCTTTATTACTAATTGCGACTTAATCCTAGAAATAAAATCTAATATGACGCTCTATAAAAAATTACAACGAATGTCATTTAACGAAGCCTGCGACAAAAAGGTAGTGACCACCACCACAATGACGTCACATCATCGTTACTGAAATAACTTCCTTGGTTTATCAGTTACCTAATGAGGTAAAAACACGTAAAAATCGTCTGATTTTCAAATATAAAGCAGTTTTTATTACTGTAACAACTTTTCCGGGAAAGGAATGTTTACAAAAGTTTTTTTGTTGGAAAATGCCAACTTTTTCTTATAAAAGTGTTTTTTTAACCTTGACAACCTGTGAATACATTTTGTTTTTTAAAGTTCTCTAACATTTAAAGCAAAAAAAAAATTAACAGGTTGTCAGGGTTAAAAAACAAATACTTTTACAGAAGGTGGCGACACGTAACTCTAGCGAAAATGGCACTTCCGAGTTCAATATCCTAAACTAGAAAGATAAACAGTATTCCAAAAGTCAAACGTAAATTTATTGACGTAGGTTCTCCTTTGTTATTATTAGTACAGGGCGCTCTACGTGTCCCAGCTGACTGTCTAAGCTGACGTTTTATCCGGCAAGTTTAAGAAGTCCCGTCGGAGCGTACAAAACACATTTTAGCGCGTGCCTTCGTAATTAGGCAGCTTTATACGACACTGAGCTCGACTCACTGCCTGCTGCCTAATTGAGAAGGCACGCGCTAAAATATGTTTTGTACGATCCGACCGGGCTTCTAAAACTTGCCGGATTAAACTTCACCTTTGAGATCGACGCAGCGCTGTGTTGAGAAAATCACCCCCCTAGCCGAAAGGTATTGTGTTCCGTCGTTTTCGGGGTACTACCAGCTGTGACCATGACGCCAATTTCGGCAAAACAAGATCACGCTGTTTTGTCTCCTCGGAAATGGTTTTAAGTTTTATATTTTTATGTTATAAGTACGGGTGATTTTGGAGCCATGATCAGGAATGGCCAGAAGTGAAAAAGATGGTCATACCGAACAACTTTTCCAAAGGGACCAACCACGAAATCGCTAAAAAAAAACACCTGTTCCATAAGTACATTAACGGTGAATTAGTTGAGAGTTAATGTATAGAACGGTTTTTTTTTAGCGATTTCGTGGTTGGTCCCATCGGAAAAGTTGATCGGTATGACCATCTTATTCACTTCTGGCCATTCCTGATCATGGCTCCAGAATCACCCAGTATACGTTAGTATATAAAGTATTGAACCTTGATGCTTTAAATAAACAAAAATTCTTGTTATTGCTTGAGAAACCTCATTACGAGTAATATCCCCCCTTACCGTTTAAATAAACATGGCGAGGCAGAAGGCTATCATCCGCACTGACCTTCCAGCTAACTTCTGCTATTATCGTTAGCCCTGTTATTGTGCCCGCGGGAACAAAATTAGGTAATTCGGAGTTCATTTTGTATGAAAATGTAGACGTCCTACGAGACCGCACTAATGGAACAATCCGGTACTCTATTCCACTGGATAAAACTATGTTGCCTTTGACGTGTTATCGTTTTTTAACCCAGCCGCCATTACTGTCAACTAAAGACTATGGATTTGCACAGTCGAATTGAGACCCTGATTGCATGGCTAATAGGGAACATGCATTATTTTTTTCTTTACGCTCTCTCGAAAGTGCTATGGAAGAGAGGAATAACTGTATACGCGAAATAATCGTCGTGTAATTTTCACTTAAGATATGAAGCTTTAAAAAGTCATAAACCCTCTGCAAAAACACTATACAAAGTTGACGACTGGAATGACGTCACAGCGGTTGTTCCAGACATACCTTGTAATCTGTTGGTTCTTCCATATTTAAAATATAAGGACCTTGTGAAAAAAATTGCATTTATTTCGTAAATTACTATATGTTTAAGCCAGTATCGTTAAATTCAACTATGTATAACGTAAATAAAATAAAAGAAGTTTTAAAATTTGAACAAGTTTTTGATTCTATATAAAATCTTAATAAACGGGTCAAAACTTACGTTTTATATAAAAAAAAATACATTTCCTCCTAAATCGTATCAGTTAAACTCAATTCTGATTTTCATTCATGTTCTATATTGGCAACAGAGTTACATTTAGTGCGTTAAGTGGTTCTCTGCCTTTTCGCTGACAAATCTATGACAAATACATCGTTTCGCAACCTATTCATTTGCCAACCCGCTTTTTTTTCTGTAACTACAAATATTTCAGGATTTTATAGAACTTACCTAACCTAACCTAGTCTACATGATGGTCCTGAAATAAATCTAGAATTATTTACAGTTTTGAGTTTGATTGATTTGATTTAGGAGGAAATGTAAAAAGAAAAACAAAAAACGTAAGTTTGACCCGTTTATTAAGATTTTACATGTTTGTGAAATGAATCATTTGTGAAACGTTGGTTATGAAATCCGGTTAAGTCGGTGTTTTGTTTAAATCTTACTAATGAAGTAATGATACAAACCCGTATTTGGACCTTCCCTACCGCAATGTTATTACGATATTCACGATAGTGTTTCCTTGTTTCTCTTATTACAGTTTTAAAACCTAACGGATATAAAGTTTGAAAAAGTTGATATTATTGGTGTACCTAGAACCCAGAGACGACAGAGGTTTATGTTTTTCAAGTGTTTGTACTTGATAGATTTTAACAAAGATATGACAAAGGAGGGTTAGCGCAAGTTGTCCGCGACTTGTTTGTCGCTCGGATCTCCCTTTCCATCTAATCTGTAACGAGACGCACGAGAAGCACTGAGCGACAAGCGAGAAAATACAACTTGTGCTAGCCCTTCAGGTATGATGGATAGGAAATGGTAGTAGGTACTTACAATAGTTTTCCCTATTGGAAACGTATGTGACACCGGTGAGCGCGAACAGCTCCACCAGGTTGAGCCAGTAGCAGGCTTCTCCTAATTGTGTCGCTTGTATTCGAGCCTGCAAATATAACGTTAAAAGCGTACATAAGTAAGCTAAAAAAGGGAAAATTGAAAGGTTTGAAGAAATAATTCTGATCTCGTCAAAGAAATAATTAAATAAATGACACATCTTGATTGACTCCTGTCGGTCTTAGCGTTGCGTTCTTTAAAAGCTAACTGCCATAAGAAATCTCGCCAAATATAAATAATTGACATAAAGTACCTAATTAAAAGAAATGGTCATACATACATACATAACGCCACGCCATCATTCCCAGAGTGGGGTAGACAAATCTACAGAATCACCAACAACTCTAAAAAATCTTGTTGATAATTCTGTAAACACATTTTGCACAATCAGGCTCATGTAAACAAAATAGTCAGAATTCTATAACCTATAATGTTATTGAGAGTTGTTTTATTCAAAGCAAACGTAAATAATTAATAGTTATTAAAATCAATAAGTATCAAACAAGAAAAAATCTGTGACGAACATTTTGTGGTCAACTGTGTTTTTTTTGCGCGTCATCATCTGATTCATCATCGTCATCAGCCTATGACGACGTAGACCTCACCTCACCCAAGGTATGCCACAAGGACCGGTCCTGCGCTTCTTGAAACCATCGGTTTCCCGCGACCTTAGCCACATCGTCGGTCCACCTTGTTGGAGGCCTACCCACGCTGGTCTTCCGGAACGCAGACACTATTCGAGAAGTTTTCGACCCCATTGGCCATCTGTTCAGTGAGCAATGTGATGATGATGATGATGATGCTGATGATGGGTGGGGACGCCCGGCCGGAACAGGCGGGTGGTCGATCAGTCTCCGCCCTGTTCCACTTCCCACTGCCACTTGACTAAAGTCTAGTTATTCTTCGGGCTATACCGGTGACTTTGGTTCTCGGGCGAATTATCTGCTTCATCATCATCATCATCAGCCAATGTTCGTCCACTGCTGGACATAGGCCTCTCCAAGAGCACGCCACAGAGTTCTATCCTCGGCCATCCTCATCCATCCGCTACCGGCGACTCGTTTCAGGTCATCGGTCCAGCGGGCCGGCGGTCGTCCCACGCTGCGTCTGCCAGATCGTGGTCTCCACTCAAGAACCCTCTTTCCCCATCGACCATCGGTTCTTCGGCAGGTGTGATCAGCCCACTGCCACTTCAACTTGCCAATCCTGGTGGCTATGTCGGTCACCTTGGTTCTCTGACGAATGACTTCATTTCTGATGTGATCCATCAGAGAAACTCCAAGCATAGCACGCTCCATGGCTCGCTGAGCAACTTTAATTATCTGCTTATCGAGACCAAACTATAACAAGGCCAAACTCGGTATGTCTATGTATTATAGCGGAGATCATGTTACCACCTTCCGACTCCATCATAAGATCAGGTTTTGGTAACCATATTATTGAAACGTCATCGAGTTAACATGACATAACGTGTTAAAATTTCCGCCCATTTCGATTACGGGAACTGCATCAGAAGTTAAATAAAAGCATATAGCAATAATAAGTTTTGGTTAAGGTATACCTACCATCGTAAATAGAACCTTGCTCGTTCTTCAGAAGAAGTGATTACGAAGTAATAATAGTAAAATGGTTTGTTTACTTGCTTGGCAATTTCCGTTGAATTGGTTACAATTTAGATAGGCGAAACACATGAGCTTATGTAACGAGTACTTCAACTTACCTATATTCATAGCTTTCCTGTAGCTTTAGGACGATCATTTCAATCATGAGTCATTTGTTAATTTTATTCCTAAAATAGAATGTCACGTTTCCATACTTTTACGTATTGATTGACTATAGTAACGGTGAAGTATGATTTTGGGATAATATGGCCCCAACCTTTACCTAGTCGATGACGATAACAAAAGTCAACATTAATTTACACACGACACGCTGGCCTAGCTGGGAGTGACCCTGCCTTCGAAGCCAGCGGTCCTGGGTTCAAATCCCGGTAAGGTCAGATATTTGTGTGATGAGCGCGAATATTTGTTCCTGAATCTTGGATGTTTTCTATATATTTAATTATTTATTTCTCTATGTAAGTATGTTTATCGTTGTCTAGTACCCATAGTACAAGCCTAGAGCTTAGTTTCGGACTAGGTCAATTTGTGTGACATTGTTCCGTGATATTATTATTATTATTATTATTTCAAAGTGCTATTATCATTAAACACAGAAACGGGGCGCTGCTTCCTGTCGCTATACTTTTTGGTAAAACTTCGAGAAGACGTTAATGTTTACTTGCAACTTGCGCCTATACTATTGCGATTTATAAACTGTGGCGTTATTCATTTATAATACTTTCAAGCTTATTCAGTGCAATGTTTAATGTGTTATTTTAGTTGTTTTAAAAGTGTTTCTGTAAGCGTTGAATAAATTATTTATAGTCTATTCTGTTCTAAATTGATTATATTAATTATTATGCACAGAAAAGGCAAGTTTGATCCGTGCGCTGAGATTACTCGGTTTTACATGTCCACGACCAAGTCACGGTTAACCCAACTACGCTATTCCAAGGTATAGCCAAGGAATAGGTAGCCTAGCTGGGTTAATCAAGTTTAGAAAAATACGTACACGTATCACGGTGCGGTGTGAATTTTAGACTGAAGGCGAAATAAGCACGCATCGATTGCCTATATCAGGAAAATCATTGACGTGAAAACTCTTATTATAGAAAATCATTTAGCGTAAAATTTGAAGGGAAATTGTGCTATGGGACGAAATTATGAGTACATATAGGTAAGTGTTCAATGCACTTAAAAATCTTGAGCAGCCCACAAAACAATGGGATATGCTATTAATCTCTATACTGAGTCGTAAATTAGACTCTTACACATGCAGGGCATATCATCTCGACAGAGAGAACCCTGACAATTTACCAACTATGGATGAATTTGTGACATATTTGGAAAGGCGCGCAATCGCGCTAGAGGATAGTCCCGCATTTAAAAGTACTTCATATGAAAGTGCTCGGGGCAAATCCAGTCCATTCAAAGTTAGTAATGTTACGACACAAGAAACATCCAAACAAATAACATGCATATATTGCAATAAAGATCACCCTATCTATTTGTGCCCAGTGTTTCAAACAATAGCCATAGGGGATCGGATTGAGTTTGCAAAATCTAAATGTTTGTGTAAAGTGTGCCTTAAGCCTCATAAGAATAAATGTAAATTTAATTTTAGATGCAAAATTTGCAAGCTCAACCACAATACCCTCATGCACGAGGAAAGTCCGAAAGATGAAGAGGTTAGTAATTTATGTAACCAGCAATCAATAGGAAACATTTTGCTTCCCACAATCAAGGTAAAACTCACTGACATATATGGACAGGATGTGTATGTTAAGGCCTTGCTTGACACCGGCAGCCAGGCATCGTTTATACAAGAAAATCTTGCTAGTAAATTAAAATTGCCTCAATTAAAGTCAAATACAAATATAATAGGCATTTGTAACAATCCTAACAAGATAGATAGATACACTAATATTGTATTGTGTGCTAGTAATAATGTGGAGTTGCCAGTTTCTTGTCACATTGTTGACACAATCACATCAAAACTGCCACAACATTACATTGATATATCAAGTATTAAGCTGCCTGAAGGTGTCAAGCTCGCCGACCCTGAATTTAATGTCCCTTCAGTAATTGAATTGTTATTGGGTGCAGATTTTTATTTTAAAATCATACAGAATGGTCAAATAAATTTAAATAACGGTCTAGTGCTACAAAATACTTTGTTTGGGCATGTAATAGGTGGTATTTTGTCATTCACCACTACTCAATTGCAGACTGATAATAATATGGTGACAAATTTTGTAATGCAAGATACCAAAGATAACTTAACTGAGGTCATGAACAAGTTTTGGCTGGCAGAAAAAATCCCTGAAAAAGCAGAAGTTACCTCTTGTCAATTAGCTGAAGAAAGTTTCCAGAAATCAGTAAAACTGTTAGATAAAAGATTTTATGTTGACATGCCTCTTAAGGTTACCATGGATCAATTAAATCTGGGAGATTCCTTTTCAATTGCTCTTCAGAGATTTTACTCCCTTGAAAATAAATTCAAAAGTCACCCTGATTACTTTTAGCAATATAAAAAATTTATTGACCAGTATGTAGCGTTGGGACATGCCAAGATTGTTAATATTGGTAATTATGATGTTAAAAATGATCCAGTCTATTTTCTAACACACCATGCTGTCCATAATGAGCACAGTAAGACTACCAAATTAAGAGTGGTCTTCAATGGAAGCCAGAAATCTAAAAACGGAGTCTCTCTTAATGATAAAATGTACAATGGACCCACAGTGCAAAATGAACTGTTTGACATAATCATTCTGTTTAGGACTTACCGGTACACATTGATATGTGATATTGAAAAAATGTTTAGGCAGGTATATTTAAATGAAAGTCAAGCAGGATTAATAAATATATTGTGGAGGGATAACCCGCAAAAACCTATTAGTTGCCTTCAGCTTCAAACTGTCACTTACGGTTTAAAAGCTTCAACATTCCTCAGTACCAGATGCCTGGTTGAACTTGCAATGCGGTTCCGTGATAAGTATCCTCTTGCTTCTGAGGCAATCATGAAAAATACTTACGTTGATGATGTCATTGCTGGCTGTGATGATCTGAAGGAACTGGCTATCTTGAAAAAAGAACTTACAGATCTACTGGATTTAGGGTCATTTACACTCCACAAATGGTGTTCCAATAATGAGGACATCCTTTGTGACTTACCTGGGGAACAAAAATATTTTAACGAATTAGAGTTAAACAGAGATAGCATAATAAAAACCCTGGGTGTCATATATAATACAAATGAGGATTCATTTAAATTCTATAGTCCAGAATGTGATCGAAATAAATTAAATACAAAAAGAAAAATCCTAAGTTTCATAGGTAAAATGTTTGATCCTCTTGGATTAATTGGTCCGGTAATAGTCAAAGCAAAGCTGTTCATGCAAGAGCTATGGGCCTTAAAAGTAAATTGGGACTGTATACTACCTCAGACACAACTACAAGACTGGGAAATGTTTTTAAAAAATTTGAAGGAAATGGGTACTATTTCCACCCCGAGAAGTGTCCTAGGGGGAGATATGGAATCCACAGAACTTGTAGGATATTGTGATGCCTCCTCAAAAGCTATTGGATGTTGTCTCTATATGCGGGTCTTATATAAAAATGGCACTGTTAAAGTTCATTTATTATGCTCGAAGTCGAGGGTAGCTCCCCTGAGCAAAACTTTAACAATACCTAACTTGGAGTTAAATAGTGCAGTATTGCTCTCTGAACTTGCAAATAGAGTCCAAAAGACTTTACAGTCACGATTTCCATTTAAAATGACCTTCTATTCTGATTCTCAGATAGTTCTAGCTTGGCTTAACTCAAGTAACTTAAAAAGTGTAAAATATGTTTCAAAAAGGGTAACTCAAATTAAAGAATTGACATCAGGATCTACTTGGGCTTATGTCAGGAGTGCAGAGAATCCTGCAGATTTGTTGTCAAGAGGTGTACCTCCTCAAAAATTACAAAATAATACTTTGTGGTGGCATGGTCCACAGTATCTCTCTGATACAAAGTATCAGCACAAAGAAAGTGAGTTCTACTTTCAGATAAACTCTGTAGGTGTAAAAGAGATCTTGCATGAAGAGACAGCTACAAACATTAGTTGTATGGACAATACAAAAAATTTAAATGTATTTGATAACTTCTCGGACTTAACAAGATTGCAAAGAATTTTAGCATGGATATTAAGATTTCTAAATAATTGCAGGTCAAATGACAACATTATTGGTTCATTATCAACAAAAGAATTAAGGAATTCATTAAAATATATAATTAAACATGCACAAATTAAACACTTTGCAATAGAAATACAGTCTTTAAAGGCTGACAAGCCGATCAAATCTAACCTTAGCAGTTTACATCCCTTTCTAGACGGAGACTCAATTCTAAGAGTAGGAGGTCGGTTGCGAAATGCTCCTAATTGTCCTTTTGACAAAAAGCATCAAGTGATATTGCCTAAGTCTTCGCATATAACAGACATGATAATTCGAAAAGAACATGTTAGGCTCTTACATGTAGGAGCTAAATTAGTTTTGAGCTCATTGTCTCAACGTTACTGGTTAATTAACGGGATACGAGAGGTTAAAAAGATAACATATAAATGTATCAAATGTTTCCGGGTTAAATCTACAGTTGCAAAGCAGCTAATGGGATCTTTACCTTCTCCAAGGGTAACACCCACAAGACCATTTTGGGTCACTGGAATAGATTTCTGTGGTCCATTTGATATCAAAGTTGCTCGGATTAGACGGCCATTAATTAAGAAAGGCTATGTTGCACTCTTTGTTTGCTTTTCTACAAAAGCTATTCATGTAGAACTTGTCAGTGATATGACTACTGAAGCATTCTTGGCATGTCTTCAACGCTTCATGTCCCGAAGAGGATACCCATCACAAATATTTTGTGATAATGCAAAAACTTTCAAAGGAGCAGACAATTTCATAAAAGACTTACATAAATTGCATTCCTCAAAAAGTAACCAAAACTCCATTGAAAGTTATTGCACCACAAATGATGTGGAATTTAAGTATATACCTAGTTATTCACCAGAATTTGGTGGATTGTGGGAAGCAGGAGTTAAAAGTTTTAAATACCATGTAAAACGTGTAATTGGGAATATTAGCTTGACCTTTGAAGAATTTAACACAGTGATAACCCAGATAGAAGCCATTCTCAATTCGCGTCCTTTGCTCCCTATGTGCTCTGAAGTGTCGGATTTTAAGTATTTAACACCTGGGCATTTCCTCATAGGAGCCCCTCTAACAAGCTATCCTGAAAGGGATCTGACTAATAAAAATGTAAACAGATTAAAACTTTGGGACGTATGCACCAAATTAAAGCAAGATTTTTGGAAAGTCTGGTATAATGACTATCTGACGCAGCTGCAAAATAGACCCAAATGGAAGTATGATAATGTTAATTTAAAAGAAGGTGATTTAGTAATAGTAAAACTTAATAATGTTCCTACATTAAGTTGGCCTATGGCCAGAATTGTAAAAACTTACCCTGGGCCCGATGGCAAAGTCAGAGTTGCTGATATAAAGATGGGTCACAACGGAAAAATCTATAACAGGTCTTATAATAAGTTATGTCCTCTTCCCTTAGAAAATTAAGTTAAAATAGGTAATATCTGTAAATTTAAAATTATATAATATTGAAAACAAAAAGGTAAAGTTAAAGCTAAAGTATTTAAATAGAAAACTATTTCTGTATAATTCATTAATTAATCCATGAATGAATCCATTCATACATCAATAATAAGCAAAATGTATTTACCAAAATAATATAAAATTGTACTTACCTTTGATTTACCTTTGGCCCCGCCCAACTATGTTCAATACAACATGATTGAACATGAATAGAAGCTTTATTTTTTGTTTTGTTATTTTATGCCTATGGCAACATTAGTCAGTAAGAAAAACTCGCTTTCACCAGCTCAGCTATGCGGGCACAAAAAATAATTAAAATTATAATTGTTGTGTTTATTCTTAAATAAACTGTGTGAAAAATTCTACTCTGTTTCATTATTGAACAGTAAGCAAATATACCTGGCGCCGGGAGCGGTTATTTAGGCATCCGTGGGTTTTAGCCATTGCTATGCATTTTTTTTTAATCTTTGTAACAAGTTAGACGACGACTCGAAGACATTTTATAAAAAAAAGAGAAATCTGCTCATAAATATTCAACTTATCGATAATAACAGACAAAATAAAATCTTCGAGACTTGAGATCTACGGCTCTGAGAAATTAAAAAATATAAGCGTGTATTAGTCCAGTAAGCAGGTATTTTAACCCTACAAAAGGTGCATATAGAAAATGTTTTAATTTGTATTGCTTAAGTATAGGCTAGTCATGAAAAATGTAAGCTTACGACCTCGAGGGCTCATAGCGTTAGCCGCCATCTTGAATTAAAGGGGCCAAAATTAGATTTTTTTAAATATTATGCTTCAACAGTTGACTTTATAACAAAAATGTCTATGAGAACTATAAAGTTCTTTTTTTGTATTTGTATTTAGGTATTCTGTACGTCTTATATGTAGATACATAGTTAAAAGAGAAATAAATTAAAAAAAAAAATTTTTTTTTCTACACCACCTTTTGTAGGGCAAAGCCTCTTTTTTGTACCCACTGATTGGATTATATAGCTTAATACTCAAACCTATTTTATTTTCTGTTATTTTTGGGGCGAAAACGAATACTGAACATGAATTATCATAAATTAATGATGTTTAAAATTAAATTATTTGAAACATCATTAATCGACTCGACGAAAAAATATACCATGTTTTTAAAACCGATTACTAAACTATCTGAGCTATATTTAGTCTGACCCTAGTACATATTATTATGTTTAAAGTCTCTAGGTCACCGGGAAGTTAGTTATTTATTATAGATAACAAAATTTAGTACTGAACAGACAAGAAAGGAAAAGAAAGCAATGCCTACCGAACAATAGTGTATGTGTTATTAAATCTATGAATAGAGAACGAATTATTACAGCGTTTTTGTGCTAGCAAGATTAATTACGTTATCTGTTTCTGACACCAGTCAATTTTGTTGTGTTGATAGGAATTGGTTCGAATCGACGGTTCTTTGGAGATTTCCTTGATGCAGTACACAGTATGATTACCTACCTAAACTCCATACCAACTGACTTGTCTTATTTAGTTAACACTTTTATAACATCTAAGGGTTGGCGAAACTATAAGGGTTAATGGTATGTTGACTATGGAACCCCTTAAAATAGACAAACAGTTTATCTTGAAACTGCACCGAGCGTCCAGTTGCGGGCCTTGTCACTGTCTTAAGGTTTCATTCATTTCTTCACAGGTTTTGGGCTATCAGGCAGCTTGACTTGGGAAAGCAGGGGCACTAGCCAAGATGCAAACGCTCCTAACGTTTTTCTTTTCTATCGCTCAAAATGTATGGGATGACATTCTCCTGCCTTTCGATAAACCACGTGATCCACTGTCATCCCATACATTTCGAGCGATAGAAAAAAAAAAAACGTTAGGAGTGTTTGCATCTTGGCTAGGGCCCCAGGTTGTCTATGGGAGTCTTTAGAAACGAAGACTTACCGCTTCCTCAATAATATGTGCATTCCGCTGCTTATGGTAGTTATAGTAGAGGGAGCCTATTAACAGTCTTGGTCCCAGGTGGAAGGCTATGCATATCCTCCAGACGTATCGCTGCGGACTGATACCAGTAATCGCACTTATTGAGGGCACTACGTTGTAAACCTGGAAGAAATTGTTCGTAATAAGTAACTGTTTGTATTGTAGTTATTGTAAATTTTAAATATCAAAATGTTACGGATTATTAAATTACACAGGATAAAAAAAACGAAACTACCTAATAATCAAACGAAAATTACTAAGCTACTTAAATAATATAAGATAAAGAACAACTATAAAAAGAACATCCGTCTAGCAGGTCCGTCCGCGGCATGGTCCCTATGACACTGGCTGCATTACTTCTCTGGATAGCTAGCCCAATTCTATGAGAGAGGTAAGCACCAGCTCTAGGATCTCCGGAGGCGCCTATGAGCCGGGAAGACAGGGCCTTTATACGTAATTGCTCGTAATATGTTTAATACAGAAAATATTAAAGGTTTTGATACAGTAAGTACGCATGTACGCTCGAGTACTTTAACGTCAAAAATCGGCCAGCGTCTTTTAAGAAGAGCCCATTACGGCGAAGAAGCGCCGCAAGAAACTTAACAGTCAGTTATGTATCTTCATTTTGTCCTATTTGGTTAGTGAACCAAGTTCTTACCTTAACGTAAACCCTTAAACCTTATCAGTTCTTTTTTTATGAAAAACAGTAAATCATCACCTAAAGGTAAGTGGGAAATAAATATCCATGGGTCTCAAAACCTACTTTCCATAAAAAACAGACGAGAAATTATGTGGAAAGTCCCCAATTTCATACCTGGGTCGCAACTAACAATAACACTTTGTTATAGTGGTGCAGTAAGTCGCTTACAATTAGTCCTAGTTCCAAAATAACACATGCAGGAATCAAATTGGTTGACTGTGAGTATCTACGTTCCTGGCAATTTTTTATAGTTTTGTACCTGATCTAGGTTACCGATAAAGTAATGATGAAGCAGTAGACAACTCAAATAAAGAAGGAGGTATTGATTCTAGTCGGTCAAACAATGTAATCTTGTCGTCAATGTTACGATAGCTCTCATTTACTTGACTGCAGCCGAGTTAAAAATAATACGATAAAATGAAAAAAAGCAAGCAATACCTATAGTTTTACAGAAACATGGAGCCTCTGGGCTGAGATTCTACACGGTAAAACCGATATTTCCTTTGACGTGTTTCCGTATTATCATCGTTTTGATAACTATTATTGACTACTACTTAATAACAGTAATGGTACCTAGGTAGTCGATTTAAAAACGATACTAAAACACGTTAAACGATAATATCGATTTAACGTACTAGAATTGTACCATATGTTGTTAAGCCTTTTATTCATTTCAGTCCAGCTGAAAATCGCTTTGTTTTCTGTTTTTAAAAGTACCTACTTATCATGATATTTCTATTGTAGGCGGGATATTCCCACGCTACCCATCCATTACTATCTTCTGATTATTAACGAGAGGCGGCAATGTTTGACATGAATGACATGATACAATGACAGACGCGTTGCGACATTCATTGTCCTTCTCCTTGATCCAAAGTACTAATTGACTTTTAAAAATCCTAAAGATACCTAAGTAGCGTGGCGTGCGACTTCGACTAACAATCGACACCTTGACATTGCAGTTACGAGGTCTTCCTAGAAAACCGTTGGGTAAATGCATTTTAAATTCGTGACTTTTGCCATTTTTTCCTGAATGCTAGAACGCGGGCGGTCGTCAACGTGTATGTACCTACCTATCGCTACCAAGGTAATTTTAATTCACTGTTACTAGTCACTACTATTGTTCTCGACAGAACAATATGTACCAGAATAAAGGCACAAGAATATGCCATTTTCTAGCTCGTACGTAGAGACCAAAGTCAAGTATCTACCTAGGCAGCCGACCGTCGCCTTTGCTCGGGTTAAGAGTTAAAACCTAGTTTTCTCGAATATGGCAACTTCACCGATCGATTTCGTGATTGACTAGACCCTTTTGCAGTTAGAGTTACGACTAGGTACTAGTAGTTATAATTAAGGCTACTTTACTTCCGAAACTCGAATTTTCTGCATTTTGGCGAACATTATGGGCTCGAATGGATTTCACCGAGGGATCGTTAATGTCTAATCTTACAGGTGGTAAAAAAAAGCCAAAGCGTATTTAGCTTTTAACATTGTGTGGTTTAATCATGATGTCCAGTAATCAGTAATATTCAGTTATAATCGTGCGCAGCACGTCTAAAGAGACGATAATTATATATAGATTTACTTACGTTATAATTCGGTTGAATAAGTGCTTTATTTTATCTGTACTAGGTTACTTAATAGGTCTTTTACATGACATAGGTATCTGAAATTGCAGTGTATTATGCAAGTCTTACATAAGACAGCATAAAACTTCAGAAGTACCTGAATACGAATGTGGAAATTATGCTGATTTAATCTATTTTCCTTGTTTATTTTCCTACTGAAAGTCCAAATAGTACCATTAACGTTATGACGGGAATGATCCCGTTCTGATGACCTTGTGAAATGAGACGAGAATGAGATAATTAATCTATACAATTATTATCTTCATTCCAAGCGTGAAAGCGGATGAAATCCCCTAAGGGGTCCCCTTTTGAAAAATAACAGTTTAAGTACTCTATGAAAATCAAGACAACTTACCCTACAATGTGTTTCGTGTATATCATCTGCTTGGAATATAGATGCTGTCACGTAACAAAATATTAAAGCACCTAGTGGAAGCCAGAGCGCTGCCAGGCAAATCTCTCGTAGCCCGCATCGCCAAAGAGGCCCCTGCAACAACAGAACAGTTATACAACACGGTAATCCTTAACTACATTGTGCCATTATCTCACTCGTGTCACCTGAATGTCCAGTAGTGTCACAGTTCTAACTTTGCACTTGTCGTTTGTGCTGTTGCTGACAGGCACATCGTTTGGCGGTGACTCTACTTGTGCGTCTATTATCATTTTACTCTTCCTTATGCACTTTTAATTCAAAATCACATATTACATTTATATTTTACTCGATGTCTTCATTAAGTTTATTACGCGTTATTCTCATAATTCTTAAACGAATTCGTTTGCACTATTCAGTGAGCGTGTTAATAAATTGTATTTGTGCTTGAGGACGATAGGTTTGTAATGAAGATTTAGGTACAATGCACGAATGCGTGGATCGGCCGAGGCGTGGATTGAATGAGGTTATTTGGACCTGCGCAGTAGGCGCTAGGCGAGGGGTGCTCTGCTCTCCCCCTGTTCGAGCTTTCCCCCGTTAACAATGGCTGAAACAATGGTGCTGTTCTTTTCATCAAACAATCACTTTGACATAAAGGGCGCGGAGGTAAAATGCGAGGGAAGGTGTCATTATCGGTTTATAACGTGAAATTACAATAGAATTTTAATAGGCTAGGAATAAGTACAAGAATTACCTTTGATAGGTCAGTTTAGATTACATAGATTGTAATGAAACTTATGTCTTTTAATATGAACAAGTACCTATAAAAGCGTTCCTACGTAATGTAATCCTTCCTTATACTTACTGCTACAGCAGTTGAGGGTTCAAGTCCTCCGAAATTTTAAAGTAATAAAACGTAACCTAAGGGCTACCTAGGATGCCCGCGATTCCGCCCGCGTTAAACGAATTTATTGGTATTTCCTAAAGGAACTGTGTCATTTTAGATACCTCTTAACACTCTTGACAGTTTAGCTATGTGCATCAATGACCTAGGAAACAAATGTGCTAAGTGCAAAGAAAATAATAAGCACTTAGTACATTTGCTTTCTAGGCCATCCAAGCATTTACTGTGATTGTCGTCTAGACCATCGATATGGGCTTGACCGTTTGGCTACTGTCACGTGGGCGTAAAAAATGTATCCTACCAAAAACATTTTATGTGGAATGTTGCCAAGACGAGACCATATGGCTCGCACTGTCAAAAAGCTATCAGAACTCATGCAAAGCCAAGCTCAGAACTCCACACGCCCTAGCCCTACCTACAATCCCTAACTTCACAAATTCTGCACCTTAGTCATAATATGTGGCTTGGCCGTTTCGTTACTACAAGAACAACAAAAAAGAACAATGAATACTTTTTTCACCTTCCTCCCATGTCATGGTAGCGAAACGGCCAAGCCACATATTTATTGACTAAGGTGTAGAGTTTGAGAAGTAGGGCGTGTAGAGTTAGAAGCTTGGCTCTTCATGAGATCTGATAACTTTTTAACAGTGCGAGCCATACTCGTATGGTCTCGTCTTGGCAACATTTTACGTGAAAATGTTTTTGGTGGGATATTAATTCACGACAGATACTAGGTATTCCGTAAGAATAAACAAAATAAATTATTTACTTGACTAATAAACTATACATTATGTCAACAAAGTACACGTGTAAATAATGATTTCATTACATTGATTATTGAAATCCAAACATTCGCATTTTTTCCAAAGAAGACTGGCTCTCTCCATTGGCTCTCTCCTCTCCCATCTCTCGACTGAACCACAGATTGTAAGGGTATGAACTAAACAAACAAGAATCCAGTGCATGCACAGTTATATCGTTGTGAAATTTCTTGATACGCAGCCCCGGTGTAATAGTATACCTACGTGGAAGTCATTAGTAGACCCCAGATCTTTGTGGCATTGACGTCACAATAGAGTAATTTGGGGAGTAAATGGAACGGTGTTAATTAATACGGCAATCTAGTCTATTGGTATTCTACGGCATTATTTTTTTTATCAGGTATCCACGATACATATTACCTAGTAGTCAATTGTCAATAGATTAATTTATCGACGTTGTTCTTTCGTTAACTGACTCTTCGTAACAGATCAAAAGT
The DNA here is from genome assembly GCA_949316455.1 of Acleris holmiana. NCBI lineage: Eukaryota > Metazoa > Arthropoda > Insecta > Lepidoptera > Tortricidae > Acleris > Acleris holmiana. The sequence goes on from OX438768.1 coordinate 16,554,746, forward strand.
TTTTCTAAATGACTTGCGGTTAGGCTACGTCTTCTAGCAGAATATATCCACTTCAAAAAGGAAAAGCTTATTTTTACTTCGACAGATGTTATTGGTGCATATTTGAAAGGCTTGTGTTTATCAAAGCAGGATTTGTTACGGTTTCTTGGAATAATTTGTATTCTTGTTCTTGACCTGCATTAAGATTGTTAATGTTACGCAAAGTGGCAAATCCGTAATTTTTTTTCAATACAAATCTCAACGTTTCATATATTTTTTCATCCTCTTTTGTGCAGAATTAATTTTGATAGCACGCTCTCTATGTTATCCACAATCAAAATAGATTCTGAAAGCTGTAGTGATTGTGTTTCCAAATTTGTTTTACCCTCCGAAAGCACACGCAAATTATTTTATTTTATTTTATTATTTTCTATATTTTAAGTCAAAACTTAATTAGGTTGTATAGGTTAAAGCTGATAAATTGATAAAGATAATATTTCAATATGTTCCACTATTCCATTTACCGAAATGTTAATTAATACGAAAAACTATTGGTTTTGAACCAAATAAATTTTAATAACTAGGCATTCACGATATAAATTACTTATATAAGTCAATTGTCGACGATGTTCTTTCGTTAACTGACTCTCCGTAACTGATCAAAAGTTGTTCTAAATAACTTGCGGTAATAATAATATTTTTTGTCGTGAATGCCTAGTTAATAAAAAATATTTAATACCGTTCCATTTACTCCCCAAACTACCCTATTGTGACGTCATTGCCACAAAAATGGGTCTAATGATAATCACAAGCTAATCGCGAAAGCACGGGGTTGGTTGGGACATCTAATGCAACCGCAAAAATTAAACCAATGAAATGAAAAAGATTTTTCTTCTTTGAGTAGAACAAATCTAAAAAATACTGTGCGTTACTTATTTAGTATGCAGAAATTTTTCAGAACTTTTTTAGGTGTTTTAGTATAATAAATAAATGGCTCCAACATAAACAAGGTATCAAAGAAATCCTTGTCGCATTCTCAATTAAAATATCGTTACAAATAATTACGATATTGATTGGTGAATATTAAGTTTTGGTTACAACTTAATAAACAACATATTTATTGTAAATTTTTGGTAGAATAAAATATTTAGTTAATGATTTTGTTTACATTTATTATAGATGGTGGTGCGCGTATGTTTCCGAACGAAACATGTCACTTTGACATTTGTTATTGCTTTGGAGTTCGGACGAAATTCAGCCAAAATCGGCCATGGGAAAAATAAACGGCACTGTTGTTCTTCTCTTAAAGAGTAAAACATAGATTATTGACTAAATTATATGGTTCATTGATAAAAAAACAATAAATGTGACTCCCAAGATGAGGTTAATAGGGCTTTTATGGTATGTGGGTTGGTGTACATTGGGTACTCAGGCCTCAACCCACTGGATGGTTACGGAGAGCGGTTTGATACAACCTAAGGTAAGATAAAGCTGCACTGTTTCAATTTCCCGTGTCCTACATCTTTGCGTATCTAGTCAAAACCTTGACTCTAGTTCAAATGTAGCACTGTTTGTTTGTAACTAATTTCTGTAATGTTTTTCAGCTCGAATCGCCATTTGAAATGACACGGCCGTACGACTTGTTAGCGTTTTTAAATCAAGAAACCAGATGGGATAATATTATAAGTTTATACCATGACCTAGCAATGAAACAGAAGTTTATAAATGCGCATTGGTATAGCCTAGAAAGGTCCACTGATCTATCTGTGATATTTTCGACTGATAAACACTGTCTTAAAGCAGGGTCGATACATTCAGTAGATTGGTATGCCGGTATTCTTGAAGACGGGAGATCAAAGTCCATTCCCCAGCAGGAGTATTGGACAAGCAAACCTGACTACGGTTATGATAGCTATGTGCCTGACTGCAAGAAAATATCATCGTTGACCTTTAGCATGTTTGCTTTTGAACATCTAGAGGTATTAATTGTTTGTGCTAAATCTTTGACATAAAGGTGTATTTGTTTATCCTTGATTTTTTTGTATGACTGGTCAGTTATATTTTTTGAACTGAGGAAATAGGGGGTAGAATTAGACAGTTCAGGAAATTAAGTTGTAGTAATTAAACAAAGCCTGCCATGCCTTTTTATTGTTAATAATAATTTTGTATAATTATAATAAAGCTCTATACATTGCGTCAGATACAATAAAGCAATAAACCTTTAAAGTCAAGTTCTTTTCCTCACTGTTTTCAACAAAAAGGTGTTTACTATTTAATTTATTTAATCAAACTTTCCAGGGTATGATTCGTAGAGAGAACCTTAGTATTGGGCCAGAATTGTTTGTACCAGAGCAATTTGCACCGATATCGACTATGGCCCAGTTTGGATATTGGCTGGCCAATACTCTTCAGAAGAACAGCTCATCATGGCTGCACTATAATATGGCATCGTTGTATTGGAGAGTGCAGGGTAATGCACCTAAAGCCTTGGAGTGCAGTCGTCGTGCTGTGCACTATGCTCCGAGGTAACAGATTTCCATTCAAAATTAACCCTATGTCAAAATGTTACCTATTCATATTTTTAAATCTCTTTGAAATATCTGATACGCAATGGGTGGGCATAGGCCAGCATAAGAGACACCATTATGCAAGAAATGCACGAGTGTCAGATCCAAATCTATACAATACAATACGAATACTCTTTATTGAACACCAAAACAAAAAAAGAACACGGATGAGTAGAGTATCTAAATTGCTTGCTCTAACACAGAAACCAGCTAGTGGGGTGTGACTCCCTGTAAAGGGGCTTAGAAGGAGGATCAGGGGGGTGCGTAAAGTTTTAAACAAAATATAATTGTGTAAGCAACACAACGTTGTTAGTCATTGCTGTTAAATAATCGCGAGCTAGATTTAATCACAAAAAAAAAACAAAGGCAGGGATGAAAACGAAAAATAGAAAAATGGAATCCTTGCTCTAAGGTACAAATGTTCCTCCTATACTGACATTGGTGGCCCTCGAATGTATAATGACAATAGCTTTTGAACTTATTCTTTTTTAATAAATTCATGGTGATTGTCTAAAACTTGACATTGTGGAAATACACCTTCCTTAAACCAAGAGTGTAAGCCATAAAGTCAGGAAAAAAAACATACTTTGTTTATTACTGCATGCAATCTTATCTTATCTTACTAATATTATAAATGAGAAAGTTTGGAAGTTTGGATGTTTGTTATTCAACCACAGAACGAATCGGGATGAAATTTGGCACATATATGTATAGGTTAGTTCCTGAAATAGGAAATGGCTACTTTCGATTCGGGAATATTTGACAGTTCCCGCGGGAATACCGATAAACGTTTTCTACGCGGACGGAGTAGTGGGTAACATCTAAACCTTTTCACCGCTAAAACAAAAAAAAGTGCATGTAATCTTTGCCTTATGACGATGACGGAAATATCCTTGAACAGGTTAAAATAGTCCAGTTGTATGTTCTATAATTCTGCTATCTTACTAACTTTTTCACATTACAGAGAGTACAAAGACTTGGCTCTCCTTAGTATGGGCACAATACTCCATCGCAGTAAAATGACAGAAGATGCCATAATTGTTCTCCGTGCAGCAGCAGACCATGACCCGCACTTCCCTGTCCACCACTTCATGCTTGCAAATGCTTATGGGGTGATAGAAGAATATCAATCCTCTTATAAACATTTTGGAGTGTGCCTTAAGCTCGATCCAGGTTATGAGCTAGCACTAAAACACTTGTATGCTGTTATGTGTCATGACAGCTTGGGTAATAGGAAGCACATTGTGCAACTGTAAGTTGAAACTTAGTATTTATTAAGTGTACCTAAACTGTTGCAATAGAGTCATTAAAATTAAATGTAACAACAACATGTAATGTAATTAAATGTAAGATACAGGCTCTGCCTAGTTTGGATCCCACCAAAAACTCAATCTTGTAAAAAAAAAATTAGTCATTAAATGTAATTATTATTAACTTGTGTGGTATGATTCTTGATTTTGGTGTTGATTTGATTACAGTACATTATCAGAACTACGAACAGAGTTGGTTGAGTATAGTCGCAAGGAATCTCGATGGTTGGAATCGCAGGCTGCCTTTTTAAAGACAATGAAACTTCCAGAAGAGTATGGTAAGTATGGTTTTCAAGTTCAAAAACCTTCAATTCCATTCAGAGTGGAACGCGTCGGAGTGCGTTGGCAGACCCAACAGTGCCCTAAAGCCATTGTTTTTATCTTTATTATTCATTTTAATATTTCATCTATGATTTTAATTGTGTTCATTGAGAGAAACAGAAGTCTATCAGTGATGACATTTAGATTTCATTTTCATCATTTATGACTTCCAGATTTTAGACACGTTGAAAACAATTGCAATAAAATGGGAGAGCTAACTGGACTGGATTTTCGGGAACTAAAAAAAGGTGGTGATAAGAATTCCCTCATACTATACTTTCTAGACGGGCCTATGTATAACGATAAGTGGGAGATAGGGGTTCATGCAGTAGATTCAATTTTGAACATTCAGAAGCTCATGAAACATATACAGAAGCACGCCGGTATGGCTTCAGAGTTTGTGATGCAAGCGGAACAAATGAAAACACCAGATCCAAAGTTGTTAAAGGAGTTGGGGCTGACAATAAATGATCTAAGATCAACAGGTAAGATTATTTTACTTGAGAACTGAACTAAATTGCAAGATTGGTTCCGTAAAAGCACAATTATTGTTATGATTTGATTCGCGCATATGCATTGATATGGGCGTCTGATAACTTATCATGACCATTGACCTTTGAGTATGCTACTTAACTTTACCCAAACAATTAATGATATATTACATACATACATAACATCACGCCCCCACTCCTAGGCAGAGCTACAGAAATACCAAAAACTCCAAAAAGACTCGCTGACAATTCTGTAACCACATTTTGCACAAGTAGGCTAAGTTGTTTACCAGTGTATTAGTGACAGGTTGCAAGCCCATCGCCTAACAGTACTTCAAGCCCTTATTCCCTTAGTCGCCTCTTACGACATCCACGGGAAGACATGGAGTGGCACTACTCTAACCCGGCAACCACACAAAATATTATTAAAGTTATTAACTTATCAAATGATTAATGTTGTAATGTTTCCAATTTATAGATTATGCTACCGGGTGAGTTAATAAAAAGTATTTTTAATATAGGTAACAATTAATTTAAAAACCGGGCTAGAGCATGGCGGACCATGCTCAGAGTAGGGTTCCGAAGCCGTCAAGTGGTACAAACATAAAAATCAACAAGTAATCACTAATTTTCTATTTAAAGTCACTTGGTGTCGTGTTAGATGATTTTAGTAGGTATAAACACTAATCGCCTGTATCTCAAGAAACAATGATGTCTACTTAGTCGTGATAGTATTCATTTAAAATTCGTTATAATGTTCTTTCATTTAAGATTTTTCCAGATTTTTAGTACTTATTTGTAGTTTTGGCTGTAGGAGGGGGACACTTGTGTCTAACAAAAATTAGCGCTTTAAAGCTTAATATTTCATAAACGGATTGCTTAATCGGAAAACTGTTCATACAAACTCGTAATAATTTTGAAAGACCAATCAAGAGTCTGCGGACGGACGGACGGACGGACATGGCGAAACTATAAGGGTTCCTAGTTTGACTACGGAACCCTAAAAAGGCATATCTTGCAGAAAGCACACGACCTGTACGACCTGTTTCTCACCTGTATCTATTTCTACTTTTAAATAGTTAATAAACGAAATCGATCGACGTGAAGATAATGACATTAATGACAATGAAATTTTCCTTAAGAAAAAAGCAATCTTGGTCAAATTATTCGTGTAGGTTACCAAAAACGATTTCGACAGAGAGGAAACAGGAAAATTAAAACAGAAGCAAATATCTCATTGTCTTTTAAGTTTAAAAGGACAGCATCTAGAAGATTATAATTGGATATTTATAAATATTGTCAAATGAATTTTAGAGTTGGCGAATGAAGCTAAAGCGCAAAAAGGCGAGCGCCATGGCGATAAGAAAGCATCTAGTCATATGAGTCAAGTGAAAAGCCAGATCGAGGATGGACACTTCGAATTTGAGGGGGGAATGTACTTGTAAGTATCTCACAAGATTTGTAGATATTTTTCCTGTACCAACACACCAAAGCAAATTTGGGCATAGATACGGCTCGCCTCTTAAAATCTGTGGTTTAGTGGTGGAAGAACCTTACGCAGGGCAGGGCCTGTGCTACTACCACCATCTTATCCTTTAAACAGTGTTCCAGTGTGAGGATAAGACAACCGGTGAAATTACTAGCATAGAGGCCCTCCATCTTAGTACTAAAGGTTGGCAACGCATTTGCAGTCTTTAGAATGCAAGTGTCTGTGGGTCTTAGGTACTATTTACTCTCTTCTCTATGCCATAAAAATTATCGAAAAAACGTTTGTATGGGGACACAGTAGCGGTAGAAACGGTAGTTCATCTTCAAACGAATTTATATCGCACGGCTACCACAAGCATACTCAACAGGACGGACCGAGCGGATTTATACGGAACCGCGCCAACGCCGCTAGACCGCCAATATACTACACAATTATTATGAAGAGCCATAATTCCGAATTTATCAATATTTCGAGTTTTTACAATTCCGAATGCATTTTTTTATAGAAGACTTTATTTTTTGATATCGCTTATAAATCAAACCTAACCTAACCTACGTATAACAACTAAATTATGCATTTTATTTAAAATAGTTCCAACGTAACATAGCTTTCGGAAAAATGAAAATTCGGACAAATGAATATTCGAAAAAACATAGTTCGGAATTTTAAGGTGTTTCCGACGGACCGTGCGGATTTATACGGAGCCGCGCCAACGCCGCGTTTGGTTGCGTGCGCGTCAATAATTATTTAAGCGAATCGACGCATAAACTCTAGCGCACGAGCGGTAATAGGCAGCAAAAACTACTAAAGGGCAGCCTGGCGACTCTCAACGATCATTCAATTGTTTTTAGATATCCTCCATCTATGAAAATCAGCCGGAACTCCGAGGACTTCGACAAGCACTCCGATTGGCCGTCGCACAGGTTCTGCAAAGACGCCGCGCCTGATTTCCCCAAAAATGTAGAGGCCATTTTTTCAGTGTTCCTGCCGTTTGAAAATAAGGGTATTAGGTAAGACAATTTTGAGTATTCTATTGTGTTACAAGGTTTGCTTTACCGCTACTAAGCTGCATTTACCTCGTGAAGCCCATCATGAAAACAGGGAGATATTTGTAACTGGGAATTTGAATCTACCAGCAAGTGTTTAAAGTTCAATATCCTTTGGTCTTAAATGTATTTTTCAGTTATAAAAAAAAAAATTCTTTCTATAGCGACTTTTTTTTTGTTTAAAGGGTAGGGACAGATTGAAATAGCCCTATTTGATGAGTTTAACTTGTGTTTATGTACGGACAGATTGAAAACACTGCTGACCGACAAGTTGGAAGTGCCTGCGGACGTGGAGTACGAGCTGCCGTGGCACCCCCCGACCTGTCCCCAAGATAAAGACGCCGCCGGCTTCACGCAGAAACGGTCGCAAAAGTGAGTCAACTTATACCGTTCATTGTAGCAAATTTGAATTGATAATTGGTTGATATGCTAAAGGAAACATTTCACTAATTATACCTATTGATAACTAAATACTTTGAAACACGATTTGAAGGACCATATCGATTGAACTATATAATAGCCATATGTCTCGCAAAGTGGCTTACAAGATTTTGGACAAACATTACAGTTATCCATTTGAACGTGTGTTTATTATTGGTGAAGAAAATACTGCCCTACTTTTTACTCATAATACCCGTAACTTCTACTAAATATTCGCAACCACATAAAGTTAATTCCGCCGTGGCTTTAAAGTTGTAGACCTTTGGAAGGCGTGCATAGAACTTTAATTTAGTAAATGGGGCATGAACCGGTGATTGTCCCTGAGTTCACGCTATAGAATTATGCTCTTACGGATATCCACGGAACCAAGCATGGGAACATTAGTAATTATCTTTAGTATTTCTGTAAAATCCCTAAAATTGCACACCACAGAGACAGCAGGTAAACAACAGGCAACAGGATCTTTCTTTGAATGTAATAAATTAATTCACTAAAACTTAGTGCCTACACATATATCGCTTGCAATGCTATAATCAGCTGTGCCAAATTATTCCAAAGTTTAACATGTCAAAACAGACATTTTGTTTAGATATAGTTTGATGTTAGTTTATAGTTTGATGTTAGTTTATAGTTTATAGTTTGATGAGGACGACGACGGTACGTTGTACAAAGCGCAACCTAAGTGTTAGGATAGTTGTAGTAAATAAAACGGCTGATTCCACCGCAGTGCTAGTGATGAAATAATACTTTTGATAACTTAATTAAAGACATTTATTGCTCGCAAATAATTTACTCCAGTAAATTGAAGAAAAAACTACAAAATAAAAAGTACAGTGTTTAAAACTACCCTCGCGTACAAATAAAAAATATAAACAATGTTAAAGTGTTCGGCGTGTGCAAAGTTTATGACGCGCAACGATGGTGTTGCGTGTCAAAAATGTAGCTGCCATTATCACCGCGGTTGTGTGGGCATTCCTGCGGCGGTGGCGGCCCCCCAGGACTGGAGGTGCCCGGCGTGCAAGCGGCACCAGCCGAGGGACAACAAGGCCGACACGCCGGTCAAGGGGCTTCTCGCCCAGCCCGCCGTCGCCCTGTCCGCTGCCAAGGAGCCCACTGCAGTCGCGGTGGCTGCGGAGCCAGCACACACCGGTGCGCGCCTCTCTCCAGCGGCTTCGCCTGGCGGTGAACCCGAGGATGGACAGTCGGTGCTTAGTCGCGAGATCCGGCTGTTTAGGGAGGAGCTGCGAGTGAGACATCCTGACACACATAATCAATAAGAGCATACTGACTATGACTTTCCCGATGGACTGGAAGACGGCTAAAGTGACTCCGTTAGCCAAGAAGCCGAACCCAGTGGACCTGTCTGACCTCCGTCCTATTAGTATCCTTCCTTGTGCATCAAAGATAATTGAGAGGGTAATTTGCGATCAGCTGTCGGAATACCTAGAGAATAACAGTATCCTACCTGAACTACAGTCGGGTTTTCGCAAGGGTCGATCGACTGCTACTGCGTTGCTCGATGTAGTCGATAACATATTACAGGCTCGGGATACTGGTAAAAGTACTATTTTAGTACTTTTGGATTTCTCTAGGGCTTTCGATTGCATTAGCGTGCCCTTGCTATTATCGAAGATGTCATTTTACGGGTTTGATGCCGCTGCGGTCAAGTGGTTTGACAGTTACCTGTCGGGCCGAGCGCAGGCGGTCCAGTTACGCACAGTGTCAGGTCGTGCTATGCTGTCCTCTCCTGGTCGTGTGACTAGGGGAGTGCCGCAGGGTTCGATCCTGGGTCCTCTGCTCTTTATACTCTATAGCAGTGATATTGTTTCAAGTATAAGGAGCAGTAAATACCACCTCTACGCCGATGACTTGCAACTTTACATTTCCAGCGACCTCTCAGATACAGTCACCGCCGTAGAGAACATCAATGCTGACCTCGATCGGGTTGCGTCTTGGTCTGAGGGGAACTGCCTCGTCCTCAATCCCAAGAAGTCCAAATTTTTGATATTTGGGTCGAAGCATCAAACCCGTAAAACTCTAGATAGCCTGGCGACCGTGGATGTAGCTATCATGGGCGAACCGATAGAGCGGGTGGTCGAAGCAAGTAACCTTGGCCTGCTTATGGACAGTGAGCTGCGCTTTGAGAGCCACGTAGCTAGAGTCGTTAGCAACTGCTTTTACCGCCTCAAAATCCTTTATAATATTCGTGATTACCTTAGTGTTGATATGCGTGTCCACCTGTGTGAATCACTTATATTATCTAGGTTAAACTATTGCGATGTCGTTTATGGTGGTTGCATACTCGGTCGATCCAAGAGGCTGGTACAACGAGTTCAAAACGCATGTGCTCGTTTTCGTTTTAGAGTCCCTCCCCGCTCCCATATCACTCCGTATTTGAACGCCGCTAACCTGCTAAACATGTCTGCGCGGAGGCGCATTCACCTGGCGACCCTTATGTTTGGTGTGGTGCAGCGTGAGATCCCGTCGTACCTCTTCAAAAAGGTCCAGTGGACAAGTAGTGTGCGCCGGTATAAATGCAGGGCAATAGTGCCGCTGCACCGGACCGCGGCGTTTCGGGGTAGTTTCAGGTTCGCGGCGTCCAAGTGCTGGAATGATCTCCCCCCTCCCATCCAAGGAGCGCCTAGCAGGTACACCTTTAAGCGTAAACTTAAAGGTTATTTGTTGACGCTCCAAAAATCCTAATTTCCTATCCAGCACTGTATTTTTTATTTTATTTTTGGCTTTTTCTTTTAATAAAATTGTAGTTCTGTCTTAAATTGTCAATGCTGTATACTAGCTAAGTAAGCACCTTCTATTTAAAATTATGTTTATGTAAGGTTTTTATTTTACTGTCTCATTATAAGGTCTGATTATAAGTATTTGTTTAATAGTAAGTAATTAATTACAATTTCATTTATTTATTAGTTTGTGCAACGTTCCGTCCGTCTGTCACATTCGGTGCTGGCTGAAAATCAGCGCTGCAGGCGCCTAGCACCTCAGCATCATGCTGAGCCAGTATCCGATTCACTGCCACGAAGACACACCTTACTACCACTTTGTCTTTTACTTCACTGTTTTAACTTTTTGTGTGTCTTGTTGTGTTTAGTGAATAAATGTATTTTTCTTTTTCTTTCTTCTTTCTTTTTATGTTCCAACTAATTATCAGTTAGTGTTAATTATAATGTTTGTTATCTCCAGGCAGCAGTTGGTAAGCGAAGTGGTGGATACGGGGTACTTGCGACAGAAGCTTCTGGAATACGTGGGAGATGGCGATATTCATATCGTGCAGCATATGCAGGACGCGGAAATAGGGCAGCGGATATATGCTGCTGTGCAAAAGGTAATATGTAGGCTGAATATAGATGAAAAAAAAAGAATACCAGGGGAAAACCTCACACCAATTGATCAATAGTCGCGCCGTTCTAAGAGGTCCGAAGTGACAGCTGTCAACTCGGTGCAAAATGTGTTTGGGGTATATTTAAGGTTATGCACTACGTTGACAGCTGTTAAATCGGGCCGGTGCCACTACAGTCCCCAACTAAGCTTTTGGCTTTTACTACGGATACAAGGCTATGATAAACTTACTTGTTTATATAAATTCATACTAGCTTTGATACTTTGCGTTTGTTTGCTGTTTGGGAACTTTCATTAGTATGATTGTGTCATTATACTGATTATCAATAAGCCCCCTGTTCCTAAAGGCATAATTATTGTACAAGTAGGAACTCTAGAGGAATCTAATAGTTGCTTTTTAAGTTATGAAACTGTAATTTTGGTTTGGACTTGAATAAATAAGGAAAAGCATACAATTTGTACAGTTGTAAAACTTTGTGGAATAGGGGCAAATGTTAAGTGAATTTTATTGTCTATGAGTAAGTTTATCACAATTAAAGTAATAGATTCAGCATAGTAGGTATTCGTTTTTCTTTGTACCAAAAGAACTTGAAAACTGTTGGTTTTCTAATATATACTCATCGTATCGTTACAGAAACTTGCTCCAAAATGGCTGTTGTACACCCTCTCCTCTCTATACTGGCGCGTGCGAGGAAACAACGTGAACGCTCTTCATTGCTTGCTCACTGCGGGTCGCACAGTGCACCCGCGCTATAAAGACATCGTTCTAGTCTCGCTCGCTTCGTTGTATCTTGAGATGGGATACTTTGATGAAGCGCTTTCGGCAGCGGAAGAGGCGTTCCGCCTCTCTTTGTATGAGGTATGTTATTTCTAAAGTTGATTTTACCGCGACTCACCTAACACAAAATTCCAAATACGGGACTCAACTCTTACGGCCGAACCCTATATTCAAACCGCGGACAGATAGCCTTACTTCGTATTAAAATTTGACACATTTTGTATGGGCAAATGTCAAATTTCAACCCGAAATAAGCCTTATCTATCCGCGGTTTGAATATAGGGTTCGGCCGTTAGTTGTTATGAATAGGAGGAGGTTATTTCGAGCAACTTATCAGTTAAGTTATTAAGATACTTTTCTCTTCTTAATATCCGTCTACGTTAAAAAAATATTTCATGCTTATATGTTCTTCATATTGATAATAATATAAAATTAATATTAGTTTTACTTTTTTTTATTTCGTAGACCAAATTTTTATTGGGTAAAATTTTATCCTGAAGAATAATCCTAGCGATTCGTAAAATAAAATAGTAAGGGTTTATTATTTGTAAATTTTAGTTGGTTCGAAATCTCGGGTGAGAAATGCAAATGTCTTTCGCGTATACAGTTATTTCTCTCTTTCATAGCACTTTCCAGAGAGCGTAAGAAAAAAATGCGCATGTTCCCTATTGTCACTTTATTTATAATAGTACTTTTCCACACTTAGTTAGTCTTTCAGTGTAGATTGATCCTGTATATTTCCAGCCATCAATAAACTTCATCCTCGCCGAGCTGAACATGTTGAAGAAGCATCGCAACACGCACATGTTCCACTTGAAGCAGGTGGTGCGAGTGGAGCCCACTTTTATGAATGGACTCGGCCGTAACCTGCTCAATGGCTGGGCATGTCTGATGATGATAGCTAGTACCCAACAGGAATCAGGTGCGTAAGAAATAGAACTGGATGCAGTTAGTGCGAGTGGAATCAACTTTTATGAATGATCTCGTGCGTGACCTTAATAGTTGGGCGTGTCCGATCATGATAGCTAGTACTGGGCCTCTATTCAGGTGCGTTAAAACGATATCGTGTTTGACACGTTTAAAAATCGTTTATGTCACAGTCGCCATTATTGTAAATGACATAAGAGTTATCAAAACGTTGACAATACGGAAACAGGTCATAAACGATATCGTTATTACCTTGTAGAATTCCAGCCCAGGAATCAGGTACGTAAGAAATGTAACTGGATGCAATTAATGCGAGTGGAAACTACTTTTATTTTGCGTAACCTTCTCAATAGTTGGGCGTGTCTGATCATGATAGCTAGGTATTCAACAGGAATCATGTACGTAAGAAATGTAACGGGATGCAATTTGTACGTGTGGAACCAACTTTTATGGAGGAAATCGCCCGTAACGTGTCTAAACGAGCTAGCTAATAAATACACCACAGGAATTAGTTATGTAAGTTTTTTTTGTAGTAAGGTGACAGGTGAAATTTTGCGCAGCAGTAAAAACTTGTTAACTTTTTAATGTATAACGAATTTGTCACCTGTCATCTATCATTGTCAATATGGTGAAATAGGGGGCTGATGGTGAGTAGGACCTGAAACTTACTTCAAACCTTCAGACTTTCAGCGCTTCGATGAGTGATACAAAAATTCAAAATGTATGTCATTCCCTTCAGAATATGGCGAAGCAGACGTCTGCGCTCCTCTTGAGCCCGGCGTCAGTATGGTGTGCGAGAAGGATGGCACAAGCTGCCACATGAGCAACATACACTGCTTCAGCAGCCGGGAGCGAGGTTAAATAACGATTTTTTATTATAATAAAACCAATTGTGTCCCAATTAATTTGTTATTTTTTTGAATATGAACAATCAAGGGAATGAGCGCTTAATTTGAAAAATGTAAGAAGAGCTACAGATGCTATACAAAATGTATGCAAAGCGGAGCTGTTTTTACGTTGGTCATTGAATACCACTTTAGAACCTTGTAACTTTAAAGTAACAGTAAAAGAGAGATAAATCTATCCTTACACCTACCTTCGTAGAGCAATGAATTGTTTTTATAATTGTTGTTATAATTTGCACTGGTATGACAGGTATCAGGATTGACTCTTACATTTCTTTTACTAAAATATGTTGTAAATAGGTATATAATTGGATACAAAAATAAATTTCTGCGATTATGAAACCTTTTCTTGATTTGTTTGCCATAAATTGTTGACCAAGGCGTGAAAGTGACCAGTTGCATCTCGAGATATTTACCCTCGTTAGACCCAACACCTATTTTAGTAACATTGTATTTGAAACCTTATCGAATTAAGTATAGGGTGCATTTTATATTTGGTTTTATGTCCTCAAGCGAAAGCCTGGTGACTCGGGAGGTCAGGCTGCACGAACGAGGGTGGGATTGATACTTTCACCCGAATTAAACACTACTTTACATCTCGATTAAGAGAAATGTCATCAATAATATTCTTGTCATTGACACGAATTCACTTTGCCTTAATTATAAAAGCTACGAGTGTCAAAATGACAGTAATAAAGGAAACATATTGAGTTCTTTCTTGTTGGCTTGTCTCGCTTACACGCTATTTTATTTTAAAGTTCGTATTGGATACAAGTTCATTCATTATGTAAGGCAAAAAATTCCTTTCTCTTACCTTAAATAAATAGGTTACATTGCGACTTAATTTCATAACACTTGGTTAACAATACGTGTAGATCTCAAAACGACTTTAAATTCCAAAATACCAGATTTTTCTTTTCAAAACTCCGTATTTCTAATATGACCTAAGTTCAATTACAAAAACTTAAACTTGTGTGAGACATTATCATAAACAAAAACCGGGCAAGAGCATGTCGGACCATGCGCTCAGTATAGGGTTCCGAAGCCGTTAAGTACTACAAACATAAAAATCAACAAGTAATAACTAATTTTCTATTTAAAGTCAAATGGTGCCAAAAGATTTTTTTAGTAGGTATAAACACTTTAATCGCCTGTATCTCAAAAACCAATGATGTCTACTACGTGTAGGGGAGATACCCTAAGAGTCTCTGCGCTAGGCTGCGGACGGACTGACGGACGGACATGGCGAAACTATAAGGGTTCCTAGTTTGACTACGGAACACTAAAAACGAACACTGCACGGTTTACTCACATGTAAACCCGTGTCAGGTAACGGCCCGACATGTTGTGTTGTGTTATGCTTATGACCTAAGTTCGTTTATAATCAAAACGCCACCAATCCAAAATTACATCATCCTAAAACTTTTCTCTCTTCTTTCTTTTTCTCTGTAATTACGCTAATTAGATGTTTGGATTTAAGTCACTCTAAGATTCAGTCGTATCAGTATTTTGGTATTTTGGAATCAGATGTTTTGGGTCATAATGAAATTTCAGGAATTTTTTTTTTGAACGCCTCAGTCGGCAATACACATCAACGGACTTTCATGCCGAGGACGCCAAGCACTCGGTACGCTCCATACATTTTCTATCGGAACGGTTTCGGCATATGACGTCGTTGGCGTCTGGGGCACGGTAATTGCAGCCGACCGTGGCGTTTAAACGGTTAAGAATGAGACGAATTCGAAATTTATGTTACTAAGTCAATTTCAGATGTAAGTAGTCTATTTAATAATCAAGACATCAAACAATTCAGTCCTCTAAAAATTGGCTAATAAAGTGCCAAGAAATTTAAATTGGGTTCTTTATGTATGAATATCCCGAAGCTTTACCATAACCTGTGCTCGTTTGCCTTCTCCATGCCGCTGTAATTGATTCTGGTACTGGTTAAAATAAATAAACCATTTTAATGACACAAGCGGCAATATAATAATCATTTCAAACAGTTATTTACGTTCCGGTTTTGGGATAAGACAACCGGTGAAATTACTAGCATAGAGGCATTCCATCTTAGTCCTCAGGGTTGGCAACGCATTTGAGGTGTTAGGATTGCAGTCTTAAGATTATAGTCTAGAGAATTTAAATGTCTATGGATCTCAGATTCCACTTACCATAGAGTGGCCTGAGTGCTCGTGTACCTTCTCCTGATCATAAAAAAATGTACGTACACCAACCTCCCATTTCACCATCTTGACAATGACACGGGACAGGTGACAATTCGTTATACATTGCAAAGTTTACATACTGATACATCACTTGGTTTCATGTAAGCTGCACTTGCACAAAAAATTGCTTGACGTCGTCAATGTCATTAGAGATTCAAAGTCATTTGTAACTTACAAAAAACTCAACCTTATTGATGTAGAATGTCAGATTAACTTTGGACCTAAGATGGGTCATAAATCGTTTCGTGACTAAACTGAAATGTCACCTGTGACCTGTAATTGTCAAGATGGTGAAATAGAGAGCTGGACGGGTACCACAACTAATGCCTGAGTGTTTGTCGCCCGGACATCTCTTTCTAAATAGTCTGCTATGATAGAGACGCCCTGAGCGACAGACGAGAATATACAAAACACTGACACAGGGTGTTAAATACGGTTAGTTTATTCTTGTCGTAAGAATTCATATATCGACGCTGAGGGACTTTTAATTAATGGATCTTTGGTAAGATATCTGTCACAAGATAGGTCAAAGTGAACGTCAAGTCGCAAGAAACTTATTTCAAGGGCTAGGATACACACCGTGGTACTTACAACCATGGAGTCGCTATTTCCTAATTCGTATATATGTATATACCACCTTGATTTTGACTTTCAGTATTGTTACATTTCAAACGACGTTTTTTGTTTGGTTTATGGGTGAATCAACCTTTTTACCTACACTAATTTCTGCTCCTGCGTTACGATACGGTGAACATTTACATCACTGCATTCTTAATGCTAACATTTAATAAAAGGATTCCTAGGGTGTAGTCATCTACATCTTCAGTGCCTTCTTTATAGTATTTAAGAACAAACTTTTGCACTTGGTTTCAAATCATAATTGTAAAGAATAATTACATACATACTTGACATCACGCCTTCATTCCCAGAGTGGGGTAGGCAGAGCACAGCTAGAGAAATACCAACAACCAACTCTAAAAAGACTTGTTGATAATTTTGCACAATCAAGCTAAAATGTTTGCCGTGTAATCATTTAAAGAAAAAATAAAGACCAGTGTACCAATCTTTCATAGATTTAAGCACTTTTTATGTATAGTTTATTTACATTAATTTTAGTAAAAAATTACTGATAAATTCAGTTAAATTATTCTTATGAGTATCCGTGTGGTTGCCGGGTTAGAATAGTGCCACTCCACGTCTTCCCGTGAATCCCGTGGATGCCGTAAGAGGCGACCAAGAAAATTAAGGCTTTTAGTATTATTTGGCGATGGGCTTGCAACCTGTCACTAATACACTGATAAACATTTTAGCCTGATTGTGCAAAATGTGGTTATAGAATTATTAACAAGTTTTTTTTAGAGGTGAAGGTAATTCTTTAGCTCTGCCTACCCAACTGGGAATGAAGGCGTGACATTATGTATGTATGTGAGTACTGTATACGCCTGTTATTAGTGTTAACAGTAGAATAAGCACTATTGTATTATATCTTACATGTATCTGTGTAAACATTGTTAGTGTACCCTATCAATAAACAAATAAAAGTTCTATAAAATAACTTTTTCTACTAAAACATGATCGCTTGTCACTTGCCTTACCGGATAAAATGGCGTGGGTTGAAAAGTTGATTAACCTTTATCCTACCAATATTTGTTTCTTGGTTTGTTACGCTTACATAGTGGAGATATCCACCGAACCAAAATTCATTAATTCATTTAATCACTGAACCAATTTGACCGCTCAAATAACTTCATGGATTCTTAAACCACGGTGTGCTACCAAATGATCTAGCACTCAAGATCAGTTTTTTAATATTGACCTAAGTAACATGTAAAAATATACGAGTAGTTTTCACGGAATCCGCCGACGGGTCAACTGGGGCATTCAAAAATGTAACCCTAAGTATTTTTGCACAGACCCAAGATTTTGACTAAAATATTTGTTTCCTAGAAAGCGGCTATCTCGTCCGAATGCTCGAGCTGAAAGGCGAAGATATCCGCTCCTCAGGGGACCACATCGACCAACACATCTTCGACCCGTTCATAGACAACATGCCGAGCGACAGAGGCGATCGCTTGGCGCACCACCACAACTTCGAAGCAATGCGACAGACTGTGGACAATGCGCTGCAAGGGTGTGGCCCTAGGGGGTGTAATTGTAAGTTATCTATTTCCATTTGAAAGAACTATTGGTTGAATGACAAAAAGGATAAAAAATGTAAAAGATGTTTATTCAGTAAGTAGGCCGCACGAGTATTTTTACCAACGACCGGCCCGCTATTCATTCAAGAGGTTTCGAATGGGTTTTTACAAGGGTTTTACTTAGAAAAGGCGTATCGCTTAAGAGCCGTTTGAATTGGTTTTAAATGTTGGTTGGATGGTGCTTTAGCTGTTAAGGTTTCCCTTATAGTGAATGGTTAGTTTAACAAATAACTTAGTCGTATATTTCGTTCCAAGAGGTTATTCATTTAGTGGGGTATTCTATTGAGAGGTAAGTCTTTCAAAGGCTTTTATCGGTATATGGGTGGGCGGGTCCCTGATTTTTACTCGTCAAAAATCTACCAGCGCTTCCCATCCTAGAGGAGCCCACTGCTGAGAAGCAACGCCGCAGGAAACTGAACAGTCGGTTTTTTTTTAATATTGCTAATGACAATGATAATACTTAAACTAGCATTATATAAAACAATGAATATAAAATAAACATATTATGCGTATTTGAACAGAAAAACGTGTCAAAACTCAAGAATTGTCATATTATCAAAAATATAAAAATATTGTAAAAATCGTTTCGATACGGTTTCCCGCAGAACAGAGGTAATCATTCATTTTCGGTCATTTTCGACCCGCCAATAACGAAAACTTCGAAACCATGTGACAGAATTTGAACGGTACGCTGCATAAGTGTGGCTTGTAACTAACTGTAAGTCTAATAATATATTTTATGTGGTGATATGTGAAACTATAATTTTCTGTTGTGGCAACCTTGTGGCCAATTATATTTCGAATAGCGCTTGGAATTGTTTGTTAACAACCGGTTTTTTCTAGCTAAGTACAGTTCCTCATTTTCTTATTGCCCATCGGCTAGCTGTCGCTGTCTCACTCGCACTCGCATCTGACAGTATATTTTTCACTCCTGTTTCATAGATAAACGAAGCTCGCATTAAGAAAATAGAAAAAGTATATTCGTATTCACAGGAGAGCATCGCCTCCAAATATTCGTTGCTGGATGATTGGGACTTATCAATATTACGTTATCAGACATGTTTAAAAAAATAAAAAAAAGAAGCAATGAAAGAATCTTTCGGCTAAGGATCGTGTTTTTTATTTTATCAAAGAAATGAAAAATAATATAAGAATGCTGTTTATAGATATACAGCCGGAGGATTTGGCGTTGAAGCAAGAAGACTGCACGTACCAACACCTGCAGTTAGGGTACTGGCTTCACATCATCAGCTTTAAACAGTTGGTTAGCGACGATGAGCTCAAGTAAGTGGACGGGTCTGGATGAAATTTGCAATGGAGATAGCTAGTAAAAGTAATTGTTCCCGTGGGTATAACGATAAGTCGCGGGCAGAAGCTTTTGTATTATAAATGTGAAAGTAACTTTGTCTGTTTGTAACGGTTTCACCGATTATAATGAAGCTTGCTATGGAGTTAGCTTGAACCTTAAAAAAGGACATAGGGCCCGGTACTTTTATTACTTAGCTATAGACGATTGCTACGCGAACGCAGTCACTTCGTGGGCTACACCTAATATTTATTTATTTAATTATCCATGGAAATCAACAGCTTCACAAAAAAAAAAAAATAGACTAACACATTGCCAATTACAGGTTCTCACATTTAGCCATTAAGTATTTTCAAAAAGAAAAAAGCTTAACTTAAAACTATTAGACAGAGAGAAAAGAAATAATTATTTTATAACAACTACTACAGGCCACCAAGTAATAGTGTAAACTATGCTGTGTATAACTGTGCTATGTAGTTAGTAGTGTGGTCACGAGAAAACATTCTTCGCACGACTTTAATTACATATTTGAGGTTCGTTTGCACATTTAATTGATCAATATTGTATCATTTCTCCTACAGATTACCGGCAGAAATCTCATCACTGATTCCGTCGAACAAGAAAATTCCAGAATGCCGTCTGTTCTCCGACCCTTCCGAGGATTTCTTCTTGGAACGGCTGAGTCGCATCGATACCGAGAACTGGGAGCCGGTGCTGAGTCTGATGCACCAGTTGGCTGAGGTCTTCGAGTACTTCGACTATAGTAGTCTTGGGGCCAAGATCGCTAAATATGTTGATGCCGTAAGTAAGACTGTCTTAGGTCGAGTTGCTTGGTCAGTGTTTAACTGGGCCTCTATTCTACTGCGTTATAACGACATCGTGTTTGATGTGTTTTAGAATCGTTTATGTCACAGTCGCCATTATTGTAAATGACATAAGAGTTATCAAAACGTTGACAATACGGAATCACGTCAAAGACGATATCGTTATTACCGTCCAGAATCTCAGCCCTGAACTAATGGTTAAAATTCGAAAAAAGAATCGTAAATTTGACACATTTCGTTGAGATTTAACCATTAGTTACGATTTTTAGCAATTAGTTAGTTTAACTACTGATCGAACAACATGCCCTTAGTAGACCTTTTCATAGTTGTAATGACGCGTCTCTTCACCATAACTTACATACTCGTATAAGCGTTTGAAGTTTCTGGCAAGTATTTGTTGGAGGGGCGCGTGATTTTCACTTAGACGATCTCTACATTACTGCAGACACCGGAAAGTAAGCCGTCTGGACGAGTGTGACTTTAAGACCTAAGCCGTTAGGCGAGGGTTTCGATATACGAAGACTCGAAGAACCTACCTCCGAGGATTTCTTGAAGCGACTCATGTACATCGACGATGACAACTGGGAGCCGATGCTCAGTTTGATGCGTTTGTAAAGAGGTGTTTGCGTGCTATTTTATAGCCGTCTATGGCAGTCAGCAGTAGGTATTTTTTAAAGTTCTTATTGCTTAATGGGTAAGGGTAACATTATTTGCGATGTCACACAACCAAAGTGGGCTTTATTAAGGGCGTTATTATAGATCCAGTTAAGAGGACTGACTGTGAAGCAAAAAAAATCCATACAAAATGCTATAACGTTTTTCTCCCCTTTAATATTGTCAGATTTTTACAATTTTTGAATATGTTATAGATATTATAAAAAACTATGCTGTATGTTTTTCTTTACAAGAAAATATTTATTGGAATGTTTTTTTTTTTTTTTTTTATAAATTGTACATAACATTTTGTGTTCACTTTTTTTTCCTCGCCAAACTGCCACAACAGTTTGTTGGCGAGACAGCGCTCATACTAAAAATTCAAACCTGCTATGTACAGTCAAGGTCATAAATATGTATACACTTTAGTACCTTGTCATTTTAATCGCTGTGACAATTTCATATGGCAGTTTAAACATGACGTTAATTAGACAAGGTACTAAAGTGTATACATATTTATAACCTTGACTGTACCTAACCTAATTAACATAATATGGCACAGTGGCACTTGAAAAAAATAAATAATAATATTTGCTTAACTTACAAAAATTCATCCCTGTGCTAAGGCAGTCTTTCCAAAAATGCTAGCTTTAATTTGATTTTTAAAATATTTTTACTAAAGCTGTGTTCTTCCCTGAGTAGATCAATTTCGTTACAAATTTTCGGAACCAGGAATCTGTTTGTTCTTCTACCGTAATAGTTTTTTACATAGGTCTGCACAAATTTCCTTAATCTAACACTTTAAATAACAAAAGCGGAAACGTACAGATTTTCATAATATCTACAACATATTCAAAAATCGTGGAAATCGGATTAGATTTAGTGGTGAGAAACGTTATCGCCCAGAGCTAAATTTGTATGGAATATTTTTAACAGCTATGCTATTTAGGCATCGCTTCACAATCATCTTAAGGGAATACCCTGTATTCTGTAGTTATTTAATTTCAAATTAAAAATAAAGAATTTTATATTATTTTAACATTAAAACAGATAAAAGATCTTTATTAAGTAGACAGCACGGGCAATTTTACGCATCAAAACAATACCGAAAAATACAAGGCCGAATTATCGAACTCTCGAGTTTTATTTTACAGACTATTAAAATCGCGAAAACCACTTGCCCGAATAAAATATGTACGAATATTTACAATCACGAGATTTCTATTCTCCGAAATTTATAATAAGAAGCTTTTTAGAACCGGAACTTTGGAATTGTTTTTTTTTTTATTTAGAATAAAATATTTAAATATTATGTAGTATGTACACCTTTCCAGATAAAAAGCCTTTCAAAAACTTCACTTCATTTGAGTACCCAACTAACTTGCTTACCCCATTTAATTGATAACCCAATAATTTGCCCTTATAGTTTACCGGTAACCCTAAATATTTAAAAACCTAACCTAACAGGGTTAGCGATTTCCCTTTACACTTTTCAACACCAACAGATGCAAGGTAGCTAGCAAGAAGCAAGGTAGGCGGCCGGCACTTTTATGCTTTAAGAAAAAGAGTAAAAAATCGGTAAAACATTGAGCAGGTAACCCTTTCACAGGGTTATTTTTCTAAGGGGTTTTAAAAGTTGTTTGTAAGGGTTTTCCCTGTTATTATCTTTTCGAAGGGGTTTTAAAAGTTGTTTGTAAGAGTTTCGCATATTCACTAAGCTATGTAGGTTACACCTAAAAAAAGCGCTTAAATAGTCAATTGAACGGACCGATCCCTAATGTAGTGTAACCCTTCCAGTGAAAACAAAATAAAGGATATATTCTCATATGTTAGGTTTACTATTTTTATAAGGGGATTGTTTTGTATTCTAATACAATTATAGTTTGGTGTCAACGCAGAGAACGCATAAAATAAGTTAATGTTATATTTTTGTTACATTTTATTTAAGGTCATTACAATATTTGGTTATAATAATTTTAAGCGTCTGGCAGGCGGTCTGAATTGTCGGTTGTTAAAATGATGAGATACCTGTATAAAACAAAGCTTTTTAACAAGGTGATAAATATAATTAAAATATGTGACAGTTTATATAAACACGTATTACAGTTGTATCTTTAACTTGGTTGTACGTTATTTTACAGACAGAAGCTGTTTAGAATTTCATTTCATATAAAAAAATTCTCGTATTATCATTTCATAGAATAATCAATATGTAGAATAATAACTTTGAAGACATTTAAATCATGGTTTTTTATTTCAAATAAAAATCAATGTTTCTTTTGTCATATCATAGAATAGCAAATTAAATATTCTTTGTTCTCATATTATTTATTTAAAATATAACTTAATAACAATAAAATCAACTTATAGAATTGGGTGCAGTTTGTGAAGGTGTGTGAAATGAAATGTTTGAAAAAGGTATACCCTCCTATAAAATTAAAACACCGCATTCACAGAAACAATGCGGGTAAATTGTAGCCAAAGAGGAAAACTGTCTTGTTATTCTCAAATGCACTGTAGCAATTTTATTGGTGTACCCTTATTTTACAGACAGCAAGTTCATCTTACGTATAATATAAACGCATATAACAATTTTAATTTACAATAAAATTGTATCGCATAGCTTATTCAAGGGATATAAAAAAAAATAACCTCGAAGGCTAAGGCGGGAGCTTGCTTCGCTTCGCTCCCGCCATAGCCTTCTAACCTAACCTATTCAAGTCGGTTCTGCCCAGAGAGGTCTTGGTCGCTCGCTTCGCCCGCTCGCTCATATTTATATCATAATATAGTATTTATCATATAACCCTTATACTATAAGATAATATGGGTTGTACGTTATTTTACAGACAGAAGTTTTATAGACTAGACTGACTTATAGACTAGACTTTTAGTTTTATAGAATGTATCACTTCGCAGAATTTTCATTTCTTAGAAAGCTAATTTCTGCTGTAATCTTACTGTTTTCAGATTATTTTTTGATGGTCTTTAGGTCTAACCTAACCTAACCTTCGTAACTCATGCTTAAGATAATCTGAAAACATTAACCAAACAATATTCGTTAAAAAATAATTATATTGTTTGATAAGTTTGTGTAATGAAAAAATAAAATTACAAAATTCATTGAATTGGTTTTCTGTGGAATTTGTTTCTTTCAAGTAAATAGTTTAAAAAAATATATATTCGAAGCAAAAATACAAGGACCAAATAGTATATGAAACATTTTCTGTGAAACAAAATTCTGTAATTTTTCTGTCTGTAAAACAAGGGGACACCCTTTAACTTATATTAGAACAAACCTAGAGACGTCGTTCAGAAATTTAAATTATTTTTCGCCTTTTTAAATACCTCGCTTGTAATATCAATCAGTTATAGTAAAACCATATGTCATGAAAAAAGTGGTCGATAAACGTTGTCGACATTTAATTAATCACTACCACTAGTACATTTTTGCCCCGTCGATCCGTTTGATTATTAGTATCGGTCTCGGCAGCAACCGCGCGCGTGGCTGGGCGCGCTGGCGGCGGGCTGGTGGTGCGGCGCGGGCGGGCGCGGCGCCTGCGCGGTGCGCTGCCTGGCCGCCGCCGCGCCGCGCTCGGCGCACGCGCTGCGGGCGCTCGCGCAGCTGCTACACATGTAAGCGGACACACGCGTTACATCTTTTCTTTAATCTTTCTTTTCTCCTACATGCTCGGAAATGTTAATATTACTGTTGTAAAAACAGCCCGCGAAGGCCTGAGTTCCAGGCCTCGGCCAATTTAAAAAAAAACTGGCTAGAGCATTTCGGACTATGCTCAGTGTAGGGTTCCGAAGCCGTTAATTATTACAAACATAAAACACCCTTTTTTTTGGCCAGTCGTGTAAAAAGCAACAAGTAATAACTAATTTTGTATTCAAAATCATTTGGTGCCGTCTTAGATGATTTTAGTAGGTATAATTACTTTAATCGCCTGTGTCTCAAGAACCAATGATGTCTACTTATTCGTGATAATGTTTTCCCTATAAATTCGTTATATGCGCTTTCATTTCTGATTTTGGCCTTGGTCTGGGACGCTGAATTTCGGGGGCTGTTTTTACAACAGTGAAGTTAACATTTTCAAGCATGTCGGGGAAAATCATGCATTACGCACTTGAAGTACAGCAGATGCACAAATTGCGATGTATGCTAATGACGCAATATAATTGTAATAGTTATTTTGACTTAAACATTTTGTATACCTACCTATTGTTGCAGGCAAGGCAGGCACAAAGACGCTAAAGACGTGGCCTACCTCGCGTTCTACATGTCACCAAAGAGTAAAATAGAAGCCTTTCTCGTAGCAGTATCACATGCTTATATGGTAAGACAAATCATTAGGATCGTAAAATGCCTTTATGAAATACAAGCAGACAATTATGTTTATTAAAAGAAAAAATAATTAAATGGCTAAGGAATAAAACTGTTCTAGTAACATAACTGAGAAGTTTTGCGAAAAGAGCGGAAGGACATTATGAATGCGACCCTATGCGCGCTCTCATTCAAATAAAGTCAATTTATTACTCCGTGTTGAGTACAAAAGGACGATAGTATACATACCTACTTGCATACATTTATTAAAAAGTTCAATACTCTGTGGACACCATTGCAAAACAATGTCTGGAAGAGAATAGCTGAAGATCGGTCTGAGTGGCGTACAATAGGCCTGGCCTATCCCCAGCGATGGACTAATGCGGTCTGATGAAGATTCTAAAACATCATCATGAACATTGTTCCCGTTTTAGGAGGAGTATGAGCAAGCAGTCTGGATGTATCGCTACGCGCTGACGTTTGATGAAAAGTTCCTCCCGGCCAAGGCGTGTCTCCACGCCACCATGTGCCTCATGCTCTTCGGAGACAGCGCCAAAGCCAAGCCGCCGACACAGGACTAGAGTCGGAATACATCGATCTTTAGGTTAAGGGACTCATCTGTTATACCGAGTTTGGCGAACAGAAACTTGAAATTTGATCCAGTCACTAAGCAAGAGTTTCTTGAGGTCGATACTTTTTGCGAATAGAATGTTCGCTAACACTAATAATCGATTGTCTATTCCACATTTACGATTTATTCAGTCGTGAGACTGGTTGTTTCTAGAAATTTATTGTTTTATTCAATCAGCAATAATGTTGATACTGCAATATCCTACAGATGCGTCCTTTTACCTCAAGAGGCCGTATGCGAAATTTTGCCGGTTTTGCTTCTTTTCGTGTTTTACAGTACGTATTTTACAGTTCGTGATATTGCTTTACTATAAGTGTTCAAAAGTAAAGTATTTCAACTGTAAAATCACGTAAATCAGCAAAATCGGCAAAATTTCGTATACGGCCAAAAGGCCAAAGAAAAAGAAAGAGGTATTATTCAGAAAATAACTACTAAAAAGACAGGCGCCATTTTTTTTAATTGAGCGCGTTCGGATTTTTTGTTATGTTTACCTTCAATCTCGTCATAGCTTAGTTATTTTTGTAAACATTGTGGTACATTTTTTGTTTCACTTTCTCTAAACTTTTTTGTGCATGTATGTGACATGACAATGTTGCCGTACATCCAAAGTTTTGAGGTGGCAATGAACTGTGTCCTATTTTCGTAATTTTACGTGTACATGTATAAACGTTACATGTTTCCCCAATGACCAGTAGCAATACAGCTATTTATTGGTTTTCTAGTTTTAAGCGTAGTTAGACATGGCGTAGCGTGTGAGGTTTTTCAGCGGTAACTGGGAGTCCCCTTCGTAAATTTAGTAAATAAGGGGCAAAAAGTATGTCTATGTTATTGATTGGGTTGTCAATTGCTATTACACTCGCTCTCACGTTTGACTACCGTTGTCATACGTGTTTAAAAGTACGACTGAAACCAAAAACTTTAAATAACTTAGACATACTCTAAGTTATCGTTGCACTCGCCTAAAAGGACGCCGGGTATGATAATTGTGATAGTACAATAATTAACTTTATTTACCTCGTGTTAGGGTTTTTATTAGAGGCTCCGACATGAGGCCTCGGGCTTGCGTTTATTGTTGAATTCGCCTGTTAAAACACTTCCAAATATTATCATTCCTTTTTTTCCTTTTATGAGCTTAATTTATTGAATTGTATCTGATACACAAATGTTCCTACCTCGTGTATTTTTTTTTATTTAAACAAAGATATAAATGTTGCGATGTTTGTTCAAAAAATACTTAATTAGTTTTCGAAGGATGCAAAAAGAATTTTAAAAATATCGTGCTGATTTATAATAGAAGTGCATCGGCATCAGATTAAAGTTTCAAGACCAATAATAATAATTTAATATTCTGCGTAGTTTCGATCATTCAGCAGAAATTAATATTTATAAATACTTTAACAGCTTTAACGCCATTCTCCATCTCTATGTAAATCTGGATGTTTACCACAAAGCACTACATTGGAACTTTAGATGCCCCACCCCTTTTACTCATCATACGTGACTAAGCCGAGAGAAAGGGATGGATGGACCAACAGCCAACGTTGCTTCATACTTTAACTTTCAAAGAAGTCTAATTTTCAAACATGTTTGTATACTTAACACATTTTTGACACGTATAGCGTGTGATGTGTTTAATTAAGTTCAGTAGTTGAAATCATTCAATGTTTTTCATTCTCAATACAGGCTGAAGAAATTTGTAAACAAAGTAACGCCAAATTTAATTTGCATGTGTAATGTTATAATTAATTAATGAGCTCTGTACAACAGGTTGTTATAGGGTTTTTTAACTCAAGTTTGTGCTTAAGTCGCATTACATGTAAAAGTTCCACTATTATTTACGCGTTGTTTACGTTGGTCACTTACGTCCTGTTGTGATTGTACTTAGGTATTTAAGACTGATGCGACGTTCTCTTGATGATTCGATATTGATATCTAAATATACAACTTCTGCAAATTTACTGGCACGTTTTAATTTATCCTACGAATCCCGTGATGCATTTTTTATGGTATAAGTAGGCGGACGAGCAAGCGGCTCACCTGTTGGTAAGTTACCACCGCGACCTTGAACCCTTCGTATGCCTAGTGCCGTATCCGTCCCGACGCAGTAGAGTGCCTAGTACCGTATCCGTCCACAAGGAATTTAATCTTGTTCTTTTAAATTTGACTATACTTCCTTTAAATAAATAAATAAATATCAGGGGATTTAGGGGACAATCTCATACAAATTGTCCTAGTCCCAAACTAAGCTCTAGGCTTGTACTATGGGTACTAGATAACGATAAACATACTTATATAGAGAAATAGATACTTATATACATAGAAAACATCCAAGACTCGAAACAAATATTCGCGCTCGTCACACAAATATTTGCCCTTACCGGGATTTGAACCCAGGACCGCTGGCTTCGGAGGCAGGGTCACTCCCGACTAGGCCAACGTGTCGTCAAAGGGTAGGGTTCGTTGCGTCCCTTTAAGATAGGGTTCTAACTTGCTTGTAGAAAAATCGAAAAAAAACAATGATAATATTCCATTGATAATATTCGGTAGTTCGAAACGTGGAATCAATTGAGAGCCAGGAGCGTTTAAACTCTGTCACGTGACACCGATGGCGAAATAGCCTGGCATACGACGGGTACAAGTGTGCGATTAAAATTAATTCAAATCCCGGTAAGGGCAGATATTTGTGTGATGAGCACGAGTATTTGTTCCTGAGTCTTGGATGTTTTCTATGTATTTAAGTATATATTTCTCTATATAAGTAAGTTTATTGTTGTCTAGTACCCATAGTACAAGCCTAGAGCTTAGTTTGGGACTAGGTCAATTTGTGTGACATTGTCCCGTGATATTATTATATTATTATTATTATTATTATTATTATTATTCCTCTGGCATACGACGGGTTATACACCCGCAACACCAGAGGAATCACAAGTGCAAATAGTTGTGATTATTAACCTTAGATGTTTGGGGCAATGTTACTTTGGCTTTATTTCGGATGCTATAATTCCTAATTTGACCTTGATGTACAGACCGGAAAACCCCTTCAGTTGATTAAGCCTGTCGATAGGAAAACCCTATCGTTATGGTTTTCTTATACCTGTGTTACCGTAACGTCAGGGAAACCTTATCGAACTAGTTGACCGCTTCTATTGCACTAACCAACTCCATAAGGGTATCGTTAGCGCTAAGAATTAACCGAGTTTTTATTCTATTAATCGACTATAGATCTCTTTTCACATTTGGCTGACTTCGGCTCGCGTCATCTCGCAGCTAGCCATTCAATTTTTAGATAAAATATGTCGAATGTCTTGCGCATAGAGATGAAAATAGCTTGAAACCGTTCGATTAACTTTAACGAGGGAAATTAATGATAGGGTTTTTGTTATGGTGCTAAGTCGAATTAACTGTATGGTTTAGTTGGCCTTTTATTGGAGTTAGTCGACGATAGCCTTACCGGGTCATTTAGGTTTGTAAAATAAGTTTATCAAATACCCGACCGAAAATCTCTTGAGTGGTAAGCGGTTATGGTCTCTGCCTCGCAGCTGCGGGAAACTGAATATAACCTTTAAAACTTTGGGCGTCGTACACGATTTTCAAATAAAAAGTTTCCATAACGAGTCCATAGTTTAGGCATCGTCTACGCTGCTCTTGTAAAATTTTGTATATGGAAGCCTACGTTGCTTAACCGTCCAAGGCACCCTTTAACCCTTAACGTCGCAAAATTAAAAAAACACGATTGATTTTGAAATGTTCGCAAAATGAAATAAAAATTACCAAAAGTTCACCGTCATCAATGTGTATACTGTACAAAGTAACTAGAAGTGTTACTAAAATGAAAATTGTGTACTCGTATGTGTGTGAAGGAGATCCTATCATTTCATAACCAATGTTTCACTAATGATTCATTTCACAAACATCATTAGACAACCCGCGTTTTTTTCCGAAACTATAAATAATTCTGGATTTATTTCAGGACCATCGTGTAGAACCCTATAGGTTAGGTTAGTTTTACAAAAATCCTAAAATATTTTTAGTTACACAATAAGCGGGTTGGCAAATGTACAGGTTGCCAAACCATGCATTTGTCAAAGATTTGTCGGCGAAAATGCAGAGAACCGTTTAAAGGCGTAAGGGGTAGAGCTCGAATACATTGTTTTATCAATTTCAATTTAAATGCCGGGAGCTTCGATGCATCCCGTAGAACACCCCTTAAGCCCAACTTTATTAAGCCACGACTTTTAACACTGCCGCTTCAGAATAGCAATACTGAACGGATTTAAATTGAAAAACCCATATTGGTTTCCGTCAAAGGCTACTAACGAGACTTACGGGACCCTATTACTAAGCGTTTTATACACACGTATAATACATACATAACGTCACACCAAATACAGAAATACAACTTTAAACTTGTTGATAATTCTGTAACCACATTTTGCACAGTCAGTAGCCTGAGAAGTTTAGTAGTGTATTAGTGACAGGTTGCAAGCCCATCGCCTAACAGTAAGTACTACAAGCCATTACTCCCTTGGACACACACGTGTAAAAAAGGGGGGGCCTCCTGCAAGAACAGTACATACGAAACTCTTCGAGTGCGAGTTTAAATCTCATTTGGCTTTTAGTACTAATCGACAAACCTGAGCTCTACTTCGTTTTTTTCACAATACAATAATAGATAACGGTATACCTATCTACCTACTTAACGATTGAAGATACAATTGTATTTATTTTCTCAGTTTGACCTTGTGGCGAAAACGTATGTAAAATAACTGTAATTTATTCTAATCTGTAAAAAAGAAAGAAGGAAGAAACCTGACGGCAGGTATTTTAGAAACAGCTTTTTAGGGTTTCGTAGTCAAACTAGGAACCCAATAGTTTCGCCATGTCCGTCCGTCCGTCAGTACTAGAAAGCTCTAATTGAGCATGAATATACATATTAGTCACGCAAACAAAGTGGTACAATAAAAGGTGTAAAAAAAATGTTTTTTAGGATACTTCCCCTACACGTAACGTGGGTGGGGATGTATTTTTTTCTCGTCTACCCCATAGTGTGGGGTGTCATTGGATAGGTCTTTCAAATATATTTTGGGTTTGTGCAAACAATTTTTCAATCAAGGGATCCGTTTATGAAATATTGAGCTAATTTTCTTAAGATATATTTCTTACACCAAGTGGTTTTTTTTTAAATAGAAGACAGAATAACTTCTACGAAGTTATGACAAATGTTAATTGTCTATAACGCATGTCATATAATATGTATTATATTAAACTAGCGACCCGCCCTCGCTTCGCTCCGGGTTAAAGTATTATACATATAAACCTTCCTCTTGAATCACTCTATAAATTAAAAAAAACCGCATTGAAATCCGTTGCGTAGTTTTCAAGATCTAAGCATACATAGGGACAGACAGCGGGGAGCGACTTTGTTTTATACTATGTAGTGATGATGGAAAAGTTTTTTAATTGGTTTCTTTTGCTCGACTTGTACATAAATCTTTGTTTCATCACTAGGTAGTCTGTCAGAAACGTCAAATGCCACGAGTCGCCGATGTTTAGTTATTACTTGTTGATTTTTATGTTTACAGTAAGTACTCAACGGCTTCGGAACCCTACAATGAGCATGGTCCGACATAGGTACTCTTGTCCGGTTTTTTTTATTTAGGACTAACGATAATCCAATAGACGAAAAACAATTCAAATAATGAATTCCATAAATATTCAGATAAAAACTCGTGACAGTTGAGAAACAAGTGGAAGACTACTGGCAGTTGCATCGAATAGGTCTTTCATTAATTTCCCATCTATACTAGATAAAGCTTAATCTAGATATCCTTACTTCTCTTATATGATAATCAGTGATCGAAATAGCTTGCCAATTACCTGAATTTAACGCATGTTCATTTACGCGTGAGTGAGATAAGTAGTAATTAAATTTTTGATTCATTCGCATGTACCTACACTAAATGAACATGCGTCAATCTTATGGTAAATTAAATCTAACTATTCCAATTACTGGTAATATTATTGATGAAAAGAATTGTTCATGGTTTATTAGCAATAAATTATTAAAGTTTTGCCTCTGACTATTTTTTTGTACACTGTAAAGTTTTAGGTTAGACATTTTGTTCACCTGTTTAATAGGTAAACATGAACAAGATCATAATAAAATTTAGTCAGATATACAGAAAGAACAGAACAATCTGGACATTAAAATAAGGCCAATATGTGTAGAAGGTTGAAATTTTGCTGGTTTTCTTGTCGTGCGACGATTATGAAGTACCCACAATAACTATTGGAACACGCACAAGAGTATGGAGTGGTCACTAGTCATGAGCAGTGACCAATAGTTGTTTTGGGCTTCTGTTTCTTCGTTGTCCTGGGTCCTGGGGAATCTAGAACAGGACACGTTTGGAAGACATAAAGTATAACGTAAAAAAAAAGGTAACCAAATAATAAGTGAATTTAATTTTTGGTCGTTTTAAGAGTGTTCATTTCGTATCTGTCTGGGCGGAAATAAGTCTTTAATAAAGTTGATTACTAAATAATTAACTGCAGCGATTTTGGTGTTACTTTTTAAATTCAAGCCCGCCGTTTCGGGTTTTAAATTCTTCAATGGAAGTGCTTAATTTTACATTAAAACATTTGAATTTACAGTAGGTAATTGAGTTTAAACAATATGCTAGCAATGATAAGCGTTTCAGTGTTGTTATTGATAATATTATGTACCTACATTACTTAGGGATGTTATATTGATTCAAGGAAACGCCAAAATATTTGACGCTTCTTTCCTAAGTTGCCGGTTTGACAGGATCAAAATGAACACTCGTAAAAAGTTGGAACGCCTAGACAAGTTGTATAACGTTCACGTAAGCTACTTTCGAGAAACTTTAAAATCGATGGAATTAGCGTAAGCTGCCGACGCGAAAGATAGCTTACGTCATTTCAAGACATTTGTTCAGTTTTTGAAAATCGCTAACGTTAGGGTTAACCTTAAGGTCTTTGTGAGGCGCTGGAAAGACAAAGGATAAGAAGAACCAAAAGATAAAAGTGATTGACTATCGAGGTTATATTAGGAAACGTTATTTATAATAACTTCTAACCTACTACCAAAAAAACTGTAATTTTGCATAATTTTAGTAAAGTTATTAGAAAAAAGAAGGAATGGTGAAATCGAGATATTGCTTGTCCACAGATTTATACGTTTTATTTAAATTAGTTGTACGCTAGGTTGGGGAATTAGTTCAATATTTGCCTTTGACCAGCCGTTATTACGAGCTTGTCGGGATCATGGTCATGTAGACAATTCACTTTGTTTTTCAGTAACATCGGTACCTATCGATCGAACTGTAATTACAAAGATATGTGGGAAGATAAAAAATGGAATACAGGAGTACTAGGGTCCATTTGGTTCATGATACATGATACATCATGTATTGTTGTCAATGCCACTCGATGAAACGATATTTTGTGCTGAAGGAAAGAAATAGAAAAAATAAACACAGAAACACACTGTAGGTAATAATAATAAAAAAAAACAGATGTTGACAACAAAACTTTAATTGAAACAAAAAAGACACAGCGGCAAGTACAGTTTTCATTAAAAGTAGATGATAACTTTTGTTCTGTTTGCATGTTTCAACGTCTATACAAAGTTTTGAAACAAACTAAATGCAAATAGGTAACGAGAGTAATCATCTATTCTTGTACACAATTACAAAGTACACAAAAGAGCATAAATCTTCATACACATTAAAAAAAAAAAAAAATGTATGTAGATACATTTATTTTATGCACAATCTTATTAAACACACAATTTGGTATAAAAACACACAATAAAAAATACAGTTTGATATTATATAAATTACAGCATTGATAAAAAAAAATTGGAATTCACCATTTTAACTAGGTATTCTGCTTTAACCTTTTCAACGCTATGTCAAATACAAAATCAGAGTGAATGTCAACTTTATCTCATAGATACTCAGGTCTATTTTGCGCTGTGAACCATGACGGAAATATCCTTCAATGGCGTTGAAAAGGTTAACGCAACCGCTCAATATTTGTCAATGAGCTCTTTGACGTTTTGGCGCGTGAATTGCGCTTAAGTCAGTGTACCCTTGCGTTGTTACCACGCGTTGCTTGCAATGCATCCTACAAATACTAACCACTGTAGAACTGAAAAGTATTTAGAGAAGTAACGTAAGCTATCCTGCGACTTAATTGTATCCTTATTGACAGAGTTTTTAAAAAGGGCGGTTTTCAAAAAAAGTTTTCCATTTGGTCACGAAAATTAACGTATCTAAATGTACGACTAATTTTCGTGACGAAATAGAAAAGTTAAGGTTCCTTAACTTTTGTTTTTAACGATGTACACTTTTTTTAAAACCGCCCAAGCATCAATTTCCGCAGCGTCGTAGCCCTACAGTACTAATCTAGTATCTTTCGTAAAAAAAAAACTGCAAGCTACGTCGAATGTAGTTGTGTCGATGGCGTCTTCTACGCTAGTCCCTTGTATCGCTAGTTTGATTGTCAAATAAGTGATACCTAATTGAGTTTTTTATGTCTTACCGTTAAGATTACCTTTCAATTATTATTATTTACTAGCGACCCGCCAGCGGCTTCGCCCGCTGCAATTTTTTTTTATATCAGTTAGGGGTATGAAAAATAAATGTTGGCCGATTCTCAGACCTATCCGATATACACACAAAATTTTATTAAAATCGGTCCAGCCGTTTCGGAGGAGTTCAATAACGTACACCGTGACACGAGAATTTTATATATTAGACTAGCGACCCGCCAGCGGCTTCGCCCACCGCAATTTTTTTTTATGTCACTTTGGGGCATGAAAAATAGATGTTGGCCGATTCTCAGACCTACCCGATATGCACACCAAATTTCATAAGAATCGGTCGAGCCGTTTCAGAGGAGTTCAATAACGTACACCGTGACACGAGAATTTTATATATTAGATTTTACTTGACGTCAAAGTTCATTATACATTTCCGTACAGCTGTAGCGACATCTTTTGACTTTTTAATAAAACAATTAAGGGCCCAAATATTGTCTTTAGTTGGATGTCAGGCTAGGCTCTGACGTGCTGGCTGTATGCTTGTGAAAATCAAACACCATCATATTATATAAAGCCTGACAAGTTTCTATTTGGCCCTATTTCAATACAAGTTTGTATTGAAATAGGGCCAAATAGAAACTTGTCAGGCTTTACATAGGAAGCTTCTTGAGTGTTTAGTTACAACTCACAAGGGTAGACAGCGGTAGTGAGGTGATTTTTTGCGGTTTCGCAACCAAGTTTTTAACACGACACGTTTTTATCTCCCATTTAAGTTAAAATACAGTCGGCATTAAATATACCGGAGTAGACAAGCCACTTTCAATATCCGAGCTCGCCCACGAGGGTTTAAAAATGGAGTTGAGGTCAGATATTTTGGCCGAATCGTCTGCTTCATTATTATGAAACGGCGACTGTTAAACTATTGATATATTGAAGATATATTTTTCGTTGCCTTGATTGCAAGTATCAGTGTATAGTGATTTTAGAATTTTAAAGCCCTTCAGTGCTTTAGATTTTTGGTCGGTGCAAGAGGTCTTAAAAAGACGTTCGTGACAATTTTTCATACACTAGATAAAAAGGACTAAGTTAATTGTCTCTAAAATGTATCTGACTACGGGGGTAAGTCTAGGTTATTTTTAACGGACCTGAAATAAAGGCTCAGTTTCATTGGGCCCGCATGATTTTCGCTGCAATAGCTACTGGCTCAATAATATCATAACAACTAGTCATTGGATTGCTACAGCCATGGGGGCTATTGCCTTGTTATGGGTCTGTTAGAAGTCTTTGTTGGTCTGTCGTCGCCTAGTAAACGGACGGCTGAATCGATTTTAATGTAGTTTTTGTTGGTTGATAGTGGTTTTTAGGTGATTTATGACAATTAGTTGTGCCGATTGAGAGTTATTCTTATCAGCCTCATTCTATTCAGAAATATAAAGAGGTCGTGTACGCTATGGATTCCTGGGGGCGGGTATTTTGCTTCGTTTTTCTGTACGACATCGACACAGGCGCGTTCTATTTTAGGTACTTACTTCAAACATAAATATAAAATGTTGCGACTTTTACTACAAATATATTTTTAAATAAAATAAAGGAAAAAAAGGGTACTTTTATGGAATATTGTGTGGTAAAAAGTGATATATTTTTGCTTATGCATTTATTTTTTCATTTATTATTAACCTAACATGGTACCTAGTTTCTAGACTTGCAAGCAACGCGTCGTGTCTGCTACGCTCGTTTAGTTGAGCTTATGTGGTTTGATATTCAAAGAGGTTAGGCTAGCAGGAAGGTATTAGAGCTTGTCGACAACCTATCGATAGTTAGTGTTAGGTATAATTACAAGTAGGAATTAGCAATATTATTTATTACACGTTTACTGGCTGATTGCTCATACAGCAAAATAAAAGTTGTCTACTCTGGGGCCATAGCCAAGATGCAAACGCTCCTAAAGTATTTCTTTTCTATCGCTCAAAATGTATGGGATGACAGAGGCCCTAGCCAAGATGCGTTCGCTAACTAGCGTTTCTATTCGTTTGGTTTTTAAACCAATCGCGTCACTGGTAGAGCACTTGACTTTTCGTATGACGTGATTTACCAGTGACGCGATTGGTTTAAAACGAATAGAAACGCTAAGGACCGTATCGTTAATTATGGAAACAAGTTAGAATTGCTCTAAAAAAAAAGTTACAATATTTTGTCTTTTCTGTCATATGTCAATCTGTTAAGCATACAGTCAAGTGTTAAAACTTACTATAAAAAAATGTATAATTCGTATACATTGCAAGATGAAGGGTCTCTCAGAGAAAAAACGACATTCAATTGTGACCAAATACTGTAAAGAATCAGGTATAACTATGAGAAAGATTGCTTCAGAAGAAGGGGTTAGCCTGAAAGCTGTTTACAATACGATAAAAAGGTTTAGTATGAATAATACTTTAAAAGATTTACCTGGTCGAGGTAGAAAACGAGGCCCTTCATGTCCTAATTTGGACAAAAAGATATGCGAATATTTTTCTCAAAAAAAGAGATATCGATTCGGGATTTTGCGAAAAAATGTCGTACTTCTATTGCAATGGTTCAGCGTGCCAAGGAACGTAACTTGCTTGTAACGTATAAAAAGCAAAAACAGCCTAAACGCAGCAAAACCCAGGAGTCTTCTGTCAAAACTCGGGCTCGGAAATTGTACGACCAAATTTTAACTAAAAATGGACAATGTATTATAATGCACGATGAAACCTATGTCAAACTTGACTAAAAAACCCTACGCGGACCGCAGTTTTACACCGTAATAAAAGGTACGAAGGTCTCTAAAGACGACAAATCCATTTTTTGCGAGAAATTTGGGAAAAAAGTTATGGTTTGGCAAGCTATTTGTCAATGCGGCATGAAAACGTCTCCGTTTTTCGTAACGGGAAACTTAAATTCGGATGTGTACAAGAAGGAATGCCTTCAAAAACGGGTACTACCACTCATTCGAAAGCACAGGAGTCGTACATTATTCTGGCCTGATTTAGCTGCGTGTCACTATGCTCGCCATGTGTTGAACTGGTATCGAGAGAATAATGTCGAATTTGTCGCGAAATCATTAAATCCCCCGAATTGCCCTGAGATCAGCCCCATCGAGAAATTTTGGGCTCTGATGAAGGCAAAGCTACGAAAACAAGCTAAACCAACAGATAACATGGACCAATTAAAAAAAGACTGGATCCGTACCCACAAAACTTTCAAAACAGTCGATGTCCAAGGGCTAATGAAGAGCATCAAAAGCAAAGTGAGAAAACTGGCAAAGGGGATCAATAAATAACTAAAAGTAGTTTGTATGGTTCACTTTGAAGATCTAAGAATCGCGTAGTTTAAGTTTTGTTTTTGTAATAAAAAGTATTTATACAGGTTACACCATTTTATTTGTTTCCATAATTAACGATACGGTCCTTAGTTAGCGAACGCATCTTGGTTAAGGCCTCAGTTAACCACGCGGTTAATCGTAAGGCACGAGAATGTCGTCCCTTAGATTTTGAGTGATAGAAAAGAAAAACGTTAGTACCGTTTGCATCTTGGCTAGGGCCCCAGGGCTTCCACCATCATCCGTCCGTAGACCATCTTGACTCTGTATCGTAAACCAATTATTATTAAATTTATGGAAGCTCTTAAGTAAATACTTGAAAGTAAAAGCTAGTGATAAAGTTAACAATATGTTTAAAATGTGGAAGACAAATGTGCTAAAACACATTGGAATAGAACTCTGAGACTATTATAGCCACTTTTTATCGCTGTGGATAAATGTTTCTGACAAGTTTATAAGTGAGAAAGAAACGAAAGGTTATTATTCACAGTGATTAACGCGATCATAAGCCCGTTGTTTGATTATTTTTTAACGAAGAGGCCTCTGCATTTCATTCGCGGCCATGACGCCTTGTAGTCGATTTTTTTATATAATTAAATAATAAGTGAAGTGGCAACGTAAAACATGAAATAATGCGTCACGGCTGTATTAAATCGATCCTAAGATAAGGATCTAGATTTCGTGCCAAAAGAAGATAATCGGATTAAATGAGTTTTCCCTCCTAAACGGAAATAAGATGCGCCACCTTGCAGCGTCAGGTTATAAATAGAAAATGGTGTTACAGACTATAACATTATTGAAAAAAAAAACTCAAAATAACACAATATGTAAAACACGAGCAAAGTAATAAGTAAGTATGTAGTAACAAGAATATCAAAGAAATGATAAGTTAAACACATGATATGAATTACATAATACCTATAAGTAAACAAAAATGACATCAAAAGATTAAAATTAAATGTGAAAAATTAAATAAACTTTGAAAAGACACTAATAATAATCGACATCAAAAAGTTTCATACTTAATTCGGTTGTATATTTTTTTATTAACACTTTCAACGTCCAAAACTGTTAATAACAAAGTTCATTTTACGTTGACCTCTCTGTGAAGCATAATAAGTGGTTCCATTTTAATTATTTTGATATACATATTTTTAAAAGTATCGTACTATCAAAGTGTTTTACCTGAAATAAACGAAAGCTACAAATCACGACATCTCCCAATACTTAAAGCCACTCATGGCTTTTAGCTATTTGGGATAAGATTATAATAATATATAGTAAGAAAAAAGTAGGTGTTTCACAGCTTCATAAAGGCGTCTTCACATTGTAGATTATGAACCGCCCGCAATAGCCGCTGTCACACGCACAAGAGTATAGTTCAAACTAATCTTGTACAGTGGCCAGCAGCTGCTTTGGGCTTCATTATTTCCTTGTCTTCGGCCCGATCGAAAGCATGCTCCGGAAATGCACAAATAAAAGATACCGCAACATAAATAATGCACTTCGGGGATTTTCGGACATCTTCGGAAGTACGAACGAAGTTTGGAAAATAATATTGAAAATAACACCGCGATATTTGGTTTGAAAGGTCCCGGACACTGTCGAAGTGCACTGTTCACGTCTTAGTACTGTAAGCTAACACAAAAGATACATTGAGTTCTATAAAATAAAAAATATGGCGTCACTAATTGTAGGTAACATTAAAATATCAAGTTAAATAGAAATAGTTAAGCTATTTTATTCACAGCGCGCCATAATGTGATTAGATTAGCTCTGCTATTATTTTTAAACAAAAAACGAACCAGTTCAGTTATTTGAATTCTCAAGACTATAATCCTAAGACCTCGAATGCGTCGCCAACCCTGAGGACTAAAATGGAATGACTCTATGCTAGTAATTTCACCGGTTGTCTTGTCCCCACACCGGAACACAACAATGCGAAAACTGATTTACACACTTGTTATCTTGTTTGACAGTTAATTATTTGAATTGAGTTTTTAAGTTGGCAGCGCCACCAGTATTTTTTTAAAATGGAACGCGTATCCATCGAGCCGTTAGCCGGGGGGCGGCAAAAAGCGCCGGTGTCGGGTGGCGAAGCCCCGCGCGCGGAAACCTTACTACCGGCTTACCTTAATGCACGCAACACATGACACTAATGCCATTTGAAGCGGGAACAACTACGTTGATACGTTTAAAATAATATGAATAACAATTTGATGAAACCCAGTCGCATCGAACGCTTATGTCGATTCATATGTTTTGTCAGTTTTCGATAATCGGTATCGTTACCGTTATGCATCTTGTCGAGGCCCCCTGAACAAGTTCCGGTAAAACAAGAAAAAAAACAATCGTGGGTTTTTAAAACTTCACTACATAGAAGGCAAAAGTTGCGAGCCGGTCATTGATCTTCTTCCAAACAAAGACGACTTGGGTATTTTGCTGCATGTAAAAAAATTGCTGAAACCCTACATAAAGCTTGCTGTTTCTCTCCTGGCGAGGGAATTTAATTTTATTACCACGGCTGACCTTTGAATTGGGTATAGGTACCTAGAAAAACTGCCTAATTTGTACGTAAAAATATTTAGAATAACAGTTTAGACAAAATGCTTTTGGCAACAGGGATTTTAAAAAAAATATATAGTTAAGGGCTTTAGTTAAAACAGATTTAATTAATACCTTGGTGTGACGAAAGTTACTCATATAGTTTGTATGACTAACTTTCGTTACACAAAGGACGCGATCGTGATCTTGTTTTTATTAAGCCTTTAATTATGTTTATTTTTTTTAAAACGACCCAACTGTGTTTTTTCGCAGTCATGACTCTTATTAAGTAAACATGTATAAGCCTTTGAAAATGTAGAGTCCTCTTTAGTACCTGATGACTAGTGGGCGGCTGACGGATGCAAAATAGGAACTTAAACAGAACATGGATAAGACTTTTATTAAATTTCGAGAAATATTTATGAGTACAAAATTATGCAGCTTTTATCTTTATCTACATTATTAGTAAATACATAATAAGCTATCCTCTATTGTACGTAGATTGTATACTAAGAAGATACTGGCCACTTATTATTTTATCACCTCTTGAGACTGATGAGCGTTTATGTCTATTACGTCTTAGACTTGTCCATTAAATTTGCTTAGTTTTCAATATTCATATTTAAGATGGCAAAGGAAACCACAATTCGTAAGTGGATAATAGATAAACGTGATCTAATCGATCGATCAATCGATCTTTTGTACAAAATGTCAAGCAACTTTATTTGCGAAACGAAAAAGCGTGATTGATAGACATGTACGCATCGCCGTCAAGAATTTTGCACGAGACAGAATCAAGAAGATTTTAATATTGATTTGATAAACTTTTTAGTTTTATGCAATATTCCGTGGACCAAAATTTGTATCATAAATATGTGGTAGGTTTAGATTATGTTAGAAGTTCAGCTCGCCCGGAGGGCCAAAACACTCAGGAATAGGAGCTCCGCTTACACGACTCTGTCAAAATTTCATTTTGATATAAAATCATGGGTCAGTTGAGTTAGTTGAGCACTGGGACTAGACAAGTTTCATTCGACAGTCGTTAGCAATTATGTTTCGATAGAGAAATATATGGAATTGACGTAAGCTACCGAAATTGTCCCGTGGTACTAACTCGGTGGCTTACGTCAATTTCATATTCTTTTCGATCGAAATATAATTGCTAACGATTGTCAAATGCAACTTGTCTAGCCCCACTGTTTAGTTGAGCAGTGGGGAAGAAGGGTTCTTTTTCCTTAAATTTCCTGACATCAATACGCACAATTTATCAAGGCGAGCTTCGAACCTTATAATTACAAGGTTCCATGCGTTTATATGGGTCAAATGTCTTTGTACTTACATTTTAAATGTACCTACAGTCAACCTATGAATTAGTCTACAACCTTAAGGTGTTAATTTGTACGCCATAAAACAAGAAGCCGGCTCAGTATTTTAACTAATGTCAAATATGAAAGACTTTTCCAACTGGGTCAGCTTTTGACGTATAAAAGTATACCAATAACATCTTCTTGTCTCGAGCCTCTTTTAAATTTTAGGTTTATAATAGTATGTCTTTTGCCGGTGACTGCTCTGATTACACTTTCAAAAATGGTTTCATGATTATGAAAATTATTGGGGACTGCGACTTATACTTATCACGTTACGTAATAAAATCCGACT
This sequence comes from Acleris holmiana, assembly GCA_949316455.1. Classification (NCBI taxonomy): domain Eukaryota; kingdom Metazoa; phylum Arthropoda; class Insecta; order Lepidoptera; family Tortricidae; genus Acleris; species Acleris holmiana. Next base: position 16,596,625 of record OX438768.1, read on the forward strand.
GTAGTTTTGTGACGGCATTATTTTTGTCTTCCGTGGGTTTTTTTAGCGGCAATGAAAAAGATAAGTTAAAGTATTGAGAGGTGCGCGTTGATATCCAAAAATGATTAGAATTGTTAAACATGTAATAGCGTCTCTTAAAATATACTGTCATTTCATCGTATTGTATGTAACCCGTTTGAGGTTTCAAACGCGGTTTGATTGCCTTGTGCCTAGTTGTACTAACGTTCATTAAAATTAAATGTCTTCTTAAGTCTCCTGCTTTCACTTCCTACCTTGGTGAATAAGAAAGTACAGAAATGAAATGATTAACCTTTTCAACGCTGTCAAACACAAAACCAGAGCTTTCCCTCGTAGATACTAAGGTATATTTTGCGCTGTCACGCGACGGAAATATCGGTCAATGGCGTTGAAAAGGTTAATGAAATATATTGGCTACTCGGGCTCTGTTACACGTCTGTAATATGGAGTGATTCGCGCTTCAGAGAAGACCATTATTGCAGAGAAGGAGCACTACAAGAAACTTTGGCAAACAGGAGGTGTCCAAAAGGGACATAAGTTCTAATTGACGTTTTTTACAACCGGGAGTTAGGATTTGTTCGGCTGCGATGGTCATCAATGTTGATGCACGCAAAAATAAATGTAGGGTTTAAAATATATATTTAAATGTATTTAAGTTTCGTGTATTAAAATATTGGCGTTTAATTTGTGTGTGATGAATTTTGAAATAGTTTTACGCGATGTTACAATTATCGCATAATTACGGTAAACGAAACATTTAAAAAAAAAGGGAATGAGTATCCATTCCTTTTAAAAGTTACCGAAAATCAATATAACTTCACATACGAGCTAACATTTTTACACGTTAATTGAACACGTTAATTATTTCGTAAATGAATAATAAAATGTACGCAATACTTACATGAAATGAACACAAAAATTAAAACAAAACACTAGCGGACTGTCACAACTACTTGTCACATTGTTTTATGAATTCAAAAAATATATTTGCGGACGTGTATGCACGGGGTGGATTGAGGTGCGAGTGACACGGGCTAAGGCTGCACGGCGATGCTACCATACAGCCACGGTCGCATTATGTCCGGTCTACCTATTAGAGTGGGGGACAACCGACAAGCGTTACGCTGAAATCTAATTATGAGGTAAGCGTTTGGCCGCGACTCTATTCAAATAGAGCCGATCATCATTTTTTTTTTTATTATTTAGAGAAACCAACAGCATACATTAGGGATGTATTTAATATTAAAGCCATTAACAGGTTTCTACATAACTATGTATATAAGATATCAGATTCAGAATGATTTAACTTTTCGGATGAGTTAATCAAGGTGTTTAAATGCCCGTTTAGAGGTTTATATGTGCATACGTGTGCTCGGGGCACGCTATCGCTACATACATACATACATACATAACATCACGCCTTCATGCCCAGAGTGGGGTAGGCAGAGCTACAGAAATACCAACAACTCGAAAAAGACTTCTTGACAATTCTGTAACCACATTTTGAACAATCAGGTAAGATGTTTACCAGTGTATTAGTGACAGGTTGCTAGCCCATCGCCTAACAGTACTTCAAGCCTTTATTCTCTTAAATAAGATGTCGATATATATGTTTAAGGCCCTAGCCCAGATGCAAGCTGCTAAACTTTTTACGTTCTATCGACTCGAATTCACATAAGCGGTCGACACGATCTGCGAATTTTGTAAATCACTACCTTAGCGTTATGCATTTCGACTAGACTCCCTGGGGTTGGGGTGATCATGAAATAGCCATGCAGTTCAGTTTACGCTAAGAGAAAAGGACAGAGATATATAACTGTCATATTTTTAGTGGTGGGAGGACCCTGCACAGGGTCCACCCGGATCGCTACCACCATCTTATTCATTAACCTACCGCCAAGCAGTAGTCTTCGCATTGTTGTGTTCCGGTGTGGGGTTCAGACAACCGGTGAAATTACTAGCATAGAGGCATTCCATGTTAGTCCATCGTAGTCTTAGGCAACGCATTTGAGGTCTTAGGATTACAGTCTTGAGATTATAGTTTTGAGAATTAAAGTATCTATGGGTCACAGATTCCACTTACCATCAAGTAGCTGATTGCTGGTGGGCCTACTTCTTGCCATAAGTAAAGCTCTGTCCTTTACGCTCGTTCTAAAATGGACGGCATGTAGCTATACCATAATAACCCCCTTGTTCCCGCTTAAGTTTCTAACTTGGTCCGCGGAATTTGGACGTCTGCCTCGTCCGCACGAGCCTTCTCGCTCATTATACTCCGTTAATTTAGTTACGATGAGGGTCATTTAGAACAATTACATAATTCTCTATCGATTTTATTGAATGCCTGTCTGTTGCTAACCTCTCTCTGTGTCCCTTACTAATGGAAAGTGCAAAATTATACAGTGAAAAGATGAATAAGGTTAAAAGTTAGTATATATTTAGCTATTTTTAAACGTGATGGAACGTTGGCGATGGGGTTAAAAACATCATTAGAAAGATCTTCATTAGAAGAAGGCGGAAGATCACCGCTGTCAAATGCCAGCATTATGCTGAGTTGGAACCATTTCTGGTGCGTATTTCCCTGTTCTTTGTTGATGTTTGTCACGAATAAATGTATTTCTTTCTTTCTTTTTATAAATTTCGGAATGCGAGATGCAACCAGTTGATACGTTTTGTTGCAGACGGTAAACTAGATTAAAAAACGTGTCTGGTTCAATCGAAAGGCAAATTAACGAACTTTAACTGCATCAAATAAAAGAATGCATCAGGATCCATTCTAAGGTTTAGGCGCTACGGAGCAAGAGACGAACACACAAAGGAGTAAACAAAAACTGGGTTTATAAAGCCTGGATTTTAAGAGCCCTGGGGGGTTATCATGAGCTGGCTTTGCAGTTCTGTTTACGCTCAGAGAAAAGGACAGAGCTATATAACCGCCGTAGCTCTGTCCTTTACGCTGACCGTAAAATGAACTGCAAAGCTAGCTCATGATAACCCCCCTGTTCTACAGAAAAGTTGCCACACACAAATATTGCAATTAATCGCTTACCAAAGACGTTATAGGGGTAAAGCCAATGATGATTATGTTGTGTGTTATGTATGTTGTATGTAGGTATGTATTTTTTTACAACAACGATGGCTGGAAGCAGGCAGGGCGTCCGGAAGCCTTAGTAAGGAGGCCGGCGCCTTACAGGATTACGGCCGGGCCGCCACAATGATTTATGCCTCGTGCGCGGTGCCATCGGTCTTGGCGAATTGTATAAACGCTTTATCTAATTAGCTCACAGAAATCGATAAATGTGTTTAATTATTAACCGACTTCAAAAAAGAGGTTCTCAATTCGACTGTTTTTTTTTAATTTTTGTTACCTCAGAACTCCGACGATAATGAACCGATTATTGTATATTTTTTTCCATTGCTTATTCTTTCAGATTGGTCTCATTCTTGTCAAAATGAAGTTCTGATGATGGAATCCATGAGGAATTGAGGGTACTCCTCAAATATTATAGCAATGAATGAACGTAGATGACGAAACAGAAGACAAAAAAATCTAAAAAACGTCTTCAAAAACCAAGAAATATCTACTTTTAAAATGATAGGTAATAAGGTCAGTTCAACTGAAGTCGGCTTCCCACAATACTTTTAAAATCGGAATTCAGTTGGACTGACCTATTTATCTATCATTTTAAAACAAGATATTTCTTGCTTTTTGAAGACGGTTATTTTTTTTTTAATTACTGTAAAAAGACGATGGGTAATGGCTAATTTGAAATTATTTACTAGAAAGCTACTTGAAATATTATTTCCCTATAAAAATATTTTAACCATCGTAACTTAGCGAAAGATGTAATGTTATTTGATTAGCGTCACACTCGTAGAAACGATGACGTGCCGTCTCATTCTGTGGACACTCTGCTATTTCTATAGCGACTGATACCATGTCGGTAAATGACAAACTGGGCCTCTATTGTACTAGGTAAAACCATATTGCCTTTGAAATGTTATCGTATTGTGTATGTGTCTTATTTATAACTATCCTGCAAAGGATCAAGATTAAAGTTCAGGTTAAAAATTAATTAATATAATTTAATTTGTTTAATTAAAATTGGAGTCATGTCCACATTATTGCGAGTGATAACACCCACTTGACCGATCTCTGCTTATTATGTATTATATACAGTGTGTAAATGGTATACGGGCGTTTATTAAAACTGGACATAGATTAAGACTCTACTAATCATTAACAGAAAGAATTATTTTGATTACGCTAACGTATACACCGTTATTAATTTTTGAACATACTATCGACCCGCAATGTACATCGAAGTCCATCTGTCAGGTAAGTACGTAAAGTTTACTTGTGAAAATGTGTATTTCGGCTTAAGTAGCCTCAGCTTTAATAATACTTAACTTTGAAACGTCATTAATTGAGTTTTTAATTCATTGCATTTTTCGTTATACATTGCGTGTTAAATTATTTTGTATGGTTATTTTTTTTTAATTTAATTTTAACAAAAGCTGCCTAAATGTGCTCAGTAGGGGTTGTACTAACCACAGTTAAAAGGAACGCCCGTATACCATTTACACACTGTATATTTAACTGGTTTTTTTTTTTCACAGTCGGTGTTAGTAATGGGGCGCCTATACGTTAGATTAAAAACACCACAGCTGTTGTCGTCAATGAAATAAATATCCGTGCTCAATTTCACTTTATTTTACCTACTCTTAAACTAAGCTCTAGGCTTGTAGGTACTATGGGTACTAGACAACGAAAAACTTATTTATATAGACAATTACATACCGCTCTTACCGGAACTTGAACCCAAGACTACTAGCTTCGTAGGCATCGACTAGGCTAACGCGTCGTCAAATTCGGAAATAGTTCACAATTTTAAAGAACATGTTTTTGCCTTTGTTTTGGAAAGTTGAAGTAGATTTAATGTTTTTATTGTCTTTGTAAGCCTAAATATACAAATTTCTTCGATTTTATCGATTATTAATTTTATTGTAAAAAAAAAACACAACGGCAGAATTTTGTACAATTCAACATGAGTCACCGTCCCAATAGGACGTGTAATTATAAAGCAAAATGGCCGAACTTCCTTTTTACCACTAGATCCGCTACGCGGGGCGCGATAGATTAGACACCGGAGCCCGAAGCCCCGCGGCAGTCCCGCCACCCGACACCGCCGTGCACGGTAGAGCGCGCAAAGTTCTAGTGAAACTAACACGATACCTCTTCCAATTTGAGGATTTAAATAATATTTACATGCTATGACGTAAATGTAAACGTTGGCATGATAAAACTATTAGTTTATTACAATAAAACTAATGCGAATAAGTTATTTATAATCATAATTACACATTACAACAACTATGAGTTAGCTGGAAGAGATCCCTTAAAGGGATAAGTTCGCCTTTGTACATCTTTTTATTATTATTCGTTGTATTGTTTTGGTTTTTCTTTTGTACAATAAAGTGTTTACATACATGCATACATACTATAAAAAACTGGTAAATTGTAAGGTACAGCCCTCTAATTCACCATATTGACAATGATAGGTGACAAGTGACAATTTGATACACATTGCAAAGTTTACAAGTTTTCACATGAGTGGGATTCATAATCAGCTTCGTAATGTATACTGAAATGTCACCTGTCACCAGTCATTGTCAGTATGGTGAAAGAGTGGGCAGGTCGTCAGGATTCCTTACTATTCTTGTAGGAGGGGCATTTTTTTTTTAAACACTATTAACTTTTCAATTGTCTACCTATTACGTTTCATGAATAGTCCGCTAATAGACAGACGGACAAATGGACGGCGGTGGCTTAGTAATAGGGTCCCATTGGTACCCTTTGGGTACGGAACCCTAAAAAAGAGTAAAAAATATGCTTTTACTAATGTTAAATGTAGAGATGATCGTTAAAACTGAAGATTGTCGTTTAAGGACGTACATATTTGAATAAAAAATATTTCTTTACATATTCAAATCTATTGAAAGGATATATAATTATTGGAATACTTTCAATTCGCTTATCATTAGTTAAATGTTACGAATGTATCTAACATCCTTAAGTCCAATTTAATTATGTTACGACTGATTAAAAGTTCCATTGTAATCCTGGTCGACCAGTTCGTAATGTAAGGTTTCTAAGTGTATAACACCGGTAATTAGATGTACTTTACTAAAAACTCACAAGGTTAGGCTACTTTCTTTTGTGTTAGCTACACCGACTAGACCAAAGAGAACTTGGCTCAAATCTTACGTTAATATTTTTAGGATGTAGTTCGGTCGACAGCTTAGCATGTTGCTAGACATGCGGTCTTCGACAAAAATCAATTCCGGTCGAACTACTTTATTGTTTTTTTTTTTTATATACTCATGACGATGCAGAAAAGGTTCTTCGTTATGTTTAACTCCACCAGCCGACTGGATAGCTCAGTGGTTAAAGAAATAAAATAACTAACACGCTAGCTTAGTTGGTAGTGACCCTGCCTTCGAAGCTAGGGGTCCTGGGTTCAAATCCCGGTAAGGGCAAGATATTTGTGTGATGAGTACGAGTATTTGTTCCTGAGTCTTGGATGTTTTCTATTTATTTAAGTATATGTTTCTCTATATAAGTTTGTTTATCGTTGTCTTGTACCCATAGTACAAGCCTAGTGCTTAGTTTGGGTGTAGGTCAATTTGTGTGACATTGTCCTGTTTTTTTTAATTTTTTTATTATAATTATATAAGTCTTGGAGAACAACACGACGAGGTCTCTACGTCAAAAGCCATAACTAGAATAATAAACTGAAGAACCAGTCCTTGCAAACGTGAACAGACCGGAGCTCACAAACAGCACCCGTTCACGAGTATGACGCGTGTCTCAGCCATCACCTCTTTCAACCATGTGTTCGGGAAAGTGGCGACCCGTAGCAAAAAATAGTATTTTAAAGCTTAATATTTCATAAACGGATTACTTAATCGAAAAACTGTTTTGAAAGACCTATCCAACGACACCCCACACTATAGGGTAGATGAGAAAACGGGGAAAGTTACATGTAGGGGAAGTTCCCTAAAAAATGTTTTTTTTTTCATTTTTTTGTACCACTTTGTTAACATGACTAATATTCATGCCAAATTACAGCTTTCTACTACTAAGTCTCTGCGCTAGGCTGCGCACGGACGGACGGACGGACAAGGGGAAAAAATAAGGGTTCCTAGTTTGAGTACGGAACCCTAAAAATATGTAAATAAGTTATATGCGCAGGTAATCATTGTCATTATAATACCTACCAGATTATTGTTCTAACACTGATTTCGGCGAGGATATTAACAATATGTGGAACTATAAGTTTTTTTTTTGTCATGGAAATGGCAAATGTGCTATCAAGCCACGTACCTTATGGTCATTGGCATATGAGACCCTGAGACATTTACAATCTTAAGACTGCAATCCTAAGATTGCAAATGCCAACCCAGAGGATTATGATGGAATGCCTCTATCGTGGTCATTTCACCGGTTTTCTTATTCCCACACCGCAACACAAGAGGAAGATTGGAAGCGATAATGAGTCTTGCTTTTAGGTTTAGTTGTTCAGGGTTTAAAATATGCTAAGAAGCTATGGCCGTTGTATTATGATGGTCCAAAATCTATTCTAATCCGACTAATATTATAAACTAGCTGACCAGAAAGAAGTTGTCCAGTTTATTTTTAAAGCAACTTTCTATTTTATCCCTAAAATAATTCTCTCCAGCCATTATCAAGTAATGCGCTTACAAACGCACACCATTTCAGTATTAGTTAATTACCTTGGTAATATGATAAATCTATAAGTTTGTTACGATGTTTATACGTTAGTCTATTACTACGTTATTTCAGCTAAACGGATAAATGGACGCCACAAATAATCCTTATCTTGGAACATAGATATAGTATGAACATGCATACATAACATCACGCCTTCGTTCCCAGAGTGGGGTAGGCAGAGCTACAGAAATACCAACAACTCGAAAAATACTTTTTTATAACTCTGTAACCTCATTTTGCACATTCAGGCCAAGATGTTAACCAGTGTATTAGTGACAGGTTGCAAGCCCATCGCCTAACAGTACTGCAAGCCCTTATTCCCTTAGTCGCCTCTTACGACATCCACGGGAAGACATGAAGTGGCACTATTCTAACCCGGCAACGACAGTATAGTATGTAGTTATAGATTGGACATCGAGTGACCAGGGGCCCATTTCAAAGCTTTTAAGAGAAATATTATAATGACGTCAAAATGTACATTTATTATGGTACACAATTTTACCGGTTTACATTTGGCACACTTGTTGCTTACAGTTTGAAGTGTGCCTATAATCCGACTGTGAAAAAATGCCCGGTCGGTGATAGAGACAAAATATGGAAATCTTTTCTTTTTTCTCTTACAGGAATCGCAATAAGGCTATATTCCTCCGTCAAAGCGTGTCCCTTGTCCTGGAATGACCAATGACATACTTTTTAGCCGGCGAAATCCGTCAGTTCTCGGGAGTAAAGCGATAAACGACTTCTACGCGGGTGGAGCCGGAGGCAAAAGGTGTTATTTAAATATATTTTACGAACGGCTAAACGAATGAAAGTAAACATGCAAGTCATACATTTAAAAATGCTTCCAGGATCCTTTGTCCTGAAAGCAACCTTCGCCACTATCTGAAATTTAATTAAAATCGGTACGCTACACAGTTTCTAAAGGTCGCACTCAGTCTGTTAATGGTTATTAAGTTGTTGCTTCCTTCCTTATCAATCAATGGTTTCTAAAATGTCTCTTAGTACCTACGGCAGTTACAGTCATAATACTCATAATTCCCAATTAATTAAATCCTATTTTCCATAATTCCGAATACATTTTTTTGATTCAAGACTTCTTTTTATGACTTAAAAACCTAACCTTTGAGTGGCTGTGGCTAAACCGCAAACATGTTGTATTTACTGCCTATCGATCCAGCATTTTATATTCATGATTCATAAAAAAATATAAGGAGATCCCAACTCATAAAGTAACTAATTTGACTCTCATTAATAATATCACTTAAAAGAACACATACATTACATCACACCTTCATTCCCAGAGTGGGGTAGGCAGAGCAACAGAAATACCAACAACTCTAAAAAGACTTGTTGATAATTCTGTAACCACATTTTGCACAATTAGGACAAGAAGTTTACAGTATTACAGTATTAGTGACAGGTTGCAAGCCCATCGCCTAACAATACTACGAGCCCTTATTCCCTTAGTCGCCTCTTACGACATCGACGGGAAGACATGGAGTGGCACTATTCTAACCCAGCAACCACACTTAACCACACTTAAGAGAAAAGTTTACTAATGCAAGTATACTTAATTACGATCAAATAATAAGTAGATGATCATTATTATACTTATGTTGAAAAACGCAATAACTACTTTAAAAATAACAAATTGTTGGTTAGTTCTCCTTCATTCTTAAACTAACATTTTGAATTTGCGTTCCTAATTTGAAAAACATCGAGAACCTCATCAATAATTCAAAACCGTTAATATCCTATTAAAGGAACGTTCAAGTAACCAGAAATAATTGTAGCGACGGCAACAAATTACAATGAGAGGCGTTCAGACGCCCGCAGCCCCTGCCTCTATAAATACACCGACCTTCAGATTAAAAATAGATGCCGAACCTCCGACTGGGGTCGGGAAACTGGGTCATTCTCCGTCCCACTCACACCAGCATGATCCTACCCGGCCGACAAGGACAGCGGAGCCTGCAACGCCCGTGACGTAGCAAAGTCGTTCATTGAATTTTACAGACACTTCTGCTTAGTGTTGGTGCATTGAGGATATTTTTCGCAGTTTTAGATAGTTTTGCGAAATTGCCAAGATTTAATTACTGCTTTGCCTTTATTTATACCGTTAGTTGCTTAAAAAATATATTAGTTCAAGTTTTATTCGCGTTAAAAAGTTGAAAAAACTCTAAAAATGTACACTTTGAACAAATTTGGTCTCCCAAAACGTTTCAAAACCTTATGTAATTATCTTTTGAGCCATTTGGACCTTTCCAGCGAGCGGTAGCTGTAGAATCCAGGTCCAAACGGTTCTATGACGTCAACGCGGGTGTGGCAGGGACGCATGACGTCACGGGAGAGCTCTGACGTCAAGCCAGGCCCCTCCGCCTTCCCTCGGCATACGAATTGCTCCTAGTTTTATGGATATTGTTTCTTTGTGGCCTTCTCAGATAAGGCTTATCGCTACTTAAAATTCCTAAATTTTCATACGAGCGATATCTAGCGAAGTATATTTTTCCTGTAAGAAAGAAAACTCCTATTATCCTACTAGATAACCTTATGTGACAAACCGTTAACAATTATTGTAATTAGCAAAAGGACGCAACTACAATAAAAAAGTCGACAAGCCAAGTAAAAGCATAAATGCACAAAGAAAGCCTAGTAAAACTTGTAGCTTAAATCAATACAATATTTTTCATTATAAAAACGCAGTAAACAGGTAAATACTTTATTTTATAATATAAAAAAGAGACTTACTTACATGTAACCTTCACAGAAACCTGCCTGTAACAGGATCAATAACAGGTAGTTTACGTCGTAACTTGTAACTCTACTTATAATATATAAAGGTTGAGATAACAAAGACTTGCTACAAAATCCTTCTTGGTTAAATATATTTAAAAATGCACACTGGATTTACTGATTAGTCATAATTTTATCACGAGAAAGTAACAAAGATAATTGAATAAATCCAGATTTTCTTCTAGCTTGCACATTGAGATTGAAATTCTAGCAAACACTTTATAAAACTGATCCGTTTAAAGTTTCAGTGGTACTGATTTTTTTTATAGGCAACGCTAAGATTTACCATAAGAGTCACCATCTGCAATCAGGTGACAAAGCATAAAAAAATGCCTGTGATCTGTAAAATAGTTTTGACTCTACTTAATTACATTAACAGCTGAAATGCGATAATAGAAGCATGCTTTTACTAAATTAAAATGATTAAAGAAACATTCATATATATATTGCAATAATGTAAACTTAAATACTAATCCTATAATAGTTCCTTGCACCTTAGGGATTTCGTGCATAAAAGTTTCTAAAGCACCATTTTCGGTCTGGTGTTACAGAGCAAAACATGATATTTGCAAATAGTGGAATCAGGTTATAGAATCGTAGGTAGTTTTAGGTTATGTTACAGCAGGCCCGGAGGGCCAAACCACCCAGAAATAGGAGCTCCGCGGGAGCGGAGCTCCGTCGACACTGTCTAATTGATGTCTTGTTAGTAAAAATGTTTTGAAAATGTCATGTTTTGCGAATATCATGTTATGCGAATATGCTATTTAACATACTAATTGTGTTGGGGGTCGAACTCTGCACCTCAGGTAAGTACACTATGGAACCAAGTGCCTTCTATGGGACCGACGCTCTTGTGAATAACCAAAAAAAATCGTGAGGAAACCTGCACATTCAGGTAATTAGCTAAGTTTTTAATGTCATTTTTTAAATTTACGAAAAAAATAGTAGATACAGAAAACAGATCTTTAAACTCGCAGTTCTTTCTTCTTTTGGTTTCGAAGTCGAGATATTTTAACTGTTTCTTAAATAAGGTTTGGCTACAAAGAATAGCCTATTTTTTTTTTCAAAGAGTATTCAACTTACATAACTTTATCTCGTCAATGATTGGAAAATAATAATTTCCTTATCGATCCTTGCAATGTGCCTACGTGACCCGCGTCTCAGACCTTGAAACTCTAGTCGTGTTCCTCGCGTACAACCTTAATTTAGTCATGCTTTACAAGTTTAGAAGCTTTCTCTACGAGATTTGTTCACAAAGCGTATAACATGAGAAAATTGAAAATGTCAATTAACGCGAGCAATACCTATTTTAGTTTCAGAATAGTTTTTTAAATTTTAATGCATCATGCATAAAGTAGGTGTCAATGGCGGACTTAATGCATTAGGGCATTCTCTACCAGTCAAACAATGGGCCAAACAGAAAAGAAAATTACCATTACAGTTAAGGTTGTCAAATTATTTTTATAGTCAATTGTATTTTGTAACTAAGATTTTTATTAAATAAGAGTAATAAAAAGCTTTTTTACAAAAAATATAAAATATGAAATATATATGCCTAAATTAACTCGGCCGAGAGACAAAAGAAGCGCTCTCGCGAAGCGGGCGTCGGATAATTATTACTGCAATTTTTTTTGGTGGCTTTATTTACATTACATAAAGCAATAAAAATAACGCATCGCTAAAAGTGCATTTTAATATCTTTTTCCTTAGTAATGTTAGCCAGCATGTGATTCAAAGACACGTATATTGATTGATAACAATACGAAAGGTATGTAAACTGAAATTTTGACGATTTTTTTTTCTTAATTTCTAAAATAAAACGTGTTAGGAAATTTTGGGCTTCTGGCAACGCATTATGTAATGCATTCAATTAATTAGTTTTGTTTTTCACGCTGTTACCCTTGGTGTTGGCTTCATTTTAAGGCACTAGAGGGCGCTAGAGCTACGCAGCTGAAGGTCCTTCCGTGCTTTGCAAGGCCAAAGGAGCGGAACAAAAGACTGAGCATATACAAGCATTGTTGGACCTTATAGACTATACTATATTTTTTTATATCTTCTGATGAGTGACGACCTACGTCACTAAAATGTTCTTAAAATTCTAGACCTAATAATTCGAAAACGTTACATTTTCCTACAGAAATTACGATTTTTAAAAAGAGTTATTATTTGTATAATAATTTAATGACTAAAAAGCCGATTTATTCGAGGCATACAAAACTACAGAAAGCAGTCAAGGCTCGGCAAACGTAAATAGAAGTATCGTAAGTAAGGTCCTAAGCGTGGGCGAGTCTACAGAGCTACGAGCCAGACAGCGCGTAGGTGGTGCTACGGCGTAGCGTAGCTCGTAGCTACACGACCTACACGTGCAAAGTTCTAAAACTTTAGTGCATTTTTAAACCAGCAAAAACTCACCCTGTGACGGTATCAGCTGATCCTCTAAACATACCAATTGATTCCACATTCATACATTTATTCCCGAAATTCAGTGTCTACGTATATATTCCTACGCATCTGTGCAGGCTCTCGCCCCTCACGCGATCATCAGGCGACTGCCATCTCCCGCGCGGCGAAATTCCCTTCAGGAGTTAGGCTTGAATGGATCTGCGCAGCGATTGGTCGGCGCCGCGTGACGTCATTACGAAAATCTTAATGGTGTGGGGCGCGATGTGCCTGTGTGCGTGCGGCCCATGAATGGGTCGCGGCCCGCCGCGCCCGCGCCGCGCCTCCGTGACGTCACGCCATTATGCAACTGATAAGTTTTACCTGTACCGCTGGAGCCTGTGCGCGCTCGATTAAGGGGTGATTTCTTAATTTTGCTAACTGACAAAGGTCCAAATTGAAAAAGATTATTTATTGGCGATAGCCGCTAATGTCACGTGCCAGTTTTTTTAGGAATACGTGTTCAACTAATTTTGTATTAAAACCTTGTTGTATTTATTTAGTAAAATAGCAGCTGCCTCAACATGATTCATTCAATTTAATGGTTTATTGGTAACTTGTCGGAAACTTCAAGTGCGCATGCAATATTTGGACTGGTTTAAATAATATGCCATATGTGTGACTAAATAAGGTTGAAATAATGAAACGTAACAGAAGCTAAGTTAATCCAGGAACTGTTGTGGATTTAGCAATTTCAAAATAGTTGGGCATAACAAGTGTCAAGTTTGGGCTAATTTATGACCTATTATAAGCGTTGTCTTATTTTTATAGAAGAATGGAGCTGAGATAGATGTGTATTAAATTAGAGTTCTCATTTTTTTTTGTTTTTTCTATCAAGTTTGATCGTGATGTTGAAAGGCAGAATATTATTAGGATCATTTCTTTTATCCAGGCTGGTAAGAATTGGTTAAAACTTGAGCTGAGTCCAGAAAAGAGAGCGAGGATTGAAACCTAACAGAGAGAACACAGTGTTTTTTTTAATATTTAGATTTTAAGCTATTAGAAATTGAGGTCACAATCTTTCATCATCGTCAACCTACTTTACCTAACCATGATATCACGTACAGTTATTTTAAATTATATAAGACTCTGTCACATTAAGCGAATGATTTATGTTGCTATAATTACTTATTGCAGCCTAAAGCTGTGATTGTGCCGGGGTGGCTCAACAATTCAACTCTAGCGATTTTGCGTTTAACTATGACTAATAAAAACTAAAAATCAAAAAGCGTCCACCATAAATTGACCTTCGAACTTTAACTGCAGTCGGGTGCGCCGGCCGTTGCCCTGCATGCACCCCCTGCGCCCGCGCCCCCCGCGCCGCACCGCGCCCCTCGCGCGCCCTGTGACCCGGTCAGGCAACAAGTGGGTATCGACTCTAGCCGTTTGACATTTAGGACCTGGGCTTACCTTGGATGCTATTTTGGAAATGCTCTGTGCTGTGCGGGGTGTTTGACAGATTGACTGTTAAAATAATGTGTCATGGTTGATAAGTTCTATTCAATCTTAGTCTAAAATAGAACGGTAATTGTTAACGTTATAAATGTGGATATCACCGCTCCATTATCTCAACTATAAATAGACATCGACGAAAATATTTGTGCTATCCATTCTCAGTATCACATCATGGTTTGTACAGGGTGTAGCTGCTCCACCCAAGGCAACGCCGTGCGTCAGAAGGACACAGCCTTGTCCACAGAATTGACGACACTAATTGGACGCCCTGTATTCCAGCCCATTTTCAACGGCTTTTTTAGAGTATGCCGCCATTCATGTAATTGGTTATTGGTATGATGAAAAGCTTACTTTAAGACAGTGTTAAAGAAAATTGTTGATGATACGTAATATCTTATTTATTGTTATCAATAGATAGGAGTGTACATTCATATTTTGTTTTTGTTTGCAACTTGATCGGCGCAAATGGTCTAGTTATTTAGTTGATAGTTTTGCACGCCTGCATGCAGGCTGTATACACTGGACATATTTAAAACAGCACAACTGTATTCTGAGCAAATAAACTATTTGATTCTTTGATTCTTTAATTTGATAAACCGTGTTTGTCTATCCATTACTCTGTGTAGCCATTTAAATAAGTGCGTTTACCCTTTGTACGAGAACAGCACAGTAATTTTACTTAATTAAACTACACGTTGGACGACCACGTCACGTTGGTTGGGAGTGACCCTGCCTCCGAAGCCGGCGGTTCCGGGTTCAAATCCCGGTAAGGGCAGATATTTATGTGATGTGCACGAGTATTTGTTCCTGAGTCTTGGATGTTTTCTACGTATTTAAGCATGTATTTCTCTATTTAAGTATGTTTATCGTTGTCTAGTAGAAAAATATAACCTTGAGAGTCCAGTCTCCAGTAAAGTAAAATAGGCACAAATATTTTATGTAGCGTTTTTAACATGTTGACGACCAGAGGTTAATGGTTAAGTTTAGTTATAATTAAAACGCTAACAAAATCTAACAAATCTGCATAAAAGCCGCATCTCTAATGCATTGTCAGTCACATTTTGGTTTTAAGTGACCTAGCCTGTAAGCCTAGTTAGAATGAATTGGCATAAGTCCTGCGTCAGACCGACGCAGGTGGAGTTCGATTAACAAGTCCAAGCAAGAATGAACGGTGCGCGTCAGCCCCGCGTTCGATTCATGAATAGAGGCTTGCAACCCGGGGTGACCCAGTTTTTGACTTTGTACCTCCGGCACGCACAACCAAACCGACGTAACTGCTGACCCATTGCTTCGCGAGAACACCCTGTACGTTAAGCAACTACCGAGCTTAACCGCTTGCTGGTTGGTCATAACATGTGCAGTTGCGTTGCTATGGTGTTGTCCATGACGTCAGTTGGTGCGGGAGGGGTGCAACGGAGGAATTGGGTCAGATTCATTCTGAAACAGGCCGGGTCCGGGGTGCGGGGCAAGGGGTGGCCTTGCTCGATCGCGAATCTATCCACCATTTATACCGGCCGTGGCTAAATATAGGCGAGGAAATTGCACTGGAAATACGCTAAAACAGGTGAAAATGCGCGATGTCGCAGGAAATAGATGTTTAGTGAAATTTGTTTAGGAAATATGAATCGAGGTTGTTGATAAGTTGTTTTGATGTAGCAATTTTAAGGCTGTCAACAACGTTAAATGGACTTTACGAGTATATGAATAAATGAGATTTTAGAGATCAAATGGCTAATTTTGTGTTAAACCTTCAGATTTGCATTGTAGCTTTTGATATATGATTCTTTTGTGTGGAGTCTTTAGGGAACCACCAATATTATAAATAACATTGTAAGTATTTAAGCAATTTTAGGCACTGACCTTACTGACCAATTCAGAATTGTTTTCTTAAAAAATACATAAAAAATGGAATTTGGGAACTTTTGTCTGTAAAATGCGTTTTCGTGTATAAAGGTTTATTTACTTTCTGATATTTAGGGATGGGGATTCAATGTTCTATTTCTTGACCACCATTACTTTGTATTATTTTCTCATTTTGAAATAAAAAATATTTGTCACACAACTAAATGTTTCGGGGTTATTAAATGAAGTGATAGTAACAATAAATGAACATAAGAGAAAAGGGAATTTCTTTATTGGTTAAGACGGAACATTACATACAAAGTTAAAACTGAATTTGAGAGTTTATTGTTCTTCAAAGCCTTTGTTCATTATGTTTTTATAACGATAATAATATAAATAGTTAAGTGTTAAGAATGGTCACTTGCGTATTTGCATCGTTGCCTTATTTATTCGACAGCCCAAAAAGACAGGTTATGATTTCGATTTTACTAATCGTAACATATATCCTTTATCGATACGTGTTTATCTGAAACACCCTATATTGAACTGTTTGAAAGAAACAAACAATTAATATTAATTTGAAGATGTGCAGTTAATTTTAAGGCCGACCGTGCAAGCAGAGAGCCTAGTTTAGAGCTTAGACAATTAATGAGATTGACTCCTGATATTTTACCAGACGTGTACAGAAAGATGGGAGTTATGTGATTGAAGCGGGATCCTATCTTTTCATAACCAACGTTTGTTAAATGATTCATTATACAAACAAATCATTTGACAACCCGCGTTTTTTTTCCGAAACTGTATATAGTTCTAGATTTATTTCAGGACCATCGTGTAGAACCCTATAGGTTAGGTTAGGTTAGTTTGATGACCCCCCCGAATGTGCTGCCACCTTGCCGTGGTGGGGGGGCTTGCGCGTCTCTATGATCCCCGTGGCTATACCGGACAGGGTTACCCATACCGGAAAGGCTCGGGGTGAGGGACCAGACTAAGAGCAGCACGACCCTATCCCATTCCCACCTTCCCGAATTCCCATTCCTTCCCAACTCCCATCCTTCCCACTTCCACCGAGTCAGTGGCGGGATATCCACTTTTCAGGGCCAGCACAGGCCCGGGGAACTAAATACTCCCCAAAAGAGCGCATTGTAGGGGAGGAGGAGTCTCTCCTGTCGTTCCTCTGATTAGCAGAGGACGAAGAGGACGAGCGTTGACCCTGGAGGTCTTTTGAGCGGCGGTTTGCTTAGGCTTCCGTCGGTCAAATCGCAATCCGGACCCGTAGGCGTCTGGGACGATGGCCGTCGCGTAGGGCCGCGAGGAGACCACCTCTATAAAAAATCCAACCCTTGGCCTTTAGTGCAGGGCCTTAAACGCACAATCATGGATGGCCTTAAAAAGAAACTACCCCAGGAGGGTACCCGAAAGGGAGAATCCCTCCCCGTGTCTTCGGGCACGGGCTGCCCCTCGTATTCTGGGGGGGGCAAAGACCATCACGTAGGTCAGCGCAATGGCGCCGATTTTCGTGAACACGACCACAACCAATTCATAACGGACACCGATTCAGCAAATTTATTGGAGGCAGCAAGGGAGAAGGAAGCAGAACTGATGGAGGAGATGATATTGGAGGCAGCCCGTGACTCTGAATCGTCACTTCCATCAGTTCACGTCAAAACCGGGAAGCGGACACACGCAGACGAAGATGAGGTGTTGACCGGGCCGGCTGTCAAGCCCAAAATTAACACCGCCAGGAGGGGCAAGACTACGGGTGGCACCGTACTGAGGTTACGCGAGTTCCGGGATTCCGAGGCGGAAACGGATGCTATCGCTAAGTACCGTGTCGACCGCGACAACTCGCCACCTCGAACTCGTGGGAGGAAAGCCTTAAGAGGGAAAAAAAGGCGCAGCTCCTCGGTTCCGCGGGACCACAGCCCGCTGCATGAAGACAGCAACGATGATGGGGGATACGTTGCTGTCATCCGAAGTGCCGCACGGCAGGTGATGGCGGAAGCCAACAAGAGCGGCAATTTGAAGGGGGATGTCTGGGGCCGCATGAACATTGCGTGCAATGATATCCTTTCGGCTGCAGACGTCCTCCAGGGGAGGGGCGGAGGAGAGGGAGAGGACTTAAGAGCCTTACGCGCAGACAATAAGCGCATGAGGGAGGAACTCTCCCTAGTGCGTAAGGAGCTTAAGGCCCTCCGGACGGCTTTTTCGGAAAAAAAAAAGCAGGCCTCGCAGGACCTCACCGCCGAAGACGGCCTCCCACAGGCCTTGGGGCAGGCGATGATTGTGTTGAGGGAAGACCTCAAGAGGGACCTCTTCCAGTCCATAGGGGAGATGGTGAACGTCCGGATAGGGGAGGTCCGGGCCCTCCTTCCTGCATCTCCGATCATCCGCCCACCGCTGGCAGCGGATCGGAAGAGGGCTGAACAGGCGGCCCCCCCAGCCAGTGCGGCTCCTCCCGGAGCCAAGCCAGACTCTAATACTCGGGCAACCCCGGCTAAGGCAGCATCCCCCTCTCCCGCCAAGCCAGAACGCCCTGCTCGTCGGGCCAAAGCAGCAAGGCCCTTGGCTGCTTCCCGTCCCCCTCCTATCAGCGAGTTCCCCCTGGCAGTGCCGGCAGTGCAAGAGGCACTGCCGCCCACCCAGATGTCGTGGTATGACGTGGTGAAGAGGGGGAAGAAGAAGAAGGGGGGAAAAAAGAAGACCACCCCACCACCCAAAGTGGTCAAGGGTAACAGGCCCGCGCCGGGCCCTAGGAGATTGCCAGCTCCCTCAACGGCTGCTGTGGTGATAGCCGTAAAGGAGGGCAGCGAGGCCACTTACGCCAGCGTCATGGCCAAGGCCATGAAGTCCTTTTCGCTGGCGGAAGTTGGCCTCGAGCACGTCAGGGTCCGCAAGCCGCAAACTGGGGCCCGCCTTATAGAGGTACCGGGCGCGAATAGTTGTAAGGCGGCAGATGTGCTATGCGCAAAAATTGACGGGTTGGTTGGCGATGTGGCCAAAGTCTACCGACCCGTTAAAATGGCGGAAATCCGGCTGGGTGGTCTCGATGAGACCATCACCCCGGACGACATCGCGGCGGCAGTGGTGGCCGAGACCGGGTGCTCCCCCTCCCAACTCAAGACCGGTGCCATCCGGTCCCGCTACGATGGATCTGGAGTGGCCAACGTTAAATGCCCGGTGGCGGTGGCTAACACGCTGGCGGCTAAGGGACGACTGCTGGTGGGGTGGTCGTCCGCCAGCGTGACTACACTGGGGCAGAGGCCCATGCGGAGCTTTAGATGCCAAGGCATCGGACATAGTGGGGCCCTCTGCCCCTCAACGGTAGACCGTTCCAACTGGTGCCATCGGTGCAGTGGGCCGGACCACTGGAGGGCCTCCTGTCTGGCCGCGCCGCACTGTGACGTTTGCCTTAAGGCACGACGACCAGCGGACCATATTATGGGAGGATGGAGATGTGCCCCGCCACACACCAGGGGCAAGGCTCCAGTGTGGGGCCAGTCAACGCCCCCCCTCATAAGTCGTGCTGCCAGTGCGGCAATGCAGGAGGACAGCCGGATGGACCTTTGAATGCCAGCACACCAGCATTTAGAGGTCCTTCAGACGAACGCCAACCACTCCGCCCGCGCTCAAGACCTGCTCATGCAGGTCATGGCGGAGTGGGGCATCGGCGTTTTGGTAGTGGCTGAGCCGTACTTCGTCCCCCCCCAGTCCAACTGGGTCGGGGCGACGGACGGCTCAGTTGCCATAGTGGTACCGGCGATGGGTGACCTCCCCCCCCTATCGGGAATGGCCAGGGGTCCGGGCTTCGCGGTGGCCAGGCAGGGAGACACTGTTCTAGTGGCAGTTTACTTCTCCCCGAATAGGCCGCTGCGGGAGTTTGAAGCCTTCCTGGTTGGGCTGGGGAGAGTCGTCGGAGGAGCGGCACCGGCGCCACTGGTGGTGATGGGGGACTTCAACGCCAAAAGCGCGGCGTGGGGTTCCCCCATCACGGACCCGAGAGGGGTGGCCCTCGAGGACTGGGTGGCGGCGATGGGGCTTGAGGTGCTCAACCGAGGCGGCGCCAACACGTGTGTGCGGCGGCGGGGGGGGTCGATCGTGGACGTTTCGCTTGCGACCCCCAGCATCGCCGCACGTGTCATGGACTGGCGCGTACTGGAGGAAGTAGAGACCCTCTCCGACCATTTATATATTCGGATGAGGGTCAGCTCCTCGCCGGGGGCACAGCCGCCCAGCCCGAGAGGGCGGAGGGAGAGAGGACGGGGAAGGGCTTTTCCAAGGTGGACCCTGGCCCGCCTTGACCGGGGCATGGCGGAGGAGGCGGCGATGGTGGAGGCGTGGTGTGCGCCCCCACCGGTCACCCTTGGAGTAGAGGAGCGGGCAGCCCAGTTTCGCGTCACACTAATGTCGGTGTGTGACGCGGCCATGCCCCGGGCCCGAAGGCTGCCCGCTAAGAAGCAGGTATACTGGTGGTCGCAGGAGATTGCGGCCCTGCGAGCCGCCAGTGATGCCGCCCGCCGTGCCTACACCCGTTGCAGGCGGCGGCGACACCTGCCGGAGGAGGAAGAGCATCTCCACAGAGAGCTGAAGGTGGCGAAGGAAGCGCTCTCTGTGGAGATAGCTCGCAGGAAGGACGAGGCGCGTGAGGAGTTTTTAGCCACGCTGGATAGGGATCCGTGGGGGCGGCCATACCGAGTTGTGCGCAACAAAATGCGTTGCGCTCCCCCCATGGATTCCCTTGAGCCAGAGCTCCTCGCGAGGATTGTGGAGGGACTCTTCCCGGCCACGTCGGCTTTTCAGCCACCACGAATGGTGAGTCCCACGGTTGAGGAGGTTGACCCAGATGATCCCCCTCCCGTGACGGACGACGAAATGGAGAGCGTCGTCGACCGTCTCCGGGCCTGCAAGAAGACGCCGGGACCGGACGGGGTACCGGGGAGAGTCCTCCACATTGCGGCTGAGCATCTCGGGGACCGCTTGCGGACCCTCTTTGATGACTGCATCAGAGAGGGGCGCTTCCCGAAGTGCTGGAAGGAGGGACGCCTCGTCCTTCTTCGGAAGGAGGGTAGGCCGATAGATTCCCCTGCCGGTCACCGCCCCATCGTACTTCTAGATGAGACGGGCAAGATGCTCGAGCGCATCTTGTCACGTCGCATCGTCCAACATCTGGAGGGTATGGGGCCCAACATCTCCGGCCGGCAGTACGGGTTCCGTGAGGGACGGTCCACTATGGACGCGCTTTCGTCCCTCCGGAATTTCTGTAGGTACGCGGAGGAGAGGGGTGAGGGAGTCGTGGCGGTGTCGTTAGATATCGCCAACGCATTCGGCTCCCTACCCTTCCCGGTCATCAGTGAGGCCCTCCGCTATCACAGGGTGCCCGGGTATCTGCGGCGGATTGTGGGGCACTACCTAACCGACAGAGTGGTGCTCTACGATCGTGGGGGTCTGCGGATCGCTCACCCGATGTCGTGCGGGGTTCCCCAGGGGTCCGTGCTAGGACCCCTGCTATGGAACATCGGCTACGATTGGGTGATCCGCGGAGCGCTCCTTCCCCGCATGGTCGCCATTTGCTATGCCGACGATACAATGGTGGCCGTGCGGGGACGTGAGCTGGAGGAGACCCTCCGGAGGGCGTCGTTGGCGGCAGACCTGTTTGTCGGCCGCATCCGACAGTTGGGTTTGGAGGTGTCCCTCCCGAAAACAGACGCTATTGTCTTCGGGGGGAGGCGATGGCGTCCCCTTGATGGGACGACCATCCCTGTGGCGGGGGAGGCGGTCCAGGTGAAGGCCAATATAAAGTATCTTGGCCTCATCCTGGACCGGAGGTGGGATTTTGGGGAGCATTTCCGCCAACTTGCTCCCCGGGTGGTAGGCGCCGCGTTGGCCCTAGGCCGCTTGTTACCGAACGTGGGAGGACCTCAAGCGCCGTGCCGACGCTTGTTTGCAGGAGTTGTGCGGAGCATGGCGCTGTATGGAGCGCCAATGTGGGCCGACACGTTGTCGGCTAAGAATAAGGCGCTACTAAGGAGGCCCCAAAGGGTGGTGGCCCTCCGAATAGTGAGGGCCTATGTCACGGTGGCACATGCGGCCGCGTGTGTTTTGGCCTGCACCCCGCCGTGGGAGCTAGACGCTCAGGTGCAGGCCGAGACGTACCGGAGAAGGGCGGGGTTCCGGGCGAGAGGAGAACGCCTGGACTCAGAGGAGGTAGAGGAGGCCCGTCGAATGACGGAGCGGCGCCTCAGGGACCGGTGGAAAAGGGACCTGGGGGACTCCCCCTATGGACTCCGCACCATAGGGGCACTCCTCCCGTCGCTGGACCGCTGGTTGAGTCGGAGGTACGGTACCGTCACGTACCGTCTTGTGCAGGTGATGACCGGGCATGGATGCTTCGGTCATTACCTGCACAAGATTAGGAGAGAGCCAAGTCCGGTTTGCCATGGGT
Source organism: Acleris holmiana (assembly GCA_949316455.1). Taxonomy (NCBI): domain Eukaryota; kingdom Metazoa; phylum Arthropoda; class Insecta; order Lepidoptera; family Tortricidae; genus Acleris; species Acleris holmiana. Next base: position 16,619,403 of record OX438768.1, read on the forward strand.
GCGGCGATCCAGACGACACGGCCCAGCACACCCTTGAGGTGTGCTCGAAGTGGGATCTGGAGCGCCGCACTCTGGTTGCGGACACGGGGCTCTCCGATCTTTCGCTGCATAGCGTGGTGTCGGCCATGCTGAGCAGTGAGAGATCGTGGTTGGCGGTCGTCTCCTTCTGCGAGAGCATCATATCGCAGAAGGAGGCGGCGGAGCGGGAGCGCGAGGAAGCAGTGGATGCGCATCCGCTCCGGCGTAGACGTATGGGGCGAAGGCGGAGGCAGTTCGCTGCCCACCAGGACCCCTAGTAGGACCGTGGGGATAGGGTCCCACACTATGGTCCTACACGTCTAGGGAAAGGGTTCAATGTGTTAACTTAACCCTCCCTCCTTTGGCGCGAGTGCGCGTGTGCGCGCGGCTGGGGGGCACCCAGTGGCAATCAGCCCACGGTGCTCCCGCTACCAGCCCCTTGGAGGTTAACACCGGAGAGGTTTTAGACGGTATGCTTCCACCTCAGCTCTCACAGGAGACTGAGGTGGTCGAGAGTCCGTCATACCCCCCCCATTTGGCTGCCCCTGGCCGGGGGGGACGATGCGTAATGACATTTCCTCTCCGTTAAAAAAAAAAAAAAAAAAAAAGGTTAGTTTGATGAAAATCTTGAAATATTTCATAGTTACTGAAAAAAAACCGGGTTGGCAAATGAATAGGTTGCGAAACGATGCATTTGTCAAAGATTTATCGGCGAAAAAGCAGAGAACCGATTGAAGTATGTAACCGTCCCGTTACCGGCTCGTGCATAAATATGGGAATAGTTGCGTAAGACGGGTCTTCCTCACGAACTAATAAGGTTGTTAAAATATTGGCTCACCATTCAGCATAATTTTTAAGTGGGAGTGTGGAGTAATGCAAGGGGGACGTATATCTCCATTACTGTTTAATAGTTATGTTAATCAGCTGATTGTCGAGCTCGGCAACACCATGGTTGGCTGTTCGATCGATGGTAAAATGGTAAACAAGGGTTCCTATCATTTCATATCAATTTTTCTACAAAAGATTCATTTCACAATGATATAATTTGACAACCCGCAAAAATATTTGTCATCGAAAAGGCATAGAACTGGTAAACAATATTAGTTACGTCGACAGGTAACTCATAACTTCATCGAATGTATATCATTTCATCGAATTTCACTTCATCGAACGCTATTTTCTACTGAAATAAAAATGTTTTTAGGGCATCTTAAACATTTATTACGTAGGTTAGGTTAGGTTAGATGTTTAAGATACCCTGAAATCATTATTATTTCATCAAGAGCTAATATATTATATGGATTCGCAGGTTTGCACGTTGTACAGTGGAAGGCGAGAAAACATTGTTCATGGCATACTGCCAATCATTAAATAAATGATGCGTGCACTCTTTGGATCAACTTCACGCAGAGCACTGTAAGGGCGCTTTGTGAAGTTGATCCAAAGAGTTCCAACAACAATCCAACTTCACGAAGCGCCCTTACAGTGCTCTGCGTGAAGAGCCAATAGAGAACATGCATGAAAACCAGAATTGAGTTTCATTGATTTATGAGAAAAAGTAAAAAAAAGGATATAAAACGCAATACACTAAATTATGACCCGTTTTTTAAGATTTTATATAGAATCAAAACTTGTTATGTTAAAACTTCTTTTAATGTTTAGATTGTTTTTATCGGCATCCTCATTTTATTCCTCATACAGTTATTCCTCAAATTCATAGCACTTTCCAGAAAACGTAAGAAAAATATATTATGCATGTTCCCTATTCAATGATGGTTTCAAAATGCTGTTGGGGCTGCCACGCTTTTAAAGTGCATGTTTGCGCAAGCACGCATGAACGATTTCCATGCCATAATGCAAAACAGAATCGCCTCTCAAATGTTTCGCCTGCGGGCAAGCACCAACAGCTTGCTGGCCGATATAGCAGAGAGATGGGACTGCCCATTTTTCAGTCACTGGGCATTTGTCATCGCTCTGTATACAGAGACCCCAAATAAAATTAAATAAAACTATGTGATCTAAGTAAAGATGTACTAACTCTAGTAATGTAAATCTGTAACTTACAAAATATGGTCAAACTGGCATGAAATAAAGACCTTATCACTACATAGTATAAAACAAAGTCGCTTTTTCTGTCCCTATATCCCTATGTATGCTTAAATTCTTAAAACTACGCAACGGATTTTGATGCGGTTTTTTTTAATAGATAGAGTGATTGAAGAGGAAGGTTTATATTTATAATATTTTAATCCGGAGCGAAGCGAGGGCGGGTCGCTAGTTTAATTATAATCGTAGGACCAATTTCCATGCAGGTTTTTGTTTTTAAAGCTGTACTATCGACGTCAGTCGGTAAAATCGGTGCGGCCAATAAACAGTTAGTTCATAGTTTTATTTTGATTTATCTGATGACGTCCCCAGGCCAACCCCGGGCTATTTCCAGCCACATCCCAATTGACGCGGTGCATCGCTAACGGGTGACCCACATACGAAGGCGTTGCTCCCGCTGCGTGACGTCATCGCTGCACAAAGCCTATGTAGAGATACAGGAAGATGGGAAATTAAAGTTTTTAAGTTACCCTTAAGTGGTGGTGGAACCTTGTGCATATTGTCTTTGACGTGTCGGAAACACGTTCAACGCTTTGATAACTCTTATTTGCGGCGTTTGTGGTTCAATGTATCAAGTACAAATCAAACATTTCGCCTTGAGAACAACAATGACCAAATTCAAAATTTCTGCTTTCAAACTTCAAGTCATAAATTTATTACTATAGAGACTTAACTCGAAATTTAAAAATTTACAATTAGTTTTAATCTGACAATTAGTGTCCTCTGGAGATTAAAAAATCAGTGTTTTAATTAGGTATTTAAAAAACGAACCGCTAGCGGTTCAACTTTCGTTTTTAAATCATTATATTGTAGTTACAAAATAAAGTTATAAGTTCATCATGACCTTATTCTACTGGGGTAAAGCCATATTGCCTTTGACGTGTTTCCGTATTGTCAACGTTTTGATAACTCATTACTTGACGGTAATGGCGGCCGAGTTAAAAACAATAACAAGACACGTCGAAGGCAATATCGTTTTAACAAAGTAAATTAGAGTCCCAGCCCTGCTGTAGAGTTGTTTTATGTTCACTATAAATATTATTTTGCGAGGTTACCACGTTTTACTGCTGTTTGACACCTTAATACAACAACCAATTTCCGTATGGTTTCCGGGTTAGAATAGTGCCACTCCATGTCTTCTCCTGGATGTCGTAAGAGGCAACTAAGAGATTCAAGGTTTGTAGTACTGTTAGGCGATGAGCTAGCTCGCAACCTGTCACTAATACACTGGAAAACATCTTGGCCTGAATGTGTAGAATGTGGTTACAGAATTATCAAGAAGTTTTTTTAGACTTGTTGGTAGTTCGGTAGCTCTGTCTACCCTACTCTGGGATCGAAGACGTGATGTTATGTTTGTATGTAGGTATGTATACAATAACCAAACTTGTCAAGAGATTTCTGAGTATTTGTTCCTGAGTCTTGAATATTCTCTAATGATGGACTCGAAAGGTGCCAACATGATCACCGCTTAACTTAACGAAGATCTACAGAATTGAACATCTTTGGTACAACCTTGGTAAAAAAAAAAAATATGACTGTACGAAAAAAAGTATAATTGACAGCAGAACTTTAGTGATGAAATATTTGTCCGATATTAATTCATATTGTAATTGTTTTCTTTTTCCCTTCCCTTTTATGATGAAGATAAAGTGCGGAGAACCTAGAAAGAACCTAGAAAATTGTGTTATTAGTGAAAGCTGCAAGGTTCGGTATAACACGAGTGAGGAGTTTAAGGAACATGTCAAACAGTATTCTAAGCAATTCAAGATAGACTGCCGTATAACTAAGCGAAATTTTCTAAGTAACAAAATCTTGAATAGTTCTGATGTTATTAAAACGACCTGGAAAATAATTAATGAAGAAACAGGTCGCCGAAAAAAGGACATTAACGACTATCGTTTAAAAGTAGATGGTAAAATAATAGATTCCAATCCAGATATCGCAATTGAATTTGAAAAGTTTTTTACTGATATACCAGTGTCCACGACTAAGTGCTTGAACTCTTCGCCTGCGTCTGCCATTGTACTTTTAGAAGATAACGTGCCTGAATGCAGTATATACTTTGAATTCAAGCGCGTTACTGCCTTAGATGTAATTAAGGCATTCAACTCAATCAATATAAAGAAAACCAGTGACCTTTGGGGAGTGTCGGTCCATGTACTCAAATCCTTAATTGAAGTCATAGCATCTGACTTAATGGTCGTATTGAATCACTGTGTTGATTGTGGTGAGTTTCCTGATCTTATGAAACATAGTAAGATAATTCCATTATTCAAAACGGGTAGTACTTTTGACCCCACAAATTTTAGACCAATATCCATACTACCCACTTTCAGTAAAATATTTGAGAAATTGATTTTGTCACAGTTAGCGGAACATTTTCAGTATAATATTTTATTGCACAATAAACAATTTGGTTTTACTCGGGGTCGCTCGACAACCGAAGCTGGTGTTGAGTTGATTAAAAACATTTTTAATGCCTGGGAAGGGTCACAGGATGCTTTAGTTATTTTTTGTGATTTGTCCAAGGCCGTCGATTGCGTTAACCATGACACATTGATCAGGAAACTACACCACTATGGAGTTAGAGGTACTGCGCTAAATTTAATAAAAACGTACTTATACGGGAGAATACAAAGGGTAGACGTGAATGGAGTACGATCACCTGGGTCATTGGTCTCAATGGGCGTACCACAGGGCTCAATATTGGGTCCATTTTTATTCCTCATCTACATAAATGACTTACCTTACCTTATAAAGGACAACCATGATATAGTATTGTTTGCTGATGACACGTCACTTGTGTTCAAAATTAAACGACAACAGCAGTTTAATGTCGATGTAAACAATGCTATATCAAAAGTAGTCGATTAGTTTAGTGTTAATAATTTATTACTGAATGAGAAAAAGACGAAATGTGTAAAGTTCATGACATGACTACTAATGTGAAAAATAGTCAAACTACTGTAACTATTAAAAATGACAAACTAGACCTAGTTAATGATACAGTGTTTCTTGGTATAACGTTAGACTCCAAGCTCCAATGGGGTCCTCATCTTGCTGGATTGGCGGGTAGACTCAGTTCTGCAGTTTTTGCAGTTAATAAGATTCGGCAATTAATAGACTTAGATACCGCTCGATTAGTTTATTTTAGTTACTTCCATAGTATTATGTCATATGGTATTTTACTGTGGGGTAGTGCTGCTGATGTAAATAGCATCTTTGTTCTGCAGAATAGGACTATTCGTGCTGTCTACAAGATGGGCCAGAGAGACTCGCTTAGAGATAAGTTTAAAGAAATTAATATATTGACCATGCACAGTCAATACATTTATGAAAACATTATGTATGTTCATAAAAACATCGCTAAATTTAGAAAGAACTGTGACATACATAATGTTAATACCAGAAATAAATATAAGCTCGCAGTGCCCTTCACGCGGCTCCATAAAATAAAAAACTCTTTTATGGGTAATAGTATTAGGTTCTATAATAAGCTCCCAAGTAATGTTACTGAACTATCAGTAAATAAATTTAAGAGTTACGTTAAGCGTAAACTAATTTCTAAAGCATATTATAGTATTAAAGACTATATTAATGATAACAATGCTTGGGACTGAATTGCTTGTAATAAAATGTTTAGTCCTTACGACAAAAGGTTGCGAACGTCGAAAAAAAAAAGACATCCGACAGAGTTTCTTACAGGTTCTTCTCTGATCGGTCGCGATCCTGCGCGATCGAACCTGCATTGAATTTAGGCTAAGTCGCTACTATGACGTTTCAAAAGAGTTTATTATTTGTAAACCTACTTTAATAAAGATTATTCTGATTCTGATTCTGTTCAAAAGTAATAATGACGTTAACTATACAAGTGTATTTTTATAAGGTACTAGCGGCCCGCCAGCGGCTTCGCCCCGCTGCAAATTTCCAACTTTCCCGGTGGATGTTTCAGTTTATTTCTCTTTCATAAGAACCTTCTCCTGACAGTAACAAACACAATAAAAAAAGAATTAGCGAAATCGGTTCAGCTGCTCTCGAGATTCGCGCTTAGCAACACATTCAGCGATTCATTTTTATAATATAGATGTGCTCCATGGGGGCTAAAAAATACTAAGAGTGCCATCTATCGAATTTCTAGATTAGTAACAAGCTGCATGTTAACATTCCGAGGTTTTCTCTTTCACCACAATTCACCTTTGCGGTTATAAATCTAGTAACGGCTTGTCTCGAAAGATGGCGCTGTTTCGAGCTTCTGTTGTTTCAGAAACTGAAATGAAACGAAATTCAAACGTTTTCATATATTGTATGCAGATGTCGCTACATGTCTTATACTTTATACATTCTATTGAATAACTTTTTTATTATTTTAGCTATACCTACTTCTGTTGTTTTGTTAATTAATTGTTGGAAACAATTGTTCTGTTTCTATAATAACGATTTGTTATTTTTACCGAAGTTCGATACGAAGTTCAATCTTTTGCATATGGGTCGTTTTCAAAAAAAAATGTACATAGTTAAGGGCTTAATGAAAACAAAATCACGATCGCGTCCTTTGTATAACGAAAGTTAGTCATACAACCTGTATGGGTAACTTTCGTCACACAAAGGAATCAATTAAGTTTTGTTTTAATTAAAGCCCTTAACTATGTACAATTTTTTTGAAAACGACCCATATAGATACTAGATTTTTATCTAAAATAATACTCAACCAAACTAATAAAACATTGCCTAAAAGTAGTAAGATTCCATTATGACACAGAAGGACGAACGAAGCCTTAATTGTTTTTTCCAATTAGTTCCCTTCCTTGGGCCCGTCGTTATTTTTTATTGTTATGAGTATTGCTTGTGTACCCACGCGATTCCGCTGTGCAGGTGTTTGTGAAGATAGAACTAGTATTACGTCGTGACTTGAAAACTAAGGTGGGGGTTATTATGACATGGCTATGCAGTTCAGTTTACGCAGAGAGAAAAACGCCTTCATTCCCAGAGTGGGGTAGGCAGAGATACAGAAACACCAACATCAACAACTACAAAAAGATATTTTTATAATTATACTATAGTTTAATAGCCTTCGCTCTTCAATGTCGTTTTCAATTTCGAACAAATAAAAATTAAATTAATACTTACTAAAATATATACTATACACATTGTATACACATAGATAATTATAAAATACACATAGACTCGTAGATACACAGACATACATATATAGAGAAACACATAGTTTTACACTGCTACAATGCCATAGGCAAACACACACAAATAGGTACTCGTAGTTATAGCTTTAGCATCGTGCGACCAGGGCCTCTATTCAGGTGCGTTAAAACGATATCGTGTTTGACACGTTTAAGAATCGTTTATGTCACAGTCGCCATTATTGTAAATGACATAAGAGTTATCAAAACGTTGACAATACGGAAACAGATCAAAAACGATATCGTTATAACGCAGTTGAATAGAGGCCCTGGGGTAAGAGAAAGATATAATGACGACAAAATGTATATTTATTATGTAACACAATTTGAGCAGTTTACATTTGGCACACATGTTGCTTACAGTTTGAAGTATGCCTATAATCCGACTATGAAAAAATGCCCGGTCGGTGATAGAGACAAAACATGATATTTTTTTCTATTTCCTCTTACAGGAATCACAATAATCTTTATCTGCTAAAGCGTGTCAGGCCCTTGCAGACACACAATTACACACATACACAGACATAAATATGTGTAGATACGGATCTCTGCCGTTTTTCCAAATTATTTTTCGTCAAACGTGGGCAAAAACTGTAAAGCTAACCTAACCTATAGGGTACTACACGATGGTCCTGAAATAAATCCTGAAATATTTACAGCTTCGGAAAAAATAGCGTTTGACGAAAAAATACTTGGCCAAACGGCTGGCTCCCATACAGATACACATGGTTTAGCGTCTGGCAGGTCAGTAAGGTAAGGTCAGTTCTTGATCTGCCAGTATTAAACTATTAAGATAAGTTGCTATCAACCTCCTTTGAGGCAAGAACAATATAGGTACGGAGAAGTTTATTCTGTGTTGAATTAGTGATTAGAAGTTGAAGCGACTTTGGTCTTTGGTGGTTGAGGTTAGGCCTTAGTTGAGAAGTTTGGTGATTCGATTCAACAACGGGCGGCTGTTTGTTAACAAATTATGATGCTTGGCGTGAGTGGCATGGCGTGAGTGCATCCATTAAGTGGTATTAATGAAATAAAAATAGTAGGGACAAACTAACGAGAAGTGACCTAGGCTTGTACTATGGGTACTAGGCAACGATAAACATACTTATTTGTATACTTAAATACATAGAAAACGTCTAACAATCAAGCTCATCACACAGATGTTCGCCCTACCGAGGATTATACCCGGGACTACTAGTTTCGTAGGCCGGATTACAATCAATTTGGCTAACGCGTCGTCTCTACTCTTAACGATAAACTTAATTAAATGTATAACGAAACATATATAAGTTGTACATGCTTAAGACATCCAAGACTTAGAAACAAATAATCGCGCTCATCACACAAATATTTGCCCTTATCGGGAATCAAACCCGGGACCGCTAGCTTCATAGGCAGGTTTACTACCAAGTAGGGCCTAGTTGGACGACACATAGCCTAGTTACTAGGCTAAATGTGTCGTAATTTGTATAGAAATCATCTCTCAATAAAAAGCCGAATAGGTTTCTTACTACTCGTACATCTGTGTAAAAAGTATCATCAAACTATTTTTACAAATAAAGTACATTCTCGCTTTCGAGTTAAAACAATACTGTCGCGAATGATCGCGATATGTATAAAAGATGTTGGTGAGTGAACACTTTTAGTTTGTTAGTATTTTTAGACGAAACAATTATGACTGGCAACTCTGAAAGGTGGTGTCAATGTCTACTTTTGGCGGGAATAAGAGGTTATGAAAAGATGGAGGATGGTGAGCAGATGAAAAGGATAGTTCTTAAGATGATTAGGTCGATATGGTGAGATGGATTGTTGTTTGTGAGGTGTGAGTAGGTAATTACTCTGGGGGGTTATTATGACATAACTATGCAGTTCTGTTTACTGCTCAGAGAAAAAAACAGCAATACAACTGCCATAGCTCTGTCCTTTAACCTCACCGTAAAATGAACTGCATAGCTAGGTCCTGTCCGTTGTTAAGTGCTTATAAATTATAATATTGGCAATGTAAAGAGAAGGCAAAAGATTAATATTCTTTTGGAGGCCTGGGTTGATTAGTCTCAGGTCAGGGGGCCTTCGGATCCCGCCCTAAGGCTCCGTGCTAGGCGGCAAGATATATCCGTAATAAGGGAGAATAGCTCTCAGACAGGACGCTCTGAGGCGCCGAACGCGGCACCCAAAGAGTTAACGTTACCAGTAAATTTATGCGAAGTAGATTTATATTACTATCTCAGTATATTATCATACATGTGATTTTGTCACTCCATTTTTATGTTACATGATGTTATTTAAACCTAAGGCATGACATAGCCGAGACTTGTATGATTTAAGAAAACGTGGCGATAACTAGGTTTGGCCTATAATACACAAATACTAAATATTTTCTACGCATGGTTTCAGTGCAAATAGTTTTTGAACTACTCTAAAACAACTACTTCAGAGTTAAATTTAGACGTTCACGATAAAATTTAACTTAACTGTGTTTTACATTACGATGTTTACTATTGAATAAAACCGCAAATTTCATCCGTACTTGGCTCCACTGACGATAAGATTTAATGTGGTTTAATTCCGAGTATATGAAATACAAGTCAAGAAAACTAGTGTAAATAGAACTACTACTATGAAGTTCATTAAAACGATGGAAGGCTCGAGCGGTTTTGTAAAGTAATTAATAATATATTCGTCTAGTATCAAATGTGTCAAACAGGTACAGCTGTACATTATAAAAAGCTTTTAGAATTGATTTGGGATAGGTATATCATGTCTTATTTATTTTGAAACTGTATCTTATCTATGTTGTCTATGTATTTAAGTATATATTTTCCTATGTAAGTTTATCATTACCTAGTACCCATAGTACAAACCTAGAGCTTATTTTGGGACTAGGTCAATTTGTGTGACATTTTCCCGTGATTTTATTTATTTATCGTAAATGTTGATATTGAGTGTATTAAAAAGAAAATATTTTTCAAAGGAAGCGTAATTAAGCGTATTTGTTCTAGAAAGTTCCAGCTTTGATACTTTCCGGGTTACTACGAGTATATTGTTTTCTTGCGTCTTGTATTTTCATTGCACTTCGCCCATAATTTGATTTAGTGTGGTACAGTCAACAGAAAAAGAAACTGATGAAATAGGGTCCCAAAATAATATATACAATAAATTAAGTCAAATGTTACTGACTATTGTAGTGTATTAGAAGTAAATGAACACATAATGTGTCAAAAGTAAGTGATCACATTTATTTCGATCCTTGAAAACTAATTAACATGCCATTAAAACAGTTAAAGTCATTGTTGAGTACTTCAAATTAAAGTGATTAACCATATGTATAAAGAAAATACGGGTTTATGGGACACCTCGGAGTACAAGTCAGATGTTCGGTTTATATTCGTGAGACAAATATGCGAAGCAATTATATCGCCTCTCGTGTCCCCTGAGGTTAGAAACAAGGTCTTATTACATCAGCTTCATTTTTGGTTATATTTCAAATAAATCCTTTTTTATCAAGCTCCTTCAGACATTTCCGATAGTTCGAAATTTTGTTTTTCTTTTGTTAATTACTTGACACATTCATTGTATTACGAGTAAAATGTTTCATTATTCTTTATTGAAATTTCCAGTACATACATGATTATAACGTCGTGGTATTATTATTTTGATTTGAAAACATTGATTTGTCACTTTGTTTCTGTGTCTCGATGTTGTTATGATCATTTTCTTTTGCCTCATTAAAACATCTGTTATTACTGACACCTTGGTATAACTGTTATATCTGGGGTGTCATGCTAGAAGATGTTTTGAAACCTTGATTTTGATCACTTACTTTTGACGTTGACTGTACCATTACGTATGGTGGAAAGGTACGACGGCTTAATCCTGATTATGTAACATTAGTAGTTATTTTTTCTCCAAGAAACTATGTTAATTTCTGTCACCGTTTTCAAGAAACATGTGATACAGTTTAATGCAGAAAGCTTATCGTGTCAACCCTAACAGATGATATGGTCAGTGGCCAAACCAAGTCCTTACTAAAAAAATATTTCTGTCTTAGGGTTGACATAATTATTACTTTTTGTAAATATACCTACTTTTCTTACTATTTAAACCTTGATATTACATCATCACATCACTACATAGTATAAAAAAAATCGCTTTTTCTTTCCCTATATCCCTATGTATGCTTAAATCTTTAAAACTACGCAACGGATTTTGATGCGGTTTTTTTTAATAGATAGAGTGATTGAAGAGGAAGGTTTATATGTATAATACTTTAATCCGGAGCGAAGCGAGGGCGGGTCGCTAGTATAACATAAATAGCATGTAAATCTTATACGATAACGGGCTTTCGTCCCATTCTACCCTGTAGAAACAAATCTGATATTGACCATTACGGTATCATTCTTCAAATAAAAGTTCGTATTACCCTTCGTAAATGAAGTACGTTCCACGTCGCTAAACTTTTGTGTCGAATTAATTTCGAGTGTGCGGTCGCGAAAGTTAGCGAGCTACCTGCGACGAAGCGTGGGCGCCGCCGGCCGTGACCGTTGACGCTTCTGGCCACTTTAATTGGTCGTCCTTTATCAGAACGATCCATATAAAGTTAGTACTTTTCGTCATTTTAATGTAGTAGAGACAACTTGTTAGCCTAGTTTGTAGTTATATGAAGGATTTATTCGCATTTTATACACATTCCGGAGAAAATCCGTAGAATTGATATTTTTCATTAATATAAAAACTGCGAAAGTATATAAAACATAATTGTCCTGGTTACATTTCCGGTAAGGGAAAATATTTGTACTTCACTGGTAGAAAGCTGTATAGTATGTATGTATGTATGTATGTATGTATGTAAACACTTTATTGTACAAAATAAAACAGAAACAATACAATGAAGATACCAGAAAATAATGTACAAAGGCGAACTTATCCCTTTAAGGGATCTCTTCCAGCTAACCCTTGAGGGATTGAGAAAAGTGAAAGGTTGTGCATCGAGTTGGCAAGTTTACAAATTTCTTTAGGATCAGATCATACAAATAAGTACTCTTTGCGTCACTCCACTCCCTGAGGCGCCTGCAGAATTTCCTGCCTTTCCCGACAAAACTGACTCTTGCGCGTTCCTTATTACTCCCGCTTCTAGATTACGGCGATACAGCGTTCTTGGACTTAAAGGAGGAGCTACTTGACAGACTAGAGCGTCTGCAGAACGTTTGTATCCGGTACGTTTTTGGGCTGAGAAAGTTCGATGACGTGTCGATGTTTCGTACGCAGCTGAAATGGCTTCCTATCCGCCGCCGTATAGATTTACATGTACTTTCACTCCTTTTCAATGTCCTCTTCCTTCCTTCTTCCCCTCCCTATCTTTCTGAAAGATTCAACTATTTGGCCTGCGGCAGCGGTCATCGCCTGCGTTCCAGCGCCAATCTTTCCCTTGCGGTTCCGTCTAATAAAACACCTTTCTATGCCAAATCCTTCACAGTCCGTGGTGTCCAACTGTGGAATGAACTTCCGTTGTCCTTAAGGCAGTCCCCTTCTGTAGTCTCTCTAAAGAGGAATTTAAAAACTTTGTGGCTGAATGAGTCGTGAAGTCAGGTTCCTATAATGATTAGAGTGTTTATTTATATATTTATGTAGGTATATATGTATATGTATGTATATATGTATATATGTGTGTATTATACATGTACGTTTATATTAGTTTGTGTACTTGCTAATTTGTTTAAAATTTATTTATTTATTTATAAGTATTATCATTTCTTTTTACTTTTTGTGCAAACTTGTATGTGTCCAACCCCATGCATTGTCCTTACTCATTTGCTTCAGGGTTAGCTGGAAGAGATCCCATTTAGGGATAAGTTCGCCTTTGTACATTAATTTTGTATTATAATTGTAATATTTATATTTTGGTGCAATAAAGAGTTTACATACATACATACATACATACATAAGTCCTAACTATAAACATAAAATTAACTACATTCAAATACTTACATAAATATGCTAGACACAGAAATATATATTTATAAATCAATGTACATACTTAAACTTACATAAATACATTTATGTAAAGGATAGTTGATACAATATTTAATTTAGGAGCTAGGGTCAAGCCAAAACTTCATCAATTTGCCCTTTAAGGAGTCAACTGACTGACTAACTGTTGTTAATGAGTAACAAAGGCTTTATTTAATTTTTCTACTCAGGATTCATGGGAACAGCTATAAGTAATAAATACCAAAAGACATAAACAACACTTGGTCTCCATGTGTTAATAATTAATTAATGTCTCCATTATCCATGTCTTAGGTTAGAATAGTGCCACTCCATGTCTTCCCGTGGATCACGTGGATGTCGTAAGAGGCGACTAAGGGAATAAAGGCTTCTAGTATTGTTAGGCGATGGGCTTGCAACCTGTCACTAATACACTAGTAAACATCTCAGCTTACTTGTGCAAAATGTGGTTACAGAATTATTAACATGTCTTTTTAGAGTTGTTGGTATTTCTAATAGCTCTGCCTACCCCACTCTGGGAATGAAGGCGTGATGTTATGTATGTATGTATGGTCTCCGGGTACGTCTCCGAGCGAGCCCTAGTGTTCGTAACGAGTTAATATGTCAGAAATTATTATTATCATACGTCACGTTTTCGAATAACCTTTACTATTCGATGTAATAAACTGTTACGAAGCCCTAAAACAGGGTACCAATACTTAAATAAAGTACGTAAGCATCCATACATTAGGTATTTGACGTATACTTAACCTTTACTACTCGATGACGATACGATAGTAAGTTTCAAAGATCGTGCTAGGAATTTTGAGTACTTAATACGCACACGGGCTAGGACAACAAAGTTGGCTACGCTAACTCAGGGAATAAAATTTTGTATCAAACTTTCGTTGTGCAATGAAAAGTATTGATCGCACAACGGAACTTTTATCGTCTTCGTAGTTAATTTGTATGGGTAACTGCGCTTAACCATGGTCCAACTTTTTCTGAGTGGGTCCTCACCCACACATCATCATCATCATCATTTCAGCCTATTGCAGTCCACTGCTGGACGTAAGCCTCCCCCAGGGTTCGCCACAAGGCCCGATCTCCCGTTTTCGCCATCCAGTCACCACCAGCCACTTTTTTCAGGTCGTCGGTCCATCTGGCTGGAGGGCGTCCTACGCTACGCTTGCCGAGCCGTGGTCTCCACTCGAGAACCCGTCTACTCCACCGATCATCGGTTCTGCGACAGATGTGACCAGCCCACTGCCACTTCAGTCTGCTACACTTCTGAACTACGTCAGTGACCCTAGTTTTATGCCGGATCATCTCATTCCGGATTTTGTCCCTTAGCGAGATTCCGAGCATACACCTTTCCATAGCTCGCTGGGTGACGTGTAGTCGGTGGGCTAGTTTCACTGTCAGGTTCCACGTCTCGGCTCCGTATGTCATGACCGGCAGGACGCACTGATTGAATACCTTGGTCTTCAGGCATTGCGGCAAGGTTGACTCAAAGACGTGACGCAACTTTCCAAATGCTGCCCAACCAAGCTGCACTCTTCTGGTGATTTCACCCTCAAAGTTGTCTCTACCCAGCTGTAACTTGTGTCCTAGGTAAACGTACTCCTGGACAACTTCGAGGGCTACACCTTCGACGGAAACGGGCTCAGGGACGATGTGCTCATTGAACATGACCTTAGTTTTGTCTAAGTTCATCCCGAGCCCAACGCGTCTCGAGGCAGCATTAAGGCTGGACAGCATTGCCTGCAGGTCTTGTAGCGATTCTGCCATTATCACTATGTCGTCAGCAAAGCGGAGGTGTGTGAGATACTCACCCTTGACCTTGATGCCCATCCCATTCCACCGCAGAGTCTTGAAGACATCCTCCAGAGCATTGGTGAAGAGTTTCGGGGAGATAACGTCACCCTGTCTTACACCTCTGAGCAGCTGGATGGGTCTTGTTTGATGGTTCTGCACTTGGACGGACATAGTCGCCATTTGGTAGAGACTTCTCAGCACCTCCACGTACCGCCAGTCGACTTGGCATCGCTGCAGAGACTCCAAAACAGCCCAGGTTTCGATGGAGTCGAAGGCCTTCTCGTAGTCCACCATCGCCATACACAGCGGTTGGTTATACTCCTCGGACTTCTGTATAACCTGCCGAACAGTATGGATGTGGTCCACGGTGCTATAGCCTTTACGAAACCCAGCCTGCTCCGGTGGCTGAAAGGCGTCTAATCTTGATGCCAGACGATTCGTGACGACTCTCGAGAACAGCTTATAGACGTGGCTCAGAAGCGTGATCGGCCTGTAGTTTTTAAGTAGCGTTTTGTCTCCTTTCTTGAAAAACAATGCCACTACACCTCTGCTCCACGCCTTCGGGGTAGTCCCGTTGGTAATTACAGTGTTGAAGAGCCTCTTTAACTCCTCCAGAACAGGTTTACCCCCAGCCTTGAGGAGCTCAGAGGCTACTCCATCTTCACCGGGAGCCTTCCCATTACTAAGCTGTTTGAGAGCCGCCTCGATTTCGTCGACACCTACGTCTGGGAGATCGTCAGTGAAGTGGCGGGTAAGTGGGGCTCTAGGATCTCTCGCGTCAGGTGGAGGCTTTGGTGCGTGCGAAGCATACAGGTGTCCGTAGAAGTTTTCAATTTCAGCGAGTATCCCCGGGACTGATGTGACGGTTTCACCATTCGAGGTAGCTAGCTTTGTCAGATGACTCCTTCCCAGTGTCTTGGTGAAGACCTTCGACCCCCGGTTTCGCTCAATCGCCTCGTGTATTAGGCGGGTGTTCCAGCTGCGAAGGTCGCGTCTTACCAAGCTCCTGATTTTCTTGTGGAGTGATTGGGGATCTGGCAAGGATTCCTCAGGTGTCTCACGTCTAAATCGCATCAGATCTAGGGTCTCGCCAGAAAGTTTGGACTTCCTATCTGCTCGCCTTTTCCGAAAATGCCTCGTTCCCACTTCGCTTATCACCCCGATTAAGCCGTCCAGATCCTCGTCAACATTTGCCGGGGTCTCCAGTGCGGCGAATCTATTTTGCAATTCCAATTGGAACGCATCATGTCCAGTTTGGGGCACATTTGGACGAAGAACAGACCTCACCATGCGACTACGTTCGAGCTTAAAATTGATATTTAGGGTGCCTCGTACAAGCCGGTGATCGCTACCGGTATTAAACCTACTGATCACTGAGACATCCCTAAATATGTGCTTCTTGTCGGCTATGATGAAGTCAATCTCGTTCTTCGTCACACCGTCGGGGCTCTTCCAGGTCCACTTCCGTTGGGGCTTTTTCTGATAAAAGGTGTTCATACAGAACAGCCCCTGCATGCTAAGGAAGTTGACCAGCATTTGGCCCCTACGGTTTCTGCGCCCATAGCTATGCTGTCCCAAACAAGATTCACCACATTCTTTTCCCACTTTGGCGTTGAAATCCCCCATGACAACGGTATAATGGGTTTTGGTGGTACGATGCATGGCCTTTGCCACATCGTCGTAAACGGCCTCCACCTCTTCGTCTGTGCTATTCGACGTCGGCGCATATACCTGTATGACCTTGAGAGAGTATCTCTCGGTCAGTTTCAGTACAAGGTACGCTACCCGGGTCGAGACGCTGCAGATCTCTATCACGTTGTCACGGAGGGCTTTGTTGACGAGGAACCCCACACCACCCTTAGATTTTTGGCTCCCTTCCCTGAAGTAAAATAGATGGCCCGACTCAAGGGTTATCGTGTCCTCCCCCTCTCTACGAACTTCCGATAGCCCGAGAACATGCCATCGTATCTTCTCTAATTCCACTTCAAGGATCTGGAGGCTTTCGTCCAGCCGTAAACTGCGTCCGTTGTATGTAGCCAGAGTCAATTGTTGGCAGCCGTCCGTAGCCCGGGGATTCCTAGCACCCCCTACCCTACCGTGACCAAGGCCGCTGCCGTGACCTGGAATAGTAGGGCGGCCGGGAACTGGGGGCCGTTTCTTTTTGTGCCTATTCATATATATATTTTTTTGCCTATTTATATTTCTGGGGGGTATTGCCCGTAGTCACCACGCTGGGCAGGCGGGTTGGTGACCGCAGTGTAATTATTTGGACTGTGTTGTCTATACGAGAGGCGCTGCTGCCCACCTCTCGGATGGTCCCTTGCTCGCCTTCTACGATGCACACGGGAAGAAATGGGGTGATGCTATTCTACTCTGCCGGCGCCACACGGCTCACCCACACGCGCTGTTTAAATCGCCATAATCGTGATCGAGGTTCTCAATGGTGTCATCCCCGTTCGCATCGGAAAAGAAGACAGGTATCAAAAACAAATGCATTGAGGCAAAAAACAACTGACAAACCCCTCCGTTAACGTGGCAGTCTCTTTAATAATGGCCGCGACATATGTGATTGTCAGCTCCCATATCTTCCAGTTGAGTAATGATGCTATCACTGTAAGAAATCTTTTTCCCGTATCTTCACTCGTTTTGAGGTTATTCCGTTTTGGCGATTGGAACTGACTGTATTTTATCTAGCAGGCAAGTGATTCACTTAAGAGATGCGATGTTTAAGTATGGTGGTAAAGACAACGCAAAAATAATTAAGAACAGAATTGGGGAATACACAACACTTTCATTTGTGATAACGAAAACCAAACATTTTATCAAGATTTTATTTTTCAACTTTGGCAGCGTAATTTCAATGTATAACTATGCCAAAGCTTTGCTGTAAGTCTCTGGATGGACAGACGGACAAGCGGACATGGCGAAACTATAAGGGTTCCTTGTTGACTACGCAACCCTAAATACAAACTGCATGATTGGATTTGATACCGTTGTCTATGTGTGTTAAATACTTTAAAATCGGACATTTTGGTCTTTTAAGTCGAATGTAACGATAACTCGTTTGTCAAAATCGGACCAATCGGTGTGCCTCGACGATGTAACTAAGAAATATACAAAGATACATACACACATACAAAACCATACAAACATTTATATTATTAACCTCAACCAGAAAAGCAAATATGTAAGGATTCTCGTAACACCGATATGTAAACTGGCCAAATCAATCAATCAACTTGGGCCCTAAGGTCTATAATGGTATCCCCGGTTACATAGAACGACTGAATACCTAAGCAACTACAAATTCGTTTTGCAAACTTAAAGAATGGCTGTTATGTGCTGTGTGCTGAATGAGTTTTACTATTGTAACAATCCTACCTATTGACTTTTAATTATTTTTTATGGTTTTGTTTAGTGTAAGTAGGTAACCAGATATTGTATTAGATAATCACTACATAGTATAAAACAAAGTCACTTTTTCTGTCCCTATATCCCTATGTATGCTTAAATCTTTGAAACTACGGAACGGATTTTGATGCGGTTTTTTTTAATAGATAGAGTGATTGAAGAGGAAGGTTTATATGTATAATACTTTAATCCGGAGCGAAGCGAGGGCGGGTCGCTAGTTATATTATAAATAAACAAGTATAAACATGAGTATGAGTATAAGAAGCCTCCACTGCCCGTCCGTCTGTCCGTCGGCTGGCTGTATCTCATGAACCGTAATAGCTTAACAGTTGAAATGTTCAGTGCGTATTTCTATTGCATCCATATATGTTAGTTACTTACCATTTATATATTTATTTTTCATTCCGCCATATTGTTTTTGTTTTAATTTAAGTACCCTGTGACACTCGCGACGTTAAGACGAATCGAACTTTACCTCGCTTATTAAAATCGGGCCACCCATCCAGCCTCTACGAGGACACAAAGAACCGTACACACATACAGGTAAAAAAATTACACTTCGGCAGTTGGGTAAAAATATAATGAAAAAATAATTAAAGGGATCCTTATACAAGAAATGGTACAAAACCCTTCGTATGCGAATCCGTCTCGCATTTAATCGGTTTTCGAAACATTTTCGGAAAACTATCTACTCAACATTTACCTAAGCAAACTCAAGGCTGACGTGACTTAGTTATACTTTGGACGTAAGCGTTTGTTCGCTAAAGTTTAACCTCGTGAGATCCGGTGTGCTATAAGAGGTACATAATTAAGGGAATTTAGTTAATTAGTATTTGTATTAAAATTAAAAATGGTATTTAAGAGCAAAGGTAACTGAAATAAAAAAGTTCTCGCGAGGTAATACAGTTTTGCTTTAAACAGTTCCGGAATTTAGTAGCATAGTTCCTTTCGGAAAATATTCTTTTGTAACGGACGTGATTCCCGCAGCGGTTAAATTATCCTGTCCCGTATTGCGCTTCATGAGGATACAATTATAAAGCGTCTCATTTAAGATCTTTGTATTTGTCTGACGCTCATAATGGACCGTGGGCTTGAAATTTGTACCTAATAATGACTTTGAAATGAATATTTTGCATTGACGTGTAATTACGGAAGAAACAGATAGGTACAGCGCAATCGAGTAAAAAGGTATTTAGTATTTAACTTTTTTCGGCGATTACCATGGAATGTTTAGTTGAAGAAGGCGATAGGTACATAATACTCTTTGTACTCAAATGCGCTTTAAACCTATTAACAGTTATGTATCTTTTGGTGTTTCTTGAGAAATATTGATATTGATCAATGACAAATTAGAGGCTTAACAAAAACCATCAGATTTTATTTGGACTTGACAGAAGCGCGTGGAGCTAACCCCATGTGATTATGTTTAGTCCTCAAGAGGAAATACTCTTTCACCGAACAATTTTATTGTTCTCGCGTGTGATGTCCATAGACTTATAACTAAATATAAATAAATAAATAAATATCACAGGACAATGTCATACAAATTGACCTAGTCCCAAACTAAGCTCTAGGCTTGTATTATGGGTACTAGACAACGATAAACTTACTTATATAGAGAAATATATACTTAAATACATAGAAAACATCCAGGACACAGGAACAAATACTCGTGTTCATCACACAAATATCTGCCCTTACCGGGATTTGAATCTAGGACCCCTAGCTTCGAAAGCAGGGTCACTACCAACTAGGCTAGCGTGTCGTCATACTAACTAAAAATTGGTGAAATACAGACCTTAAAATACTCTACTAATTCTCTGCTATCTACTAATTAAAAAAAATGGAATTATCAGACATTCTTTGCCTCCGGACTTAGACTTTCTTGTGCATAACAACAAACGAACTACCTAATGTGAAATGTAATGTGATGTGTAATTAATGTGTGTGCCACTAATTTGTTTTGAGTGAAGTTATCTTCCAAAGCATTATAAATTCGTCATTAGTCATAAATCTAGGCCCAAAGAAGGAATCATTTAGACAGTAATAACGTCGGAGGTCTGCGTCATTCCGCAAATGACAATCCATTACCGTCGAAATCGTACCTTAAATCTAAATTGATGACGACTCCATTTGCGGGAATTCCGTTATTTTCGGTTAAATCTACTAGATTTGAGTCTTATTTGGTTTAGATTATTTTTTCCTTCTTGGTTTAGAATTCTTTGCTGTTTTCTTGGATTCTGGATGCTTAAAAAATAAAGTAAACTAAACTGTCTTTAAATAAAATATCGCTTCAATCCGTTGCTTTAATAATAAGGAGCGACACACAAAAAGACTCGCATAGGACAAACATGACGTTGATTTGTCTATATAGGATTTCTACTTCATTGGGAGCCCCGTGTGGTTGCTGGGTTAGATTAGTACCACTCCATGTCCTCCCGTGGATGTTGTAAGAGGCGACTAAGGGAATAAGGGCTTGTAGTACTGTTAGGCGATGGGCTTGCAACTTGTCACTAATACACTGGTAAATATCTTAACCTACTTGTGTGCAAAATATGGTTACACAAAATTATCAACAAGTTTCTTTAGAGTTGTTGGTATTTTTGTAGCTCCTCCTGGTCCGCCGTGAAGGCGTAATGTTATGTATGTATGTATGTATGGGAGCCGGGGTAGGCATGAGGTGCGGAGGTGAGGTACGATAAAGGGGGGGGGTGATTCTCTCAACACAGCGCTGCGTCGATCTCAAAGGTGAAGTTTTATCCGGCAAGTTTAAGAAGTCCAGTCGGAGCGTACAAAACTCATTTTAGACTCACCATCATATAGTCACCAATCATCATTGCCCTCTCCGCACCTCATGCATACCAGTTCTCAATTAAGTAGTACGCCTATAGGCAACCAACCAATTACTTAGTAATTGTTTTTGATTAGCCAAGACCTGGCCGAGCCTCACCTTGTAACTTTAACCAACCACGCTCGAACTTCTGACTTACGAGTTGTGTCCTCCGAGCATAGACTTATACATTACTTTGTATGTACTTGCCTCTAGGACAATAAATCTACAGCTGTGACTCTATGACGTCATATTGACGTGCACAGTCTCGCGCCGACGCCGACCACGTGAGGTAATCTATTAATTAAAATGTAAAATGCCAAAAAAAGGTGGTTTTGAAATCTGTGAGACTGATGTGCTACCTACTTTGCACGACATAGTTTGAAAGAAATCTGGGCTTCTAATCTAGGCGGTAAAACAATATTGCTTTTGATATGTTATCATATCATCAACGTAATAAGTCTTATTTACTTGAAAGTAATGCTAATGGCAGTCTAGTTAAAAAAATGTTGTCTTACCGCGTAGAATAGAGGTCCTGAAATGCACAACCCTATTTAGTTAGTTGTATAAATTAATGCTTACGAGGCATATTAAATGTCATTCGTTGTAATGAAAACGATGGTAAAGAAATACATCAATAGTAAATTCACTTCATATTACCGACATGTAAAAGAGCCCCATGGGGGCCTATTTACTGAATAAACATTTTGATTTTGATACATCCGACCACGTCATGCGAGCAGCTGAGGGGTCTTTTTGCACGGAAACGTATCACGCGTAAGCAAAACATGTTCGGTCAAAGCAACTTCATCTACAGAGTTTTTTTTTTTCGCTCTCATACGTCTAACCGACTTTATTCTAAATCGAAACAAAAGTTTAGACCTTTTGCACTGTACTGTCAGTCTACAGCGGCCTAGGCATTGACATGCAAGGCTAGCTCAGTTGTTCTGTTGAAAGAAAATAAGAAAAATATTTTATTGCAACTTGACGCGTCTGGTTGCCGGGTTAGAATAGTGCCACTTCATGTCTTCCCGTGGATGTTGTAAGAGGTGACTAAGGGAATAAGGGCTTGTAGTACTGTTAGGCGATAGGCTTGCAACCTGTCACTAACACACTGGTAAACATCTTAGCCTACGTGTGCAAACTTTGGTTACAGAATTACCTATCAACAAGTCCTATCAAGAGTTGTTGGTATTTCTGCCTACCCCACTCTGGGAATGAAGGCGTGAAGTTATGTATGTATGTACAGCTTTACAATTATATTCTTCCAAAACCAAAATTTCCCTCATGGTATGAGTGGGTCATAGAAATCGTGTATTTGCTATAATTCGATGGATCACAAGAAACTCTCTATACTTTCAGGCAGTTTATGCAGAGGCGTCTGCGTAAACAAGGCGTGTTTGTATATTTTAGATAAAATAAAATAAAGGTCCAGAAGCGGATGTGGGTAATCCTTTGAACAGGACATGCCTGAGGGTAAAAATAATACACTTCCTTCATGGAATAACCCAATTATAAAAATGTCGGCTTTGGAGAAATATCACCGCTAGTGTACACAAGGGGATTTCTAAACAATATTACATCAAGGTGATTTTTCACATATAATTTCCATCATGGTATGAGTGGGTCATAGATCACAAGAAACTCTCCTATTCATTAATACGCGTTATTGTTTATAACCAGGGCCGAGATTCTACACGGTAAAAACGATATCGTATTTGACCTGTTTCCGTATCGTCAGTGTTTTCATAACTCTTATGTCATTTACAATAATGGCGACTGTAACATAAACGATTCTAAAACACGTCAAACACGATATCGTTATAACGCAGTTGAATAGAGGCCCTGGTCAACTTAAAAAGAACAGCTCATATGGTTTTAAGCGATTTCTGACCAGTGCCCTGAACGCGTACTGTCAGCGTTATAAGTAGCTGATCACTTCAGTACTTTGTTGTCATGTCTGAATTACTGGGGGGTAATAATGGCCTAGCCATGCAGTTCATTTTACAGTGAGCGTAAAGGATAGAGCTATGGCAGTTATATAGCTCTGTCCTTTTCTCTGAGCGTAAACAGAACAGTGGGGCTAGACGATTTGCATTCTTCAAGCGTTAGCGGTTATGTTTCGATTGAAAAATATATGGAAACGACATTAGTACCACGTGACTATCTAGGTGGCTTACGACAATTCCATACATTTGTCTATCGAAACATAATCGCTAACGATTGTCAAATACAACTTGTCTAACCCCCTGTACTATACTGTGAAAGGCGTTAAAGCGACCAGGTAACAAGAGTGTGCAGCTACTAAGTTTGACTGTACGTAAGTTTTTACAGTATGTCATTTATTAATAGGCATTGGTTGACACCCTTTCAGAATGAAAATGAAACCAAAAAAGTAGAGTTTGAAATTTAAGTTTATAAAATCTGCGTTAGTTGGCGCGATGCGTAATTAAGTGAGTTCCTAACTGTATTCTGTAGCTAAGTAAACTGAGGTTTCATTGCAAAGCAGTACTGCTCTAATACTAAGATGAGCATAACTGTAATGGAGTAGTCGAAGCATTCTATATTCTATTGGTAAGTACGTTAAATTGATTATACTACAGCAGTTAGCCGCATTCTTCAGTATTGCGGCGAGTAGCTGTTGACCTTAAAACTGTTAGCTTATATAAACACAACTCACCAGGGTATGCAGATAACTAGGCCCCTAATTTACCAAGAAGAGTGTCACTTGACAATTCGGTGTACATTACGTATCTTAATTAAAGCGCCATGATGTAGTACCTCGTCGAGTTTACAATGTAAACAGAATTGTCATCTATAACTGTCACTGTGATTTTTTTAGAATTAGGGGCTGGATAGCCAATAACTCTGTATGTACAATTTGAATCAAGTAAGTACCTACGGTCTAATTCAGAAGCAGCCGAAACTGATAAAAAAAAACAAAAACATTTATTTAGTAAGAAGAGCACACGGGCACTTTTACTTTGTCAAAAATTTACCAATCGCTTCCCAAGAGGAGACTGTTGAGAAAAAAATCCGTAAGGAACTACACAATCAGTCATTTTTTTAATATTGCTTATGCCAATGATACAACTTAATCTAGTGTTATATAAAATCAATACATAATAAAAACATAGTTTTTGATATGCACTTGTGATTCAAACTTACCTATGACGGTTACGGGACGGACAAAATTAAAACCGCTGCGTTCTCCCTTTAATAAATAAGTTACTTCGCAAAGGTACTAAAATGTACAGCTACAATTTAAAACATACGTCATACGTGAGAGAGATCGTAATTTTTGGTTTTAATCGTTTCAAGTTGCATGTCTATCAAATGATTTTAAAACTTTAACACTGTGCATATAATTATAACATGTTTAATCACTGATGTTAGCAGTTTTGCGGCTATAATATTATTTCCATAAGCTAACATTTCAAGTTGACGGGATGTTCTTCACGTGTAAATTATTGAGGTAAAAAATGGCAAAATCAGTATTATCATGTTAAAACGAAAGTGGGACGCAAATCGAAGGGTTAGGGCAGATAGCAGGCGGTAAACGATACTGTCGTTAGAGATGGTCGTTAAAGGCCATTTGCGAAAATTCATTTTTAAGGGTATTTTTATATGCAGTAAGGGTGAAATTTCCCTGCCGAACTGCCGAGTCGGACCAAGTGTTAATATAGAAATGTAAATAAGATTTACATGCGTGATAACAAATTGTTCAGCAAGGGGCTAAAACGTGTCATTTAACACGGGATATATCGTACGACACAGTTGTTTGGCTAGTGCGTAAAATAAGTTGGGTCTATAACTATTGTGATATGAGTTTTACACTTTAACTGCAGACATCAAAAATGTGCAGGGCATGTATCCTTACATATTTTCGATATGTTGCAATGTGGCTGTATTTACCAAGTTGTGGTGAATTGTAAAATGTAAAAATATATTTTTTATTTATTTATTAGTTAGCAGCTTATAGTGTCCCGTTACTGGGCGAAGGCCTCTCCCTTCCTTCCACTTAGCCCTATCTGGGGCAGTTTCCCTCCAGTCTTGATTGAAGGCATCAAGCTAATCACGCTAACGTTGCCTTGGTCTGTCGCGAGACGCCGAATTATATTGCGTGGGATCCATTTGGTGTACAGTTTAGCTCACGAATTGCCGGGTATGCGAAAGACATCCCCATTTGAGCTTAGCAGGTTATACCAGCTATTTTCGGTTTTGGAGCGTAGTATTTATTCCTGGTTGGTCCGTTAATTTGACTCCAAAAATACTACGCTCCATGGCTCTCCGATTAAAAACCTTAAGGATACATTACTGAATTTTAGTCAATGACCAAGTCTGTCCTCCGTAGGTGAGGGTCGGAAGAATGCAATAATATTAAGATATTTTTTATTCCTTAATATTCTTGATGTGTGTACAAAGTAATTAATTCACGCACGCTCGTTTCTTCATTCTCCCGCTGAAAGACGTCCACTGCTGGATACAAGCTTACTGCCATTTTCAAGATTTACTTAAATAAAATTAGGTTCTACAAGTTCATTTCTTTAATACAGACTACAGGGTTTACCTAACGACAAGTACGCTAGGATTATCTAAGCGGAACCACTAAATTGAACTAAGACTAGAAAATTTCGTTACGTTACGAGATTCTCGGAGAAGATACCTTTAACGCAATTACTCGCTCCCTCATTATTTACCCGGCTAAAAAATCAGTCCCGACTTGGGTCCACTTTCCCGGGGTTTTCGTG
Organism: Acleris holmiana; assembly: GCA_949316455.1. Lineage (NCBI taxonomy): Eukaryota > Metazoa > Arthropoda > Insecta > Lepidoptera > Tortricidae > Acleris > Acleris holmiana. The sequence continues at coordinate 16,645,514 of OX438768.1, forward strand.
TTGTTTCCATTATCCGATCTGTCTTAGTTCCCAAACGCAGTATTTCAGCGGAATCTGCCTTGGGGAGATGTAACTGACTGAAGTCAATTCTGAAAAGCTATTACTTTAAACAATAACCCAGCCGGAATTGGTTTGGTTTAAACGAACCATTTTCAATTTTCAGTGCCAAGTGCTCTCATTTCCAGTCTAAAATGGACCTGATATGGATTTCTTGGCACGAAGCATGTTAAGTAAAAGTAAGACTGATGCCCTTTTTAGGGTTCCGTAGTCAAACTAGTACCATTATAGTTTCGCCATGTCCGTCCGTCCCAAGCTGAGAGACTCTTAGTACTAGAAAGCTGTTATTTGGCATGAATATACATATTAGTCACGCCAACAAAGTGGTAGAATTAAATACATACATACATAAATCACGCCTGTTTCCCAGAGGGGTAGGCAGAGACCACTTCTTTCCACCTGCTACACTGAGAGAACACTACATGTTAATTTAACGAAAGTGATCTCGGTTGGTTTTTGTTCGGTTAAATATACTAGAAATTGGTTAATTTTACAAAACCACTACAAAACCATTTTGTTTCAAGTAACAAATGCAACTTTGTTATGCCAACCAAAACTATTAAGTACGAATAAATAAAAAACCTTGTTCAAATAACAAGACTGTCTTGATAAATTTATTTAACCGTTAGTTTGGTTGTTAGATACAAAGCAGTATATAGTAACTCGGTTAAAATTACAAATTTTGTTTTGTAGAGAGCAGTTATTAATTTCAACCGAAAATTCCATCAAAATTACTTACTAATATGGTTACGGCTCAGTGTTTTCAACAAAAGAAATCAGTTATTCATAGATCGGTTGTCGTTAATGTCAGTTGTGGTAATTAATACAAAACTGTGGTGTTTAAAGCAACAAATTTGCTGTATTAAAATTATACCACATTTTTTTCTTAGAATAATCAATAAAGTGGTTTTAACTAATCATGTCGTACAGTAAAAGCTAAGAAATATTTAATTTAAATTACATGTTGCAACAACAACTCTTTTTTTGTTCAATTTAGTAAATCTGCTGATTAAATTTACAAACAAGCTTCTGTAATAATAAACAATACTTTAATGTTGGACTAAATCTTAGCAATTTAGTTTTATCAACATTAAATTTTGTTTAAATTAACAATTTTTTTCAAATTTTTTTTCTTAAACACAACAATGCACTTTTGATAAAATAACCGAATCTTTTTGGTAGAATTGACTTAGAAATTAGATGTTGAAGTAACAATAAATAAGTGAAATCTGTCTTTGTTAAATATATTACATTTACTGTTTAATATGACAAGACACATTGATAAAAATAAACAATACTTCAAAGTTAGCTAAACCGTAGCAATTTAGTATTATCAACACTTTAATTTTGTTTAAATTAACAATTTTAATCAATAAATGTTTTGTTAATGAGATCAATTTACTATTGATAAAAATAACCGAATCTTTTTGGTAGAATTGACTTAGAAATTATATGTTGAAGTAACAATAAATAAGTTAAATCGGTCTTTGTTAAATATATTAGATTTACTGTTTAATATGACAAGACACATTGATACAAATAAACAATACTTCAAAGTTAGCTAAACCGTAGCAATTTAGTATTATCAACACTTTAATTTTGTTTAAATTATCAATTTTAATCAATAAATGTTTTGTTAATGAGATCAATTTACTATTGATAAAAATAACCGAATCTTTTTGGTAGAATTGACTTAGAAATTATATGTTGAAGTAACAATAAATAAGTTAAATCGGTCTTTGTTAAATATATTAGATTTACGGTTTAATATGACAAGACACATTGATACAAATAAACAATACTTCAAAGTTAGCTAAACTGTAGCAATTTAGTATTATCAACACTTTAATTTTGTTTAAATTAACAATTTTTATCAATAAATGTTTTGTTAATTAGATTAATTTATGTTTGATAAAAATAACCGAATCTTTTTGGTAAAATTGACTTAGAAATTATATGTTGAAGTAACAATCCATAAAATAAATGTGTCTTTGTTAAGTTTATAATATATACTGATTAATATTACAATCATACATCGATAAAAATAAACAATACTTTAATGTTGGACTAAATCTTAGCAATTTAGTTTTATCAACATTAAATTTTGGTTTAAATTCACGATTTGATTCAGTAATGTTTTGCTAAACACAACAATGCACTTTTGAAAAAATAACCGAATCTTTTTGGTAGAATTGACTTAGAAATTAGATGTTGAAGTAACAATAAATAAGTTAAATCTGTCTTTGTTAAATATATTACATTTACTGTTTAATATGACAAGACACATTGATAAAAAATAAACAATACTTCAAAGTTAGCTAAACCGTAGCAATTTAGTATTATCAACACTTTAATTTTGTTTAAATTAACAATTTTAATCAATAAATGTTTTGTTAATGAGATCAATTTACTATTGATAAAAATAACCGAATCTTTTTGGTAGAATTGACTTAGAAATTATATGTTGAAGTAACAATAAATAAGTTAAATCGGTCTTTGTTAAATATATTAGATTTACTGTTTAATATGACAAGACACATTGATACAAATAAACAATACTTCAAAGTTAGCTAAACCGTAGCAATTTAGTATTATCAACACTTTAATTTTGTTTAAATTATCAATTTTAATCAATAAATGTTTTGTTAATGAGATCAATTTACTATTGATAAAAATAACCGAATCTTTTTGGTAGAATTGACTTAGAAATTATATGTTGAAGTAACAATAAATAAGTTAAATCGGTCTTTGTTAAATATATTAGATTTACGGTTTAATATGACAAGACACATTGATACAAATAAACAATACTTCAAAGTTAGCTAAACCGTAGCAATTTAGTATTATCAACACTTTAATTTTGTTTAAATTAACAATTTTAATCAATAAACGTTTTGTTAATCAGATCAATTTACTATTGATAAAAATATCCGAATCTTTTTGATAGAATTGACTTACAAATTATATGTTGAAGTAACAATTAATAAATTAAATTTGTCTTTGTTTAATTTATGAGATATACTGATTTTTATTACAATCATACATCGATAAAAAGAAATAATACTTTAATTTTGGACTAAATCTTAGCAATTTAGTTTTATCAACATTATTTAGTTAATGTTTTGCTAAACACAACAATGCACTTTTGATAAAATAACCGAATCTTTTTGGTAGAATTGACTTAGACATAAGATGTTGAAGTAACAATAAGTAAGTCAAATCTATCTTTGTTAAATATATTACATATACAGTTTAATATGACAAACACATCGATAAAAATAAACAATACTTCAAACTTAGCTAAACCGTAGCAATTTGATATTATCAACACTTTAATTTTGTTTAAATCTTATTTATTTATTTATTTATTTATTTATTGATACACCAACAGTGTTTACACAGATACATTTTAAATGATATTACAATCTTGCTTATTCTACTGGTAACACTAATAACAGGCGTATACAGCACTCATAAGAATAATTTAACTGAATTTATAATGGCTAAATTTTAACTAAAATTAATATAAATTAACTATACATACTATAAAGTGCATAAAACTATGAAAGACTGGTAGCGATCTATATTTTTTCTTTAAAATTTAGACTATTTGAAAAGTAATGCAAAAGTTTATTCTTAAATACTATAAAGGAGTCACAGAAGATGTCGATGTCATTTATTTCGAGAGTGTTGTATGTAACAATGAGTCGATTGAGAGGAGAGAATTTACCAAGTTTGGTTTTGTGGTTTAAAGTAGCAAATATGCTTCTAATTGGATATCTCGGAATAGCACGCGGTACTCGTAACCCTATATGCATAAGAGCATCCGGGGCAAACATGGTGCCATTAATTAGCTTGTGAAGTGTTAATAGATCTGTAATAGTTCGACGCTGTTCCAATGTGTTTAATTTAAGATGAGACAGACGCGTGTAATAGGATGCTCTGTATGGACAAGTGTAATCCCTGTAAGCCATGAAGCGAGTAAAACTACGTTGCACGTGCTCTAGCCTGTTGACATGCACTTTATAGTGCGGGTTCCAAACTACTGCTGCATACTCCAGGTGACTCCGTACTAGCGAGTTGTAAAGAGATATTATTGCACGAATATTTCTAAATTTATTACATGCCCTCTTTACAAAGCCTGACATTTTCCAACTCTTCGCTATTATACCATCGATGTGTTCTATAAAATTGAGTTTGCTATCTAAAATAACTCCCAAATCACGGATTTTCTGGACTTCTTGTAAAGTTTCGTTACCTAGAGTGTAATGTGAGGGTATAATATTTTTATTACGGGTAAATTTTATATGAAAACATTTACTAGAATTAAGGGTCATCATGTTATCTTTACACCATGTCTGGACTGAGTCTAGGTCTTTTTGCAAGAGCAGTATGTCACTTGACTGTTTTATTGCTCTGTACAATTTTAAGTCATCGGCAAATATGGAGCATTTACTATGACGTATATTATGGACAATATCGTTTATAAAAAGCAAAAATAGTATTGGACCAAGGTGAGATCCTTGTGGAACGCCAGAATAAGCAATATACGTGTGAGACTGATATCCTTGCACTACAACTCTCTGGATGCGATTTTCTAAATATGACTTGAACCATACCAAAAGAGAACCATCTATTCCGTATCGTTTCAACTTCGAGAGTAAGACTATGTGGTTAACTTTGTCGAATGCGCTGCTGAAGTCGGTGTAAATAGAGTCTATTTGTATTCTGGCATCCACACTCTGTGTTAGGTCACTTACATATTGGATAAGGTTAGTTGAAGTTGATCTATTCTTACAGAAACCATGTTGGAAATCAGATAGTATTTTCTTTGAATAACATGACAATATAGGACAAACAACTCGCTCGAATATTTTTGAAAATTGGTTTAAAATCGAAACTGGACGATAATTCTTAACACTATTTCTTGCGCCTTTTTTGAAAATTGGGACAACATTAGCTAATTTCCACTTAGATGGAAACATCCCCGCAAGAAGAGAACGCTCTATTATAATTTTTAAGGGTAACGTAAGAAATTTCCAAGTTTTTTTTATAAAAAAAGGCGGAATTCCATCTGGTCCGGGACCTTTACTGGCATCTAAAGTTTTTAAAATTTTAGAAATAGAGCGCTCACATCTTACTCGGTAAATGTTTTTTTAATCAAATCAATTTATGTTTGATAAAAATAAATGATTATTTTTGGTAGAATTGACTTTGAAATTATATGTTGAAGTAACAATTATGAAATTAAATTTGTCTTTGTTAATTTTATGAGATATACTGGTTAATATTACAATTATACGTCGATAAAAATAAACAATGGGATCCCCTTGAAATATCGAAACTCATTTCACCGAAATCGTATTTTCGTGTCGTTTTTGTGTTCCTAAAATATATTAATCAGTTGTAGGTCAATGAATTTATTTATATTACTTGAAAAATCACACACACACACACACACAAACACACACACACACACACACACACACACACACCCACACCCACCCACACCCACCCCCCCACCCCCACACCCACACCCACACCCCCAATGGCCCCAATGAATTTATCCTTATTCTTACATTATTTATATTACCTACTCAATGGACCAAATATCGGATGGATATTTACCTAAAGTTTAGTGGCGTTGTTGTTGTTCATTGTTATTTTAGTGGACTTTATATTTTAATTCATATAAAGCGATCTTTATAAATGGACTACTACGATTAGTAGTCCATTTCTCGTGCCTACCATGCATCTAAGAAATAAAGTTATAATTACATTAATTAAAGCTCTATATTACTGGATCGTTATGAACTTTGTAAAGTACAAATGTAGCCGAGAGGAAGCACTTTAATCTTTACAAAGCAAAGTTTATTTTACACAATCAGGAAATCAGGCAATCAATGATGATCATAAATCAAATATCAAAACCTTTGAACCTGTTTGAAGAACGAGGGCAGTTTGACGGTTGGTTTTAGTTTGATCTTAACAAAAGATCTTCAAGAACATAGACGGCCAATTCATACTATTTCCTGAACTTTTTATAAGTACATATCTACATACAAACATTGCTAGAGAAAACGTAGGGAGGTGAGGAGGGCATATTAAAGTGGTTAAAGTTGTCTTACGTAATAATAATACCTACATAAAGAACAGCCCCTTAAATACCTAACTAGCGACGTCGCGACCATTTGTGCTTAGGTATTAGATAATTTTTGAACAATTCCTTCGAAATAGATAACGATTTTTTTTCAAATCCAAGTAGCTAAATATCAGATTCGAAACGAACCAAATATTTCTGTTAGAAGAACAGAAATATTTGGTTAGCCATTCCCATTGGGCGACCGCCGACCATTACATAATGTAATGACGTCAGTGGTAGGTACAATTAATCGAATGAGGTACAAACTAGGTACTAGAGCCGGGAGGTAACGTCCATCTTGAGGCGAACTAGCGAACGGCTACAGTGTTGCCAGCTGTTGATGATTTCGTTTCTGGGGTTGTTAAAGATAGGGTTTCTGATTTCTAGACTTTATTTTTCCTGAAGCTCGAGAATTCTCGACTAACGGGCAAACCCTATATTCAAACCGCGGACAGATAGCCTTACTTCGGATTAAAATTTGTCACATTTTGTATGAACAAATGTCAAATTTCAACCCGAAGTAAGCCTTATCTACCCGCGGTTTGAATATAGGGTTCGGCCGTAAGAGTTCCCGAATTTTCGAATATTCGAGAAATATATAGACTAAAAACGAACACGAAATTATTAATTAAATTCAAAACAAAACTACCGCTTAGTATGTTATCATCAATATTTTAGTATTAATTCTCTGTTGTCAATAGATTTATTACTACTGCCAAACACAATTGACAAAATGTTTTGATATATCCAGTTTTTTTTTAACTATTTTTTTAGCATACCCCACCAAAAACGCCGTTTTCCTGAGAAAAACATTGTGTTTTATTTTTAATTATAGTAGGTCTCACGAGTTATTGTATACCAGATTTATTTTGTCTAAGTAGCTTTCAATTGGTACCTACGGACAACGTTAAATACTTTTTTTCGTGATTCACTAACTTCAGTACTTATATCAGGTACCTATTTTATTTAAAATTCCATAATCTGTGCAATTTCCTAAATATGAATCAACAATTGGAATTTTAAAGTATGAAAGTTTATTATAAAGACTCTTTTAAGGAATAGAATGCGCGTTTTTTAAACACTGCATCCGAATTTATTCGCCACGTGGCAACACTTTGACGCCACCCGCCCCGCCCGCTCGGCGTCCGCGCACTTAGCACACGCAGCGCTCATCATTTCATTTCCGTCGGAGCCATCGAACTCGAAGGAGCGATTTGTTCAAGAACGTTTCGTATTGTTGGCTGCGGCTTAATTACTCCGATTTTAGTGAAGTGTTTGGTTTGTGCAATAGTGGTGTAAATGGATGAATTGTCAGAATCGTGGGTCGTGTCTCAAGCCACAATGAAAGTATTTCTTGGTAAGTATGGTTTTTTTACTATGTTGTAGCTCGATCGGGTAAAAAGGCACAGAATTCTGTTATGATGCCTGGTACTATTATTTTAAATGCGACGGCGAACACTCGACGGTACGATAAGTACCTGTAGGTATTCACATTTGAATATTTTGTTGATTTTACTATTCGATTTGGTTACAATTACCAAACCTATTGTTTGCGCGGTCTGTGCTCGTAATTTAACGTAAAACCAAGTTTAGACTTTCAAAATACTGTTAGGTATATAACATTGCGGCATCAACCACTTCAGGCGCGTCGCTACCACCAAGCAAGAGTCGAGGCGCGGGCGGGCGCTGTGGCGGCACTTGCATGTATAGGAGTGTGAGTGAGTGAGCTGTACTCTTATCTCACTTCTATACATGCAAGCGCCGCCGCGCCGCCTTAGCCGCAGCGCCCGCGTCTCGACTTGCGACGCCGACGCGCCATCTCGGTCGCTTCACGGCCACGCGATGTAATGCAATTTACACAATTTTCTTTCAAATGTTAATATACCTATAGCAGTTCCTATCGCATGTTACTTTGACCTTGGCTGGGACCATGTATTTATAATAATTATCAGTTTCTTTTTCAGAAAACAAATTAGACATAACATGTCTAATCTTGATGGAGACGGGCTTTTGGAGATGAGGAATTAAGGCTCCTGATACCAGACAACAGACTAAGGGACCGAATCAAATTCAAGCAAGGCCTAAAAAAGTACAAGGATGAAATCGATACAGTACATTCTGTAAGTAACTATTTGATGATACCTACGAGGCCCTAAAGCCTGCGGCCGTGCCGCCGGTGCCTGCTGCCCCGGCCTGACACATCACGGCGCGCCGTCGCTGACATTGTAGCATTTGTAACACTAACGGCCGAACCCTTTATTCGAACCGCGGACAGGGCCTCTATTCAACTGCGTTATAACGATATCGTTTTTGACCTGTTTCCGTATTGTCAACGTTTTGATAACTCTTATGTCATTTACAATAATGGCGACTGTGACATAAACGATTCTTAAACGTGTCAAACACGATATCGTTTTAACGCACCTGAATAGGGGCCCAGGTACTATTATGATATAATAATATATACACATACCTAACATCACACCTTCATTCCCAGACTGGAGTAGGCAGAGCTACAGAAATACCAACAACTCTAAAAAGACTTCTTTACCACATTTTGCATAATCAGGCCAAGAATTTACTAGTGTATTAGTGACAGGTTGCAAGCCCATCGCCTAACAGTACTACAAGCCTTTATTCCCTTAGTTGCTTCTGTCGACATCCACGGGAAGTCATGGAGTGGAACTATTTTAACCCGGCACCCGCACGGGAATATATATTTGGTTAAAAAGAGCATATATGAATAATATGGTTAATTTACAGGCACTCATCAACAGTGGTTTAAAGTCAACCGCGACCCCTGGACGTTGATTGAAGAAAAATGGACAAACTCATGTGCGTACCGCAAAAAGAAAACTTATAATAGTGACGCTGCTACACTAGTAACAATAATGAATGAATGGCCATCAACAATCAATGGACATCGACTCGTAAGTGTTTTCGTTATTTTTAAATAAACATAATTATCCATTTTATAATGGTATTATGGATGGATGTAATGTTACCTAAAGTCGGATTTCTAATCCGGTAAAGTCAATCAGCTGTCAAGCTGTCTGGCATACATGAGTATTTTTCATTTTAATAATTGCAGTTTTAATTGTAAGACAAATATGTTATCACGTGTAATTAATTATAGATAAAATATTGAAACAAGGTTAGTATAACAAGTTTTGGATAAATTTCCTGTAAACTTTTACCAAAAGAATGGTTTGAGAAATGTCAGTTTACTTTGCTCAGTTAGAAATCTGACTTTAGGTATATTTAAATTACGGATTTGTTTTAAATGTGTAAAATTAATTGACATTTATAGTATATATTAATTATTTATTTATACTTTCAGATTTAAATCGATTTTACCTATTTATACCCCGAGAAAAATCTAAACCTTTTTCAAAAATGGGACAGTTTCCAAACAAACACTTCAAAAATAATGTAAGATGATGTAGCTTTGAATGAGAATTTAAGAACCTTACTGAAAGCAGGAAATGATAGTATTTATTTTTTACCAGAGAGTTCTCAATTGAACTTTTTTTTATGTATGTCCCCCAATTAATTAGACTGCTAAACCAATTTGAAGTTATTATTTTTTGTTTGAAAGGGTATACTTTCCAGTTGCTCCCATTGTCATCAGGTCAGGATCTGGTGATGGGATCCTAGAGAAATCGAAGGAACTCTTCGAATATTATGGGCACACCGCGCATATCGCGATTCGGGAATTTTTTATAGTAATTCGTGCGTTTGCTCTTGGAGAGCACCATCAGGTGATGATGGAGATCACCTGATGAGGCCACATATGGCGTTCATTAATTTATAGCACTAAAAATAATATAGGTATGTAAAAAAATTAAAGAAAATCCACCAATAAAAACAATCCGTTTTAGGTATGTACCAATTAAATCATAAAATCCAATGTATTAATACAATAGCAGTATGTATATGAAATCGAACATACAATTTCTTAAATTGTAATCAACTTTAGAAGTTGGTGCATAACAATTAAAACTGTTCAGGTACTTATAGAATAGAATAAAATAAAAAAAGTTTACGTAAGTTTAGGCAAAAACTTCCAAGTGATATCATTGAAATTGAAATTGTATGTTTGTGAGTTAAACTTTGTATAAATAATGAAACTGTATGAATACATTTGCTTTTAAGATTCAATTGGTACATGGAACGGATTATTTTTAGATTTTAGTGTTTTACTATTGTTTTTTTGAGGTGTAACTTTATATTGCCTTACCAATTTAGCTGTTTGTCACTTTAGCCAATTTCAATGTCTTCTGTCATTCATTAAGGGAACTTACTTGTGAAAGATTTTAGGTGGGATATCTCTGATTGGCAGCACAATACTAGGCTAATAACATTGATTTAATATTATACGCTAATAATGCTGAACCTTTAATAATAAATTGTTTTTATTTTGTTTCAGATACTCGTGATTTTGCGCTGTGCAGTTTGTTGGCATTTAAAATGAAACCAACTTTAAAAATAGTGAAAAGCGAAAAGAAACAATTTTATAAAGTGTCAATTGCGGAATCCAGTCAAACCTTTGTAATGAATGTTAAAGTAAGCATGAACCTAAATAAAAGGCACGTAACGTTACGCTAACAAGATGTGAAGCATGCAATGTTTGAACTATTTTTTTTTGTTTTAGGAGAATCAGAATAAGGTGCAAGTCCTACAACAGAAAAGGACTCGCATGCCAACCCATCATTGTCTGTGATGGGCTGTTGTGCATCTCGTTTCATCCCTATTCTTTTGTGCACCTTATCCAGGGACACACTTTACTTATCTTTAATTCACCAACCAAACGGTTGCTAGTTTTATATTTAGAAATACCTACATACTTCACACGACATCTGACGATGTACATTGATTGTGTATAAATTACTTTTATTGGGTTTACGCCCTTTTATTTGACACAACTGTGGTACACTATAATTACTGTAGATTGTTGTATTCGTTTTTACATACTAATGCTAAAGTCATTTAAGACTATGTAACTTAAACCGTAAAAATAATAATAAAAGCATATCTTGTTGCTCATATTCAATTTAAAAATCAAGATATTATGGAAATATTAAAATAATTATTTTTTAAGTAACGCAAAATATACCACGAATTCGAAGTAATAAAGGTGTCAAATAAAAAAGTGTGAACTACTGAGAAACATTCTCCGCAGTTCGCAGTGCGAACAGATCGAAAATCCCAGTAGTTCGGAACCCAGTAAAACAAGTTTATTTTTAAGAGCTTTAGACATTAACTGAAATAATAACTATAGTGAAGCCTAAGAATTCCGTTCTGTTATTTCCGTGCGAAAGATTGTTTCACGGGCATGTCATTAAATGACGTAAGGTTAGCGTTAGCAATTAAATTGTATATTCAATACCAATGCCAAATTTTGTATGGGAGGCTGTGCTGACGTTGATTATTTTCAATTGTTTTGTATTTAATTTAAAAAGAAATAAAAAACATAAAAAACTTATTTTTTATAATTTAAACTTCTCTGACTACCCAACAATATTTTCTTATTTAACTTAGCATAAACGATATTGTTAACTTAGGGGCTGTGGCAAGGTTGGTTACTAAAGTTTCATGAAATAGTATGTATATACAAATAAGCCAATGCATAAATTAAATATAGTCTTACGTTTGGATTATGGTTAGAATATTCGATTGACACTGTAGATAAGTATCTACTTATCTATTTAACCAAAAAACACTTGTTTATGTAAACACTATTGCATTTTTTTCTGTTCAGCCAGGTACACTTACACTAAATGATTTACTTAAACATACAATATTGGTTAACCAAAAATAGTAATAGTAGCCAATATTGTCTGGTAAAGTACATAATAATATTAATAATAGATGTTGGTAGGTGGTATAACACAACATTCGTTGGATTTAACATTGTGTTTTGTTTGATAGAAGCAATCGTATTTATATTGGTTTATATTGGTTGTATTGGTTATAATTTAATAATACTCGCATAGGTGTATAGAATAACCAATATTGTCTGTTGAAGTTACCTAATGTAATAATAACTATTGGTAGGGTATACTAGCATTTGTTGGTTTTATCAAGGTGTTTTAGTAAATGTGAACCAAATGTTGCTGATGGTTATACTATTGAGGGTGTTTAGAACCAATAGCTAATATTACTTCAACAGACTATTGGTTACTCTAAAACACCTACACTAGTATTATCTAGCTATAACCAACAGCGAAATATGGTTGCTTCTACTTGAGCACCTCGATAAATCCAACAAATGCATTGGTATACCCTAACGACAGCTATTATTACTGCAACAGACAATATTAGTCATTCTGAACGCCTGTACTAGTATTACCAACAGTTATTTTTAGTTGCATTAACTAAAACTCTTTGATAAATCCAACAAAAGCTTCAGTATACCCTACCAACAGCTATTATTACTGCAACAGAAAATATTGGTTTTTCTGAACGCCTATACTAGTATTACCAACAGTTATTTTTAGTTGCATTTACTAAAACTCTTTGATAAATCCAACAAATGCTTTAGTATACCCTACCAACAGCTATTATTACTGCAACAAACAATATCGGTTATTCTGAACGCGTATACTAGTATTACCGACAATTACATTTGGTTGATTTTACTAAAACCCCTTAATAAATCCAACAAATGTTTTTGTATACCCTACTAACAGCTATTGTTACTGCAATAGACAATATTAGTTATTCTGAACGCCTATACTAGTATTACTGACAGTTATTTTTAGTTGCATTTACTAAAACTCTTTGATTAAATCCAACAAATGCTTTAGTATACCCTACCAACAGCTATTATTACTGCAACAAACAATATCGGTTATTCTGAACGCGTATACTAGTATTACCGACAATTACATTTGGTTGATTTTACTAAAACCCCTTAATATATCCATCAAATGTTTTTGTATACCCTACTAACAGCTATTGTTACTGCAATAGACAATATTAGTTATTCTGAACGCCTATACTAGTATTACTGACAGTTATTTTTAGTTGCATTTACTAAAACTCTTTGATAAATCCAACAAATGCTTTAGTATACCCTACCAACAGCTATTATTACTGCAACAGACAATATCGGTTATTCTGAACGCGTATACTAGTATTACCGACAATAACATTTGGTTGCTTTTACTAAAACCCCTTAATAAATCCAACAAATGTTTTTGTATATCCTACCAACAGCTATTGTTTCCGCAACAGAAAATATTGGTTATTCTGAACGCCTATACTAGTATTACCGACAGTAACATTATGATTGCATTTACTAAAACATCTTGATAGATCCAACAAATATATTGGTATACCCTACAAATAGCTATTATTACTGCAACAGACCATATTGGTTATACTAAACACCTACACTCGTATAACCAACAGTTACATTTCGATGGTTCTACTAAAGTACCTTGATAAAACCAATAAATGTATTGGTATACCCTACAATAGCTATTACTACTGCAACAGACCGTATTGATTATTTTAAACACCTTTAATAGTATAACCAACAGCAACATTTGGTTGTATTTACTAAAACGCCTAGATAAATTCAACAAATGATTTAGTATACCCTACCAACTGATTATTATGACTTCAACAGACAGTATTGGTTATGCTAAACACCTACACTAGTATTACCAACAGTTATATTTGGTTGCTGTTACTAAAACCCCAAAATAAATCCAACTAATGTTTTGGTACACCCGACAAATACATTTTGTTAATTCAACAAGCAATATTTGTTACTGCAACAGACTAATGTAGTAGTTGGAACAAACAATTCGCTATAGATTACAAATAGTTTCGGTTTAACTTAACCCTAACAATCGTTACTTTAATTGACTTTCTTGTTAACATAACTATACAAAATACAAATTTGCATAATAATTATAATCAGTAATATTGTTAAATACGACGTAAAAAAATTGTAAAAAAGCCTCGGTTAATACAACCAATGTGTGTTTTGTTATACCAACCAATTGTAATTGGTAGATAAATTTAACTAAATTAAAGTTGGTTGTCGCAACAAATGTGGATTAGTTGTCATTACCGATAATATTTGTTACGGTAACAAAAAAACTGTTAAATTAAACAATTTATTGGTTAAGGTTACGATTTTTATTTGTAACAGTAACGAATTCAAATTAGTTGCATGAACAAAATTCCCTGTTGGCGCTATTTCTACATGTAACTTCGGTAGGTTTTCGGTTGGTCCAACCGAAAATTTCTCTCAGTGTACGATCCTGACAAAGCTCTTTCGCTTCTTCCACATTCATACATCGAGTCATGCATGCACGTCGGTCTCGGGTACTTAAGATTCGGCCCTTTTCCAGTATTTATTTATTATTTATTTTAGAATTAAATATTGAAAAAAAAAATTTTTAGTTTACCTCACGTAACGTGAGGATGTATTTTTTTTTCTCGTCTACCGTCTAGTCGTCTAGTGTGGGGTATCGTTGGATAGGTCTTTGAAAAATGTTACGGGTTTATGCAAACAATTTTTCGATTAAGGAATCCGTTTAGGAAATATTAAGCTTTAAGGCGCTATTTTTTGTTAGACTCAGGTGTACCTACAGCTTAAACTTCAAATACTAAAAATTGGAAAAAATCTTCAATGAAAGTGCATAATTATAACGAATTTTAAAGGAAAACTATCACGACTAAGTAAAAGGTCAAGGTTCATTATGGGTTCATTTGTTCTTGAGATACAGGCGATTAAAGTGTTTATACCTACTAAAATCATCTAAGACGGCACCAAATGACTTTAAATATAAAATTAGTTATTACATGTTGATTTTTATGTTTGTAGTATACTTAACGGCTTCGAAACCCTACACTGAGCATGGTCCGACATGCTCTTGCCTGGTTTTTAGGGGCAAGTGTAAAATAAAGGCAAGAAACTTATTTAGACGTTTTTAACATAATTATTGCTTGGCAAAAGGAGTTTTGATAAAGTGATGGCACTTGTTGAGGAAACATAATTCAATGTGCACCTAGGTGTTAGCGTTTAATTTAGTTGCCTCGTAATATTATCGTTTTTTACCTGCAAGCACATCAAATACTTCTTTGTCAATTTATCATTTATTTATTACCTACCTTTTACCTCCGTCTCTGGAGCTAAATTATTAAGATCTTGTGACGTTCTAATAAGGCTGTTCTTATAAAAGCCTTAGTTAACAACCTAAGTTGATTGGTAAGGGTACTTTTTATCCGAAATAAAAAATCTTTTCCTGTCCCAAGTCTGTGAAACTCGATAACGAAATCGCGGGAAAAATCTAGTGTGCAATAAATAAAGGAATAAACATCGTTTCACTGAACCACTAATCAGATTGACTCCAGTTCGTTGCAGATATCGCTCACTGCCAACGCGCTGGGCTGCCCGCGTGACACATTGAGGCGTGACGGTGGGGCTTACAAGTTGATGCCGAAAGCGTGACGTTTATTTCTTGGTTGGTTTAAATAAATATGGCGGCTACTGCTACTTACTATGTTTTCAGGATTAATGTATGTATAATTTTTAATTGCAGTCGGGGGACAGTTTTGTGGAACATTATCTTGAAGGTCCCCCAACTGCGATACAAATTTGGCTATCTCTTGATTCTCTTTTTGTTTGGTATATTGTCACATTGATTGCAATGGAAATAATTTATTCACTGCTTAGCTGCCTTGTTCCCATTCAATAAAGTTGGTTTCACAATGGGCAATAGTTACTACAATTGCGAACTATATATCGCACGCGAATGCCCTTATAACTAAAACAGCTTATTTTGATTTTTTATTCACTTTAAGGCATGGCGTGATTTTTATTCTTTTATTTTTTATTTTTTTTTATTTATGCACACAGGTCACCTGATGGTAATCGGATCTGAAACCTATAGACCGCATTCCTAAGACTCCAAAAGCGTTGCCAACCCTGAGGACTAAGATGGGATGCCTCGATGCTAATAATTTAAGCGGTTGTCTTGCGCTGGGACATCAAGACATGTCACACAGGTAACAGTCATAGTCATATTGATTTATTGCTTTATGTTGTGCAAATACAGTAGTAAAACACATAAACCCTGCAGGAGGGTCTGCTTGTTAGCCTTAACGGAATAAGAAATTTACAACGCCTATAGCCGCAGCCATCACTATTTTTATTCATTTCATCGAATGTCACGTACGTGCTTAGGTTTCAGACGTCATATTGAATTAGTTTTAACGATGTTGAACACAAACCAAAAATGTTACGCTAGAAATGCGGAGACAAGGGGGATTTTAAGCTAGCAAGGGACTTTATTATTGTTACTTTTGTATACGTCTCTGTTTATTCATTATTTTAGGTCTTAAATTTAATTCATATAGTTTTCATAAACTTTGTTTTGTACTCATGTCTACTTGTTGCCTCTTTTTGCTTTCTTATTTTCCTCAACCACAGTTAGCTTTAAGAGATCCCTTAAAGGGATAGGTTCGCCTTTGTACGTGCCTATTCTTTAAATATTGTATTTGAATTTTTGTGTTTTGTACAATAAAGACCAAACGGGTACTTTTACACTTTAAAAGTTTTTATTTTAAATATTGCATATGACAATGAAAATAATTCCATAGCAGTAATTACCATATTGCTCAACGACTGAGCATTGCAGTGCAACGGGGTAATGCTGCGAGCGTCCTCGGCACGATGCCGCAAGTGGGTTCAATGGAGGGTTTTATTTTATAAGTTACTTCTAACTAATATGTAATTTTTAAATGTGTTTTGTTTAAATAAATTTATTCATAATACCATAGCAGTATATAAAACAATGAATATAAAATAAAAATGACATGCGTAATTAAGCAGGAAATGCGCCATTATATTGTACTTTTTTAAACGCTACAGGGGTCTGTGTCTGAAATTTATAGGATTTATTGTTAATGTGTTGAGTCCATTGGTAGGTATAGATTATGATAGGTGTGATAAGACAAGGCGTAGTTAGACAAGGTTTGTTAAATTAGAATACCTATTATTTCACAACTATATTCTTCGACGGAAGACATTATTTTACATAAAACTAATAAAATGTCGTAATCTAATTCTAATACATTGCGACGGACAATCCGGTTCTTCTACATATTTTTTACGGATAGTAAGTGGGCAGTTTAAAATGTCAGCTGTTATCTATCGGAAATAGCGTAACTAGACGTGAAATATTCTGGTGCGTCCCGAAATAGAGGCGCACGACGGCGGTGCCATTAAATCTGCGTGTTTTTCATCATTCAGGTTAAATAGGCTTGCTTACACACGGGATTATATTTCACTTTTTCTAAAATCATAATCACTATAATGTTGTTTAAAATACGCTTGCCTTGGTTTATATTACACTTCGTCATTTCCCCTATTGTTAAAATTACGATAGCTGTTATTATCTTGACAAAAAAGTGACATAGTTGTACAAAATACCATTACTGTCAAGTACATCATCGCACCATATCCTGAGTCGTACGAAAATAGGAATTTGGATAACTTTTACGTATTCGTAGCGGTAAATGGGGTGACTTTAGAAACACGTGGTGAAATGATAATTTTTTGGATCATCGATTCTGTTCGATGTGTCAGTAATTTTCAGCTCTTTTGCGACTTAACGTTTATACATTTCATATGCGAGCGTAAAATATCAATAGTAGAAGTATTTTCAGACAAATAGGATACGCAATTGTCGAAACAATAAACCACTGAATTTTGACATGTTTCAGGGGTGACTTTGATATTATGATGCAAACACAGGAAAAATCAAAGTAGCCCCTAAGAATTTTGATTTTAACCTCCTAAGAATATGAACCTATTACAAATACAATAGAGTCAATTTTCTAGTTTGATAGTTCCTCATAAAAACAAAGGAAAACCTATTTTATTCCCTTTGCAATAGGTCTATTTTCTAATGAACCTATTATACACATTTTTTTGTACGAGAGGTCTTAGGAGATTAAGCTGCGTATTGTTCTTTTCTACCAAGCCATCTACCGTTGTCTAGCTCAAGTTGCTTTAAGTTACTCAAAATTTTAACAATTTAGTTCGGCTGCAGCTTAATTCAAGTAAGTCTATTTTGGCAAATTTTACAGGAGAACGAAAAAACCTTTTTTTACTTTAAAGTCGATTATCTCCAATAGTGATAGGCCGTATGATGTAATTTTTTGACATCTTATAGAAAATAAAGCTCTTTGATATATTTCACCATCTTTTGCAACAGAATCCCAAGATACTTCATTTTTTTAGCTTGGTTTCTTTGTCAAATTTAAGATACTTGAATACTTCTTTTGACTATAGCTCTAAAACTAAAAGGAAATATAAAGTTTTTTTAATGTAGAAATATGCGCCGAGTTGATAAAAAACCCAATGGTATAAAATAAAAAAATCGAATAAAATTGAGATATTTGAATTTAGCTTAGGGCAGCCGAGTTACAGAAGATTTATTTTTAAAATTAATTAAACTAACTCCATTTTACGGTATTTGACAGTAATGGCAACTGAGCTTAGTGTTTATGATAAAATTAGGTCTTAGTCAGCAGTACTCGCTCGTCATAAACCTAAATATAGTTACGCCAAGGACTCTCCATATCAGCGTCCTGTCGGTCTTGATGTGTGTCACGAATATCGAGAGAAAGTACAACAGTCAATGCTGATGTTAAAAACGATTTTTGCAAAGCTTTTGTTATGTCTAGTATTTCTGTTAAGTGAATCTAAAACTTAGAATAGTTACAATGTCAAGTCAAACGAGAAAGTCGAATCAAGATCCAGTTGCCCTAGACAAGATGAATTAGGCTAACGTTATCGTTATCGATATAGGATTGACGTAAGCTGCTAGACGGTCGCGTCGAGCGCCTATGTCACTTCCATACATTTTAACAGTTTTCGATTATCGCTTACGTTATGCATCTTGTTTGGGTCCCAAGTTGGTATTTACGATTTATTTCAGATGAAAACTGAACTGAAGCGATTCTTTGAAAACAGTGGCCTTCCGATGTTATGACAACCCAGGTCGTGTACAGCGTTCACAAAGAAATAACAATCCGTGGTAAATATTACCTTTGTTGTTTCCATTCAATATATATGAGGTAAAGGTTGCGTAAAAAAACTACATCGATTCATCCCAAACGCATGAGTGGTCCAAAAAAATGCCGTATTATTGCAAAGTTAACAAAATATATGAACGAAGTTCAGCGGCGATAAAAACTTGGAGGAAAACTAGTAAAAGTTATTCCCTTGTGGGTAAATAGCCTGATAATGGCACTTGAGTCTTCCGACTATCGTAGTAGGAATGTGCGCTTTCAAGATATTTTTATCATCAGTGCCCTCAGAATTCTGAACAACAGAAAGCACTCAAATAATACTACAGGCGGAGCCGGTGGCAAAACACAAGTTATCGCAATAACAACCGAGTAACGACGGACTTAAAAAAATATAAAAGCTCTCGGGACGCTTACAAAGTTGTCGGAGTTTTACGAGCTTTTCGATAAAGACATTATTATATTTGTATCGTAGCCATCGGAAGACCGTAAAAGGGGAGTCATTTTGCGTAACAATCCGATGTTTGTGATAAGTATGACCGAGTTTTTTACGTTCTGTGTACCCTTACCATGAGTTGCAATTAACGTACTCGCTAGCGAGTCGAATGCTTTGTCCCTCACAGTATTGTAGTAGATTGAAAGGGACAGAGCTTTAGAATCTTTAGCCAGTATCGTAACTGTAACTCATGGTAAGGGTACCGTACTTCGAGCACGAATTTTTTTCGCTATCGAGTAAGTAACATCACCAAGAAAAAGTGTATGGCGATTGGAATCATCTCCCCTGCGTCGTGTCCACATTTCGTAGTTACTGTATTGGCTGCAAATGTGCCAACACTTTGACATTGACGTTGACTTTCGTATCGTCATCAAGTAGTTAAGGTGAAAGTATACGTAGTATGAGAATGTGTGTCAGCTTTAGGGGTTCGTGCTACGGATTGGTTCAGAACACGTTTTTGAATAGTAAAAACGATTAAATGTGACGTATTATTTAAATATTGAATGGGTTACGTTAGTGAGAAATTCGGTAGAGGTACGGTGTTTCGATAAACCTTTTTCTCTTTTTTCTACTTATCTATACGTATACATAGAAATAGAGATTTAACATATCCTTCAAAGTCGTAGGATAGCAAAGAGCAGATTGAATAATTTCGAGAATAATCATTTATTTTCATAACCTTGTTTTTATGAATAGGAATAACTTAACGTTTTCATGAGCTTCTTTTGTTAATTCACATTGCCGCCAGTCACATAAATTCTTTGAACATTACGTAACAGTATTTTTAATACAGAGGAAATGTTAACGGTTCTTTCAGGGAAAGTTGATGATATAGAATATTATAAAAAAATATAAATTATATATAAGTAAAATTAACCCTTATTAAAACAAAACTAATATTTAATTTTGCGAAAAACGATATTGCCCTTGACGTGTTAACAAAAACTCTTATGTACTTGGCAGTAATGGCGGCCGAGTTAAAACGATACTAAAACACGTCAAACGCAATATCGCTTTAGGCCTAGTCAAGATGTACATCGTTAAATTAACGATTTCGACAAAATGTCTAGGGTTGACCGCATATGTCAACTTAATACATTTCGAGTCGATAGAAAACAGTAACGTCACAGCAGCGTTTGCATCTCGGCTGTATCTACAGATCCACATTTAAATTATAATAGCTTTATGTTTCTTCGGTTCTGTTGTTAGTTCGCTTGACCGCATGGGTCAACCAGAGGTGCCTAATTGATATCGGTCGCTGCAAACCGCTTGCGAATTGAAGTCAAGGAAGGCTGGTGCGATAGATAAGATAGCACTAGTAACAATTGAGAATCTAGGTTTTTTTTGAAATGTCACTGTTTGTAATTTTTTGGCAAATTTATAGTTACTGACAGGGCACTGCTGCAAGTGCTTATTATTTTGGTTCCTTCCGCACACGTACAGTCAAACAAAAGTATTTCGAGGCCACAATGGATCTCCGTCAAAGTGATGGAGTGAGTAATATCCTCGAAGGTTTCTTAGGATTGAATTGATAACGTCACTATTACATAGTTCCATAGTGACCCAGAATTAATTAGTTTGACCCTACCTATTGCATTTATTACACGTAAACGTGCTACAATTCCGCTCGGAAAACCAATTCTACTCACGTTAAAGCTTTTTATTTACGTACAGTCACCCAATTTGATTCCTTGGCTACTAAGGACTGTGTTAAAATAACGTTGTCAACCAGAATGTAAGAGACATCTTATGATTTGGTTTACAGCTTCACGTTGACATAGTCCAAAGTTGCCAAGGAATCAAATTGGTAGACTGTACGTCGCTTGAGTGACGCTGCAAAGTTTGCTTATAATAGAATAGAATAGGGCTTGTGGCGAGCTGCTGGTGAGTAGCGACACCACGGACCTGAGCCATCGAGCGAAGGTCCTGTTCCTCACCTCACGCGAGCCTTGAGAGGAAGCCCATTTCAATGAGTTGGCGAGTCACCGTCTGTCATTACAATCAAAGTAATTAGCATTGGCCAGGCAGGCGCCATAATTCATCAATAGCCTAGTTCACCAATGCATACCATTTCATTTATATTCCCATTCTTCTCAAATATTTCCACACTAACCTATGGTTGTCCGTGAGAGCATACTTCTATAGTGTGAACTCAGGGATAATCAACGGTTGGTGTCACTTTACTGAATTAAAGTTGTCTAAAGGGCCTCTGCGAATTGACTTCGGCTCCATGTACGCCTTCCAAAGGTCCAGGACTCACGTAGTCCAGTGATTAGTAAAGAAATACAATTATAACAACTGAAATTTATTGACATTAATAAATAGCCATTTAATGGTCATAGCATTTAATCCCATATTAGGTTACCGTCTTTCCTGTGGACACACCGAAAGTTAACGTTTTTAAGGCCTAATTTTCTGGCTAAGCCCATACCCGCAAAAACGCCGTCAGGACTACTTTAGAACTATCATATGTATAAAAACATAACTTATATGCACACAAGCTTTTAACTATTGGCCACAGGAGTGTCAAATTTTGTTTTTATGACCCATAAGCCGCAGAACTGATAACCGTTAATCAATAACCGTTGTATTGATCGGGTCTTGAGTGGAGCGTTGTCCTCCTACCGCTAAGCATCAGTGTTCGTATTGTTGTGTTACGGTGCGGGATAAGACAACCGGTGTAATTACTAGTAGGTACAGAGGCAACCAATCTTAGTCCTCAGGGTTGTCAACGCATTTGGAGTCTTAGGATTGCAGTCTTGAGAATTCAAATGTCTTTGGGTCTCAGATACCAATTACCATCAGGTGGCATTTATGCTCGTGTGCCTTAACCTTGCCATGAAGAAGACTGAATCTGACAAGGTGGAGCGACGATCTTTTCAAGGTGGCCGGCAAGACCTGTATGAGAACGGTTTGCTGGGTGGCTTACAATAGGACAAGCCTATTCCAGCAATGGAGTAGTACAGGCTGATGATAGCATTCAATATTTCCATGCGAAATGAAAGGAGAGAGGCTAAATGTACATTTCTCAAATATCAAATATGTTTGTAGTTTCAACGCTAAGCATGTCTAACGAAATACCTTTAAGTAGTTAAGTATCAATTTCACCATACGATATTAACCACTTAACAGACGATTAGAGCGATAATACTCGTAGTTATCAAAATGTCAACTAACAGTTGATTAACATTGATTTAATTTAACATCGTATGGTGAAATTGCTACTGAATATCTCAACAAAATCAGTGCTTTACAGCAATTGTTATAAATTCACAACCTAAAAAGTTTTAGTGCAACTCAAATTAACAGGCTCTCCTGGGGATATCACTGAGTCAAGTTAATGAGCTAAAGTGTCCCTTTGATGTTTTACAAGTAGAAATTCAAATTCTTTAAGAAATTCAAACCATTGGTAAATATTAATGATGTTTCAATGTTAACAAAATGTCTAACCAGTTTATATCACTTTATAATCTCATTATAAATACAAAGGACGAAAAATGCTTACTAAAAAGTTTGGTTCTATTATATTGCGACAATTCAACAAGGCTTTTATTGGTATCAAGTAAATGAAAGCCAATTAAATATAATTTATACCTTCATCTTATAGGCAAATATTTGTGTGAGTAAAAATATTCCTTTATGGGTCTCTGATGTTATATGTATGCAATAAAGTATGTTTATCGTTGTCAAGTACCCATAGTACAAGCCTTAGTTTGTGGTTCATTAAATTTAAGAGCCAGGCTCTTATCGGTGGAGTAATTGGCCCCTTTCTTTATTCTGTGCTAGCTTTTTCACCTTCTGTTAGTGCAAAATGTGGTTACAGAAATATCAGTAAGTCTTTAGAGTTGTTGGTATTTCTGAAGCTCTGCCTACCCCATTCTGGGAATGAAGGCGTGATGTTATGTATGTATGATACGACATGAGATTGGCCTTCTGTCTTATTTGGTTCTAGAAGGTAAGCCTAGGTCTTCCTCTTCCTATTTTTCCTTTCACTGTACCCTCCAAAATGTTTAAAAAGAAACTATCGTGATTAGTTCCGCATCAAGTGTACCTACAAACATCTTTCCTCTTCAGAATGTTGAAGAATGTCGTTTTTAAAATTAGTTTTATCGTGGTTAGGTTTATTTATTTGACATTAACCCTATATTAAATAAATAATTTAATTATAATTAGTAACAACCTCTGACAGCGTCATTTAAACGGCCATTATTTTGAAATTATTTTTTTAACGGATTAACCCAAATTTAGAAACTTGATTAAACTAACGTTTTATATTAAATAAAAGCGCATTTGCTACCCATTTTTGAGCTACAAGGTCACAGTCAGACAGATGTACCTACAGTCAAACTTTTAAAGCTTATGGCCAAAAAGTATTCTCTGTTTATCGAGGAGATAAACTAGCTGTGTGCCGAAGTTTATCCAAATCGTTTTAACCGTTAATGCGTAATTAAAAGACAAATAGCTTTACAAACTTTTATATGTATAATATCAGTAGAATTACAAGTTACTCGTACATCCTGCAAGTCCAAATACATATATGTTTTTTTTTGGTTCAGTGTGTCTGTTAAATAAATGTTATTCGTTTGTTTAATCGGGACGCTAGGTAAAACTACAAATTCACTAACAAACAGTGTACACAGTGGAGCAGTTTCATTCCTAGTTAGAAGATACAACTGCATTCTAATTCCAACATCGCATTTGTCACAAAGTTGTGTTCGCAAATTACCGGAGCAGATATTGCAAAATACATCACGCACGTGGCGTTCAGGGAAGCAGTAGAAGTTCCCTTTAACTAGGTTTCCTAACTTTAATTAAAGGTATAATCGCTTTTATTACAGGACTGTGGATAACGAGTTCCAGGCGTCCGTTCAGCGTTTCTAGTTTGCTTTACTGAGCAATTAAATATAAAAAGGTCAAGGGCTGGCATAGCCGACTCACTAGTTTCCTCACTCGTCCCAATTTGTTATAGGTACCTTACTTACCTTTACATTACCTACTAACGAAACTGAGTAGGATTACCAAAGCAGCGATCGACTACTCGTACCTTCTGCATAGTTAAGTACTGTAAGTAATACCCCTGGAAGCGAAAAGCGGGGAATCCGAGTAGTTCCAAAGCATAGATCTGGTGTTATTTCGGTGATGGTGTCAAAACGACACTGATCTATAAATGAATGTAACGAAAGCAGCTAGCGGGGTTGAGGGGGGTAGGATGCGCGGGCGCCTACTGAATGCAGGGGGCGGGGGGGAGCGCCCACGCGTCGCCCGCCGCGCCTTGCCGCCCGCCTCGCGCCAGTCAGCAGCTGTGGCTCGTGTTGGCTGAACCATCGTAGGGCCATCCTCTTTTTCGTTCTTTAGGTGAGTTTGTGACGTTTCATACTCGTATATACTAACGAAAGTGCTATAATCAGAGTGAAGTGATATACCAATGCGGTGTTACGGAGCTGTGAAGCATCACTTCTGAAGTGTGTGTCCAGGCACGGTCTCTTTCCGGGTTTCTCTTGTGTTTTTAAGAAATAGCAAACTTGTAAACCTGGCCAAGTTTAGCTCTAGTACAAACGGAAGGAAGTTCATATTAACTGTTGACACTTTTTACTAACTCCTATCTCTGTCCATTTGTCATGTATTTGTAATGCGTATGAGTTCGCTGTCATGTTATGTATAATGGTTCCTTGTGTCAAAACTTTTCAAAGTTGGTTATGTACTTGATGAAGCGCTGGTCATTATGCAGTTACATACATTAAGTGCACGTAGGTGCATTTTCATATTTTCAAATGTTATGAACACGTCATAACAAATGTTACTGTTTAAGATATCTAATTACATTTTGAAAACCGCGTAACCGAAGTCGCGCGTCACCATATTAGGATTGGCGGGAATGCGAGCCAACCTATTTACGTCGCGTGCGCACCGGCCGAGATGCGACGCTACCCGACGATAGCCGAACGCCCCCGAGCTCGCTCGAACCTAATAATGGAATTTTCTTTTAGCTTCACTTTATGATAAGGAAAATAGAGAACTTAATGACATACCTATACCAGAATAGAACCACGTGACCTAAATACCAATCAACGATTCAGTCCAAAGGGATCATGATACTTGTACTTATTTAACTACGAGTACAATATAACATTTCAAATAGTAAACCATATTTAATAAGTATTAATTTTAATTTTTAACAATATTTTATGAATCTTCTTACTTACTTAATTGAAATACATATCTTTTATTTCTAGTTCAGTACTTATTTTTGTAATGGATTGAAATAGTAAACCTGGTATTTTGCGGATCAAATGACAGTTGTTGACTGGCACATCGCCAGTTATGTATCAATTAACAACTTGATTGTTGCTCCTAGATATCGCCAAATACGCAGATTGTTTTATATCATAATTTACATTATTAGGCGTAGTTTACATCTGCAATAAAGATATAAAATAAATACATTCATCGTATTAAATTAACGAGTGCTTAGGTAGCAGGCGAGTTAAAAAGTTTTCTTCTTCTTAGCTAATATTTATATATTTGTTTTATATTATTTTTCTTGTTGCAGGACACCTAAACCAACACAAACAAAATGGCGGATGATGATGTAAGGTATGTCAAAGTTATGGTAGAGCCACGAGGACTTTTTTACAGATTTAGTAAGTACGAAAGTGCAGTAAGTTGAAACTCTGATGACGTCACGGACCATGACCTTGAATTTGCCAGATGAGTCTGTGTCTTGTTTTAACACCTTATTACAGACTTTAAATGTCAAAGTTATTTTGATTAAAAGCAATTATATTTGCAGTATTAAGTACTGATAGTTAAAACATTTTCTTTAGAAGTGTTTGGTAATCATACGTACCCATAATTCAATTTTCGTTTGAAAGGATATTTCATTCGTGGAAACCCTCTTTTCTCTAATTTACCTTGGATTATTTTACCTGGGAGCTGGGTATAACAGCGAAAGTGAAATGAATGAGTTGTTCTTTATTATTTTGTAAGACTGACTTTCTTCTGTACAATAAGGTTGAGAAAACTTTCAAATATTAATTAAAAAATATATTACTATGTCTTAATCATGGCTGGAAAGAAACTACGCAATAGTACCCAAGCCTTTTTGGTACATTACTTTGTTTTATTTCGCAATAGTTGTCATTTTTAACGTTTATTTGAAATTAGATTCTTAAAAGACAAATTACAGAAGTGAAATAAAATGAAAATGGCTTGTGTACTAAACTTTATCTCCTTAACTAACACTTGTTTTTTTATTTTGTTTTTTCATTGTCCGTGGTTGCGGCTGTTCTCCAATTCCGTCGTGGTTTTGTCATTCTCCACTCGTCGATACAGTATTGAACACAATGACTCCTCGAGACTCAGGTACTTATTGTTGTGATAACATAATAACACGTTACATATCTACCAACACAACAGACAAGCCTAATTGAAGATTCTTTTCTATTAAGGGATAGACCCTTTTCCGATGATCCTGCAATGGACCCTAAACAAAATTAAAGAGGAATATAATGAACACAAAATGAAGCAACACAAGTTTCTTATAGTTTAATTGGAAGTATATACAAAATTAAGTAATTTACCTATTTTGTAATCTTTAGAAGAATCCTGAAATAAGGATTTATAACCAGATGGTTTGGGAGAATTTTATTATAAACATTAATTTCTGTTACAGCAATTCTTAAGATTTATGTTTATGTTAAAGCGGTAGTAAGTTATGTCGATTTGGTCCCGAGGACTGTAACATGTCGTATTAACAAACACCTTGTAAACAATGCTAACGCACAGTTTCTAATATTAAGAACACCTTTAACACATAATGTCATGAGTGTCAGTAAAATATATAAAGAAGGAGGTATAGTCATCTTTTGTAACTTCTAATGTATTAATGAAGGTTACTCACAAGAACCCATAAGGATAGCATGATCTTTTATCTGGTCTACAGGTAACCTTCGGGGAGGGAAGGTGACCGATTGAATGATGCTGGTTTTTACTATTGAATTATTCTGTGAACTGATTTACTCTACTCATTTCGCAAAATCAGTGATGGATACCGCAGTTCACAGCCGTTGATAAAACAAGAAGAAAGAAGGGGTTATTTTTTCTAAATAAATCTGAGCCTTGTTTTGGATAAAAAGTTCAGACAAAGATAGAGTTAGTACAATTACATACGGGAACTTACAGAAGATGACGGTTATATGTTTATACTATTTGTATCTATAACAGGGCCTCGATTCTACAAGGTAAAACCATAATGCCTTTGACGTGCTATTATATTGTCATTGCTATCATAGCTGTTATTTACTTGGCAGTAAAGGCAGCCGATTTAAAATCAATACGATAACAGGTCCAAGGCATTATGTTTTGCGACCCTGTAGAATACGAGTAGAGGCAGTTCAAAAGGCTTGAAATAAGAGTATTGCTGTCATGACATCATGTGACTCACAATACCACATGCACATGTTTTCACGGAATGCACACTTGCACACTACTTACACATTACCAAATATGTTGTCACCAATAATGTTTCAATAAATTGCACCAAAATGTCTAGTAAATAATACTTTAAATAAGGCTGATTTACATCAAGTGTAGAATTTTACGCCAATTTGGGACTGTTTCAAAATAATTTTTGATTAAGAAAATCATATAACTTTAAGTAACTACTTATTCTTTGTTTTCATAGTGTTAAATAAAAAAAACTAACTTTTTGTCTGATAAAAAATATTTTTCTCAGATTGGCGTAGTTAGTGTGTTTAAATGTATCCTTATGTTTAAATGTATCTTCGTGTACTCCACGTGTTAAAAAACCTTATGAATTTTTAGTTTTTGTTTGTAAATCTGTTAAATTAAACATTCTTGTCAACCCTCACCAAATGTCTATATATGTATGTCGTTGTAAATCAGCCGTAACTAAAGAAGTACAGAAAGTTCACCATGCAATATTGTACTTAATGTTGTATAGCCATTGTGGTTAATTTTCTGTGCATTCATAAATGTTGACACTAACGTATTCCAATTGTTTTCGTGAACACATTGTAAGACTTTCTATTATTTCTTTTTCAGAAAAAGCGTCTCGAGGAGGTAATGTACACGAAACAACGGGCGACGAGAAATACACTTTTCTTTTACACTTTTTCACTTTTTTCCCTCTCACCGCTCACATTACACACAGTCCCTTATACACGCAACGTTATGACAATTGCTTAAATCATTACTTTGTTTTCTTAAGGAATAAAACGTTACACTTTTTGCAAGAATATCTTATTATTCTTATACAAGACAGCGTAATTATTGTAGTGCATCACATAGATTTTGAAGACTAATAAAAAAAAAAAAAGCGGCCAAGTGCGAGTCGGACTCGCCCATGAAGGGTTCCGTAGCAGCAAGTAACATAATATAAAAGTTCGTTGTAGCTTTGATCAATGTTTTTATGACGTATTAAAAAAAAACTACTTACTAGATCTCGTTCAAACCAATTTTCGGTGGAAGTTTGCATGGTAATGTACATCATATATTATTTTTACATTTATCATTCCCTTATTTTAGAAGTTACGGGGGGGGGGACACACATTTTTCCACTTTGGAAGCGTCTCTCGCGCAAACTATTCAGTTTAGAAAAAAAATATAATAGAAACCTCAATATCATTTTTGAATACCTATCCATAGATACCCCACACGTATGAGTTTGATGAAAAAAAAATTTTTGAGTTTCAGTTCTAAGTATGGGGAACCCCAAAAATTTATTGTTTTTTTTCTATTTTTGTATGAAAATCTTAATGCGGTTCACCGAATACATCTACTTACCAAGTTTCCACAGTATAGCTCTTATAGTTACGGAATAAAGTGGCTGTGACATACGGACGGACAGACGGACAGACATGACGAATCTATAAGGGTTCCGTTTTTTGCCATTTGGCTACGGAACCCTAAAAACGGATAACCTAAATCTAGATTTATACCATTTTTTTACTTTTACTTTTTCACCATTATACAAACAAAAACTATTGTCCTAAGAGTTGGGAATAAATTTTCAGTTTTTAGATTGCAATCTTAATCGCAGGTCGCAATTGTCTACAGGCTTCATAACCCTCATACCATCAAGTAGCCTGTAGCTATAAAAACACAAACACTTATTCAAACAAAACAGGCAGATAATGACACAACACTTACACCTATTAAAGCCTTATTATCATGTGATTGACTTGTGCAGGCGAAGAAGGCCAAACAGGCCGAGATCGACCGCAAGCGCGCCGAGGTGCGCAAGCGCATGGAGGAAGCCTCCAAGGCCAAGAAGGCAAAGAAGGGTTTCATGACACCGGAGAGGAAGAAGAAGCTTAGGGTAAGTACCGGACCATCGGGTTAATTTTGTAATCAGTAGCGGTAAAGGTTTCAAGTCTTGATTGTCTGAATATATTTGCAAAAACCACCTCACCTTAGCTGAAACAAAGCCACTTCCAAGTAAAAAATATATATTGTCTTTGGGTCAACTGATCTGGCTCCTAGGCTTTGGACGAAAGATGTGTATATTCATCAAACTTTTCTCTTTCTTGGGTTGAGGTTTAAAATTAACTTTGAACCCTAAATTTAGATGCGACGCTAAAGTTTTACTCCCTATAATAGTTGCTGCTGCGTAAGAAAGCCGCTGAGGAGCTGAAGAAGGAACAGGAGCGCAAAGCGGCCGAGAGGAGGCGCATCATCGAGGAGAGGTGTGGTAAACCCAAGAACATCGAAGACGCAAACGAAGGTAAATATACCGCTTCAGCAATCTTTTTCAAAATCTATCAATCTTAATGTAGCAAGGAAACATTAGTCCACACTCAATCCCCATGTGTTTAAAACACCCAAATACTATATTTGTTTTCATACACCACATCGCAAAACCACTGTGTTGTGTATCTACATACCGCCAGTTACCCATGAGCATACATGTAAATGTCACTTTATAGATGATATTAGGAGGATTTGCCGGGAACAGTACGATCGCATCAATCGCCTTGAAGACGAAAAGTACGACTTGGAATACATCGTTAAAAGGAAAGATCATGAGGTAGTGAGACAAACGAACTGGAGCAGTTCCCTTTTGACAAACTGACAAACTTACATCTCTTCACTTTCATGTTTAACGATACTTGTGATGTCGAAGTGGCGTGTGGTCTCTTCGTCTGGTTAACAGATTAAACACTCTCGCTGCTGGTCGCCGTACACTAGTTTCGGCCGACCTATCTATTCTAACGATTGTTTCTACTTCCTCTATAAGCTCCCTGTGAAGTATTTGATTGTTGTGCGTATACCTACTTACTTTCTATTTTCCGATGTTTTCATTTACATTTTGAGTCTCACATTCTTATTAACAGATCGCAGGTGTAAGCATTGTCGGTAGGGCAGGATCGTAGTCTTAGGAGGTCGTGGGCGAACATTTGGTAATCCTTATTGGTTTTATAGCGGCTCTCACGAGCATCATTACCGGTTACCATCAGCGTATCACCAAGCTCGAAGAGGAGAAGTACGATGCAGAGATCGAAGTAGCCCGCAAACAGTTCGAGGTCTGACCTGGTTTGGGCTCACTGCAGTACATAATACGCAATTAATTGAGTAGTTCATGCCGATAATGTGACTAGTATAATAAATATGTTTGTTTTCGCAGTCCACTCATAATAGTCATAATTATCACTTGCGGCGCTGAAAGTTATAAAAACCTACATTCCTAACAGTGTGGATAACAAGTATAAGTTGTAAACGCTAAATAACCCGGAGACGCCTATCGGCGAGGCTGACAGAGAACTAGCGGCCGGCCGCGGCGTGGCCCACGCCGAGCTGTGGCTTCGCTTTCGCTTGAACCTCGGCCCTCGGGCCGCAGTCCCTGCGTCGCGCCCCACACAACAACACAACGCCTATTATTATGTTTACCTGAAAGTGTAATTGTATTTTTCTTTAGCGGAACTGCAGACGATTTGTCAAATGTACTGGCACAGAATATACAACCTTGAGGGGGATAAATATGAACTAGAACGAGCGATTCAAATTAGGAAAATGGAGGTAAAATTGCAAATTAGGATTGGGAATGCATTATGATATGAGTTGATACTGATTTAGTTGTTACGACATGACATGATAGTTGTACGGCTCGACGCACACATGCACACGTCGCTCCACGTCGACAGACGCTGGTCACTCACACCGATGCCCAAGCTCATTCTGCTGGCTCAATAATCTGTCTTTCCTTTTTCTTTAGCAATGCTCAAGAGAATACTACAGGAGTATTATGACCGCATGTATGTGTGTGAGGGCCAGAAGTGGGATTTGGAACATGAAGTCAGGAAAAGAGATTATGAGGTATTGACCAATACTTTATAACCATTGTGAATATCACAGTCATCGATTATGTAACAAACGTGCGCGTGTGACGAATCGTGTACATTGTTAACGCTTTGTAAGTTTTCGGTTGTTTGTTGTTGAGTTGTAAATAATAGACGAGCTCGAGACCCGGTCGGTATTGCTGTGTAGAGCAGGTGTGATGGTAGAGGGTCGTCGGCGCGGACGCAGCCGGCCAGCTGTGCGGTGCAAAATCGATCTCCGGCGTCATCCGACATGGGGCTTACACCGCTAACTACACTAACGACAGTAACCGGCGAGACGCCACAGTAACACACTCACTCGCGCGGCCCGGACCCCGTGGCCGCGCCGCATGCCCGCGTAACGCTCATCTCACTCATGCGCTCATCTGTCATGTTCATCCCGTCTCCTTCCGCATACCTTTCAGACGACTGAATAAGAAAGCTGGGTTCTCATCGCAAGGTAGCTTCTTCTTTACAAGTTTCCCGCTATCTGCTACGCTTTGCCTGTTGCATGCCATAAATCTATTTAATATGTTATAACAAACGACGCATCCGAGTCCTTATTAATAAATCCCTATATAGTATGGCACTTCAATAATATCTTAAACCGTGTGACAGCTACAGTAACAACTAGGCTTCGTCGCCGCAGCCGCCGTGTGACGCTTCATGTGTGCTGCCAACTTAGTGGCGTTACTGAATTTTCTCTTTTTGATGATAACCATTAGAGTTGGCGTTGAAAATATAATGGAACGCTGGACTGGTTCCTTTATTGGCACACGCAAGTGCATAGTGTAAGTGAAACTTCTTGTTCCAAATCTCCAACTTTTCATGTATGTGCCGTCATTTCCGCGCGAAATGTTTTTGCGTGTTCGGATGCTAAGATGCCCCATAAACCTTTGCCATACCCTTTGTACTATTAGACACGGGTTGTGTTTAAACGGAAAGTGCCATGCTCTGGTCAAAGTCCTCCCCCCACACCGAGCGCCGCTCGCACTCACTCGGGACACGGAGTGGTGTATACTATGCTCACTTGCGAGTCCAGAGACACATTACATATCTGAAATACCTATTCACATTCGCAAGTCAGGATCGATTTTGCACCGTCACTCCATATTACACAAACCTCTGCGACGTTGTACTCATACATTGAATGCCGATGTTAATGTTTGATGTAGAGACACGTACGTTTCAAGTTGGGTAGAAATACTCACTGCACATACAGCGCTCAATATGCTACCACTTCGATCACCGGACGCGGCGCACCATCTCCGTGCGCTTTGACACCTGTACAGACGTACACTGATTAATGTAGACAGACCGCAGCGTCGAAGACGTACGATATTGTTGGCGCTGTTGCACATGTAAAATATTGCACTTGATGTTATGTACATGAGATGTGGAGACAGGAGCTGTTGGAGACCAGCTACCGATGACGAGGCACGATAAGTAGATTTGCTGCACGAAAGTAGATAAAAATGTGGAATAGTGTACTTGGTATTATGTCGTAGGAACAAAGAGCACAGGCGAAAGATATATACAGGCAATAGTGTAATAGGATATGGGACTGACCTATACCGATTTCTTACTTACATACAGACAACTGTATACAGCTCGCAAATAACACTGCCTAATCTGCGCTCAGCTGTATCTTGTTCTCTGCTTTCTTGTATTAACGGTCCGAGCGTAACGGCCGGCTTCGTGTGCTCTTAACGAGTTGAGTGGAGCTTGACTTTCTGATTTCCTCTTTGATGTGATTGCATGGTTCTGTATTCGTGTACAACTAAACTATTCAACAACACGTTTACATTTTACAAGTTTGGGAAGTACAAATTCAAAATGAACGCCGTTTCTTCTGTGGATGGTAGTGCCAAGTTAGTTATCATTTAGATGGCAAACTTGTGGAATGTTTTAAGCATGTTTTACTTTTTCCGTACAACTGTAAACTATCTTACTGTTTGTAGCTATCTTAGTATTTTTTGTACCACTGTGATGTATATATATTAATCTTTTTGTTTTCATCTCTTGTAATTTAAACTATGCATCTTTAAATTCCTCCAATTAGAATTTCATTATCTTAACGAGAAATAACTAGTTCTTTTTTACAAAATTCACATTCCTTATTCTTTAATATATTCGTTTTGACGTCCATTCACCCGTAAACATTTCTAAATACTTTTATTCCGCCAGATCTCCGACCTGAACACTCAAGTCAATGACCTCAGAGGCAAATTGTAAGTACCATCATCTATCTATAGTCTAACATCTAGGTTTATATATTTTATCCTTCTTTTCAATTGTGCAGAATATAGATTCTGGTATTTTTCAAGGACTAGGTAAGCGGAACATAAAAATACTCAGTATGAATACTTGGCTGTCTATCGCTTTCACACTCTCTGTCAGTCTCTTAGTTGCCAGAGAGTGACAGCAATAGAAA
Source organism: Acleris holmiana (assembly GCA_949316455.1). NCBI lineage: Eukaryota > Metazoa > Arthropoda > Insecta > Lepidoptera > Tortricidae > Acleris > Acleris holmiana. The sequence continues at coordinate 16,680,037 of OX438768.1, forward strand.
GCTGGGTACTATTCATACTTGTACCTACTCTGGGTTTACTGTAATGGTTATTCTAGTAATGAATGTTTTTTGAAAATGGAAAAATAATCCGAACATCAGAATTTGCTTAGCGGCTATCACACATAACAAGTTTTGACCAAAAGGGTTGTATTATCTTATAAATTATGTTTGTTTAATCCACACTACAGAGCGAAAGACCATAGATAACACAGATTCAAACAGCCTTAAAGCCTGTTACCTTTTGGTGTTGGCAACACTGGATGTGGCTGTGAATACGATCTGCTGTAATGATATTCACGGCGGAGTGCCGGTGCTCGAGGGCCCTCGTCTGCACTCCGCAGTCTTTGTAGCCATGCGTGCGCTTCACACGCAAGCTGGAGTAAAGTAAACAACGTACGTCACATTGCTGCCTTAATACCAAAGAAGGCGGCTAACTGCAATCTAGTAGTCGAAGCATTCTATACTCTATTGGTAACCATATTAAATTTAAAATGCTAACACTTACTAAGCAGTTAGTCGCCTTTGGCATTACGAAAGATTTTGTGTCATGTACTTTGATAACTTAAGTTCTGTAGCGAAGTGGAAGGGTATTTCGGTGTAACGCTCGTACGTAGTGACTTGAAACAGTAAGACAACCGGGAAATGACTGGGACAGAGATATTCATATTATTCCTCAGAATTGACAACGAATTTGCAGTCTTAAGATTTATCTTGAGATTTCAAATATGTGCGTGTGGTTTGTGTTCGATTGCCTTGATCATACCATAAAAAATCTATGTTCATGTAAATTAAAAAAACTCGTTTAAAAATCTTTAAAGAATTTCGTGCCTTAATTATTTATCCATTTGAAAAATACATTTGAATTGAGCATTCCCACGTCAGTAAATTGGTTACACGTCGTACCTTCGTCCTTGTTCATTTTTTATTTAGTGCATTCTAAAGGGTTTTCTTTTTCGTAGAAGCAGGTCTAGTTGGGACGTGCTCTCATAATAGTTTCATAATGAGACTGCCGCAGCCGGCTGAGACTCGCTAGATCGATGTACAAAAATAGGTTTTATTAGGATTTCATTGCTTTTATCTAGCTAGAAGCTAAAAGCAACGTTAACAACGTCTTACATATTTTGTATAATATTGAAAAGTATAAAAAAATGATCTTTAAACGCTACTACGCAGTTATTTTTTAACCAAATTAAAAACGGAAGTTATCAATTCGTCGGGGTTTTTGTGTATGTTCCCCGATTACTTAAATAACGACAACGGATTAGAAAAAAAAATGTTCTGTTGGGTATACTTTCTAGTTGGTCCCATTAACAGCACGTAAAGATCTTATGATGGGATCTTGGAGAAATGAATGGAACTCCTCAAATATTATAGGAATAAATATACGTGTGGTTGCCGGGTTAGAATAGTGCCACTCCATGTCTTCCCGTGGATGTCGTAAGAGGCGACTAAGGGAATAAGGGCTTGTAGTACTGTTAGGCGATGGGCTTGCAACCTGTCACTAGTAAATTTCTTAGCCTGTTTAAGCAAAATGTGGTTACAGAATTATAAACAAGCCTTTTTAGATTTGTTGGTATTTCTGTTGCTCTGCCTACCCCACTCTGGGAATGAAGGCGTGATGTTATGTATGTGTATGTATGTAAATATACGTGGACGACGTAACAAATGGTATGAAATAAAATAAATGTTTTAAAAAATTAAAACCATCTTCAAAGAGCAAGACATAACTTCTTTTAACCAACTGAAGTCGGCGTCCCACTATATTTTGAACCAAAAGCCAAATTCAGTTGGACTGACCCTTACCTATCATTTTAAACGAAGTTATTTCTTGCTTTTTGAAGACGATTTTAGTTTTATAGAAACAATTATTTTATCAATCATGCCGATTCCAATTCGTACCATATTTTGTTTCGTTTTAATTATTGAATAAGCATATCATATGACAAAGGAAAACAAAACTCTCCTATTAAAACATGGTCGTTCCGGTTAGCAAGCAAACTTTTCACAAAATATAAAAGACTTGTTCTAAAAAAACTGTATAACTTGCTTATTCATACTCAAGTTCATTCTTTTTTACCCAGCGTCAAACCTACACTCAAGAAGGTGTCCAAATACGAGAACAAATTCGCCAAGCTCCAGAAGAAGGCTGCCGAGTTCAACTTCCGTAACCAGCTGAAGGTGGTCAAAAAGAAGGAGTTCACCCTTGAAGAAGAAGACAAAGAGGTAAATTACCTTCTAATAAAATCGATAAAAGAACGGAGTTATTAAAGTTAACGAATAAAAAGCCGCGTCTAAAATGGGTAGAACCGGTCCTTCGAAGTATCTTCTTTTGTAACTATGAAAGCTCTCCATTATCATTTTTTTATAATATTAAAAGATACAAATTACATAAAATATCATTATTACTTGAACTATAGTATCCGGCCGATAAGAAGTAAATCCAGACACCTGTCATCCCAGTACAATTTATAACCTACTAGTGACCCGCCCTCGCTTCGCTCCGGGTTAAAGTATTATACATTTAATGTCTTGAATCACTCTATCTATTAATACAAAACCGCATCAAAATCTGTTGCGTAGTTTTAAAGATCTAAGGATACATAGGGACAGACAGACAGCGAGAAGCGACTTTCTTTATACTATGTAGTGATTGTTGAGTTTGAGGTTATAATTTTGTAGGTACTGGAATGACAGGTGTCATGATTTACTTCTTATCGGCCGGGCACTATAGTAGTTCTTTGTATCGCGCTAGGCGACAATTGTTATGAGAGTTCGATATCATAAATTTATGAAAATACCTAGTTGACTAACGCAGTTTGTAATAATAATAAATTTTTTGAACTACTATATTGGAGAATAAATCTGAAACCGTTCAAAGCTTTTTCCAAATTATTCAGTTATTAGTTTATTTATTACTTTCCCTCTTATTCATAAACGAGCAATAACTGTCATTGTGAAATTTGAATTTGACAGAAAGTGAGAAATATAATATTACTTTAACTAACACAGGTTTATTGTGCATTTATGAGTAACAGGGTTTCTCTCTTTGGTACGAGTACCTCGATTCATTTGAAAAATCGTCACCTATTTTCTGTTTTGTTTTACATTTAGTTCAAATTATACATGACACATTGAGTTAAAAATGTCATGATAAAAACAAAAATACAATAAATTAAATATTACCTCTATGATTTTAATCTAACACAAGTATACGAACATTTTCACTTAAACCTTTACCTATTAACTCTTTTCTAAACTCTATTACAAACACTATTTAATGACGAAAACATCACTAATAATAACTTCTTAGGAAACTATACCATGAAGAAAAATATTCAAAAATTTGTTAAGTTCTTTATTTAGGCTAGCCACCAACATACTTTACATTTCTTACAATAACTCTTCTCTACTAATATTCTACAGGCTAAGAAAGCGGAGAAAGCTAACTGGGCTATCGGCAAGAAGTAATACTGTAACAACAACCCTTCACTAAATCCATCTACCTCTTCTACATAACACCTGCAATCAAACCGAGATGGATACTATTTATAACCTATTTACATAAGAATAAATTTTTCCTATCTATAAAAAATCAGGACTTATTTAACGTTCCCATGCCATCCAAACACAAATAAGGTGAGAAAAGTTTGGATGAACTCGTTCCAATCAAGAGCTTACGCTAAAGCCTTTGTGTTCTTAAGATTTTTTACTTTTCCATTGAAACTCAAGCGCGTCCCCGCTTCGCAACTCCCCACAGTATGACCATTTTATATTCGCACAGAATATTACAAAATTTAACGAAGCTAATTTTCTTCTTTAGCTTTTGTGACTAACACTGTACAATTTCTCGAAGTGAATTTAATTTAGGAATTGCTAGGGATAATATTGCAGACTCGATTACCATCTCCATTAGGAAGGGATGCAGACAGATTCCAGTAAGCTACAGAATTATTAGGTTAGACACGAAATACATGGCACAATATTACAGTGAATCGACTGGCACACATGCGCACAATACCCATAATCAAGTTACGATTCGACTGTGTATAACGTTACCATGTTTCGCAGGGTGGCGTTGGAGGCAAGGTAAATACTTAAGCGAAACGGCACCACGATGTAGACACGTTTTACTGAGCATACGATACACGTGGCATGCTGTAGATATTTTACCGCGGCTTTCAGTATGATCGTATCATTCTCAGAATGGTAGCTGCCTGCAGTATTAGTTTTCTCGCGTAGGCACACGAACTATGCCGATTTTAGAACTATTTGACTGACACGGATCTTTTTTGCACTTGTCTCTTACTTCATTTCTCTGCAAGGCGATAGTGTCGAGAATAGAGTTTTAAACTGATTTGAAATTACTGCTTTTTGAGTGCTGCCAAACGCCGAGTAGGGCGTCTATGTTTTTGAAGATCACTGAATATTTAGCAAGCGCTTCACGTCATGCTTTATTTTAGAAACGTTTCTGAACACTGGCACTGAATTTGTTTAAGCTTCAACGTGTGCAAAATGCTTTCAGGTCATATAATGGTTTAATTATGGTTGGGGAAGCGTTTTTTCATAAGCATTATAGATATTGCAGTCTTCAAGGGAACAAACGGTGAATAGTACTTACCGAAAAGCTCGAGTAAATTACATATTTTTCACTTTGTTTACACGGTTTATACTTTTCCTCTATAGCAGATAAAGGATTGACTGAGTCGCAAAGTTGAAATTGATCGAAAACTCTGGGTAGCTCTGAGTGTCTTGCCTGCGCATCGGAGTAGTAGTTCCTTAGATGGATGACGGTAATGGGACTTAACTGATCAGACCATTTGTTTCCTTGACGTATCGTACAATACCGAACGCATTTGTGTATATATCTACTGTATTTGTTTATGTATATTGTACAGGCTTCGTAAGTTTGGGAGTGTAATTCGGTAGCGAGCACTTATTATGAGCTGAGTAAAGTGTAGCGCTACTGCAAATTTTGGTATCTATAGCTTTGTAATGTTATTCTTTTATTTTTCAGAAAAAACCAGACTGGTCCAAGGGCAAACCCGGAGATCAGAAGGTAAAAGAGGAAGAGGTTGAGGCATGAAGTGTTAATTCACCTACCAAAAACTATATGTGACCTTTGTCGTATTCCAGCCGACCTTATTGCCATAACTGTCTCATTCAATGTGATTCACCCCCCTATTTATTGTAAGGCTCGTCCAACCCATGGGGTCTCTCCACCTCCCCAGTTCAGCCGATGGCAATAGTACCTCCATTATTGTATGTATTGTCTATATACCAATCATGTCTACCATTTCGAACATGTCAAAGTAATTTTTATAATTATTTATTTATTAAAATAATGTTTTTATAAGATATTGATACGTTTAATAAAATTAATATTCTGTACTATGTTATGTGTTGTTGTATATGTGATTTTTTCCCGTCTCATTTGTGCCATTCCCTGTATTCCTGCACTATCCTTTGTGAGGTAGAAATTAGAATTAAGTAAGGTTTTAGTGTTTTTTATTTCCTTTGTTATTTAATCGAGTATTATTTACGTTAGATAAGCAAAACTAATAAGAGTTAAATCCTAGTTAAAGATTTTGTGTTTGTGTGTTTTAGAATTCAGTAGTTATGATTTAATTTGACGATGGGTGTCCGTAGTAAACATATGAAAACGACGTTTTATTTACAGTGATTCTCATTTGAATAATAATTTATCGACAATGCAACGAGCATACAGGGTGTCCTAAAAATTGACGTAAATATTACGGTGTAAGAAGCTTTTATACCCTTGTTCGGTTTTTGCAAAAGTTTACGCATATTGGTAAAATTTCATCTAAATAGCTTCAATTAATATCGATCAGAACTTTTTAATAAAAAAAAGTTGCTTTTTGAAATGGGTGCGAAATTTAACCGAAATTAGGTTGAAGGAAAGCAGCTGTAAACTTACTTTGATGCCCATATCAAGTAATACTTGTTGCAAGAATTCAAAATCTTGATTAACTGCGTCAACTCTTCATATAAGATGCTGCCTTGGTCCAGAGTAAAAAAAACAGTGTAGAGTCGAAGTTTTTAATGAAAGACGACAAATGCTCTAGTCGCGTAGAAAGTATGGATTTATTTCAAAGGCATTAATATTTTTGAATTATGGTGTAATCAAAACATTACAAAATATGTATTTAATTATATATTAGTAAATATTCAAACATTCTGCATTTGACTAACTGTATAGGTTAACATGATTTATCGTCTAATGAACTTAAATAAGACCATATTGTTGTTTGTTAAACGGGGTACCTTATATCATAATCTCGTGATAAATCAAAATTTGTTTGCATTTCGTTAATAAAAATGACGTGTCTTTTCTTAATCAGAGATAAATATGATATTTATTTGTTGTAAAGCTACCTATCAAATGTGTTCTATGAGTTTGTTTTAAGAGCAAACTAACACACATCCTGTAGACGACCCAGTTGGTACAGTCATTTCTTTTTCAAAAGCCCGGGTTTACTGAGGAGGAATATTAGGAGCACACTAGTGCCGATCAAAATCGAATGGCATTTTCCAAAAATGCTTTATATAAAAAGTTATTTACTAAATTAGGACTCGATTTGTGGTCCAACGAGGGGAGGAGAAGCGATTGTTAATCGGTAGGTATGGACGAACCGGGAAGTAACTACATTTTACTATCTTGTCGAAGGTATACATAATTGTCTTGTCAGCAAAAAGATGTATCAATATTTGGATTTTATTACAATGCAATAAGGTGAAAAAGTGGATACATTTTTTTGCAGTCGACTGTACTAAAATGTGCAGCTTTTTTCCAAAAAAGCCATTGCCTTTTGTCGTGTTTCTATGAAACACGGGTGGCAAATATACTGTCAGGATGCGTGTACAGTCTACAAAGAGATGTATCCACTTCTTAACTTTATTGTATTTTCATAAGGTTCAAAAGTGGATACATCTCTTAGAAGTTGACTGTAACAACAGTAATAGCTATGTACAGATGATGGCTATTAGAAAAATGATATGACGTTTCAAAAGAGTTTATTATTTGTAAACCTACTTGAATAAAGATTATTCTGATTCTGATAGATCAACCAGAATCGCATGGAAAAAGGGTATATAAAACATGCAACAAGCAGCACAGTTAATAGGTTTTAAAGGGTCTTGATACTTGAATTTTCAGCAAATATAATGCACAAGCTTTTGGCTGCGACTCTATACGCGTAGAAGTAGTTTAAAGCTATTTTGTTGTTATTGTCCGACAAAAAAATTATGTCCTCGTCATCGTCCATCTCTTATTTATCGTTCAGTGCGTCCCTCTCTTACTAGACAAATAAGAAAGGGACGTATACTTACGAGCAGCAGAGAATCTTCAAGTTGCAAGCACATGTAGTTTACCGCTATCGCAGCTGTAAACGTAGTTACGGTAAGTTTGGATTAGTTTAAAGTTTACCTCGTAGTTTAACTCCTGCGAAACTAGCAAAATTGTTCAGTATGACAGATCAAGTTGCTAAAAAGGTTGACGTTGTGTGCATGTGAGCAATACAGCAATGATCGTCGAAAAAACATAAATTAACCATGACATCTTAGTTACGAGTTGACAGGATTTGTTAATTGTAATGAATTGGTACTATAAAACTGCCGAAAGATTTATGATAACATAAACCGTAATAAATATATATAAAGGGGTCTTGCTTTCAGTTTGTACTCATTTTACTAAAATTTTATCTTTTTCCAAACTTGCCAAGGAGCTGCTCAGCTGTAGCAGTGTTGTGCTTAACGCTGATAAACTGAACATAAGCGAGATGCTAGTCTTAAGATCCGTCAACAACTGACAATCTTCTATTTGTTAACCTATACTCGTTAAACGTTAGTGTCGGGATATTACATGAAATGACCAATTAGATGCGCATACGTTTGAGCAAATTCCAATCGGGTTAGAATTATAGTCCACTCGTATTTGCTTCCACACACACAACATCAACGTTTTGATTGTGAAATGAACCTGTTTCCAACCCAATAAATAAAACACGAATGCAACTCCGAAAAATAAAATGCAAAACTTTTTCTAGTGGCACATATGCATTGCCATTGAGATATTGGAGTTTTTCGGCGAAGCAAATATTTAATTTGTTGTGGTTGAAAAATATATTTGAAAGGAACCTTTAGGCGTATCGAAAGCAAGCTTGTTACGTCAATTGCTTCATTTTAAGCCCCACGCATAATTTGCCAACGAATTGCTTCAAAATATCACTCAAATAATAATTACGTCACTCATTGTGCTTTTAATAATAAGGCCGAAGCTTCCGAAATTGCTTTTTACATTTTCATAAAACCAGCGTCACCACGTCGCTTGTGCTTTATTAAATTTCGTCTGTTCATTTTGGGGAACTTTATCGATCTAAGTGAATTCGTTTATGCGCGTCATATGTCAAGAGCGTAACGCTCGCGTGTGCCACAATGGCTTTCCAATAAGTACCAAGATGATGAGTTTAAGTATAATGCTGTTCTGAGCAAATTATTCAAGCTTTATTTAAAATATTTTTATGATCTCTTTTCGCCATTCGTTGTTGTTGATGGAGACAACTATTATGTCTACCATTATTATTTCCATCAAATGATACTAGATGGTTTGTGAGCACTTTTACCTCCCCCCTGCTGTAAAAAACAAATGCACTTATCATCTTTTCATTGCTTCAAGCTGAACGCTTATTGCCTTGAAATATGCCTTACGCTTTTATTAAAAATAATTAAACAAACAGGAAGGTGAGGGGGCACCTGCAGAAGGGGCTCCCCCGGCGGAAGGGGCCCCAGCGGCACCGGCGGCGGCTCCGGCGGAGGGGGCCCCCGCGGCACCAGCAGAGGGCGCTCCCGCCGCGCCCCCCGCCGAAGGGGCCCCCGCCGCCCCTGCAGAAGGAGCGCCAGCAGCGGCACCTGCGGAAGGTAATTAATTGATTTTCATAAAACAATGGGCCTAGCAATAAAAAACAACAGTGTCAATGATAAAGCCTAAGAGATTCTGTTCTACAAGTTGGTGAGAAGCTTGATCACTAAAATCGTTATATTTTTATTGCTCTTCCTGCTGATGTCTTTATGCCGTCATACCCATATGAAAATGATTCTCTTAATAGTTGGTAAATGAAGAAAAGATTTTTTTACAACGAGAATAGTAACAGTTGGCGTCAAAGTTAATTATTAAAATATTTATTTGGTTGATGGGCTTGCAGCCTGTCACTAATAAATACACTCGTAAACTTCTTGGTCTGATTGTGCAAAATGAGGGTACAGAATTATCAACAAGTCTTTTAAGAGTTTTACGTTATGGAGAACCAATTTTTGTATTGATTTGGTTATTTTGTTGTAGGAGCGCCCGCGGCGGACCCGGCAGCCGCGGCAGCCCCGGCAGCCCCAGCAGCCGATGGCGCCGCGCCCGCGCCGCCTGCAGAAGGTACATTCAGTAAAAACGAGAGAATATACAGACCCATCATACCTACTGTGCTAAAATAAACATTAACCTCCTTACTTACAAACGTGGAATAACCTTGAGGCTTATGCCAGCTTTGTCCTTATCTATAACTAGCGACCCGCCCTCGCTTCGCTCTGGATTAAAGTATTATACATATAAACCTTCCTCTTCAATCACTCTATCTATTAAAAAAAACCGCATCAAAATCCGTTGCGTAGTTTTGAAGATTTAAGCATACATAGGGACAGACAGCGGGAAGCGACGTTGTTTTATACTATGTAGTGATTGTGACAATTGCATCTGACAGAAAGTGACAAAGCATGGCATAAGCTACCCCACAGTTATTCAACGTTTATAAGTAAGGGGGTTAGGGTTATAGCACCAGTGTTGGACCTTTAAGCTGAAAGGCACCAATAGTGGACACTTAACTGTTAATTCACAGTAAACATGTCGCAAAACAAATGAATAACCGTTATCTTCTGTAACATAAGAATCAAGTGTCCATTATTGGTCCATTATGGTCCCATCACCCTACTTATGAACAAGTCATAAGCTAAAGCAAGTTAATAAGCAACAAGACCTGTACAAAAAAATAGAAACTAAAAGTTTTTTTTTTCCTTTTTCCTTTCTTTCCCCGTGACACTACCTAGTAGGTAGGTATACATTATATTTAAAGTCCATATCAACTGATTTGTTTTATTTAGTAAACAGTTTTACAAGTTTTATAACCTCAATTTGCATAATTTTCGGCTTAAACGGCCAAATTTTGGAAACTATTTTCTTGACTTTACATCATGGATGGGTTTTATTCATGACTAAATTATAATTTTACGCAAAAAGGAAGAATTTTGAGGTTAGAAGTGTTTACGTTGAGTATACATAATTATTTATACAATGGCAAGATCATTTAGTTATGTTACGGGGATTGAAGGTTTTTTCCTAAATAATCTTATTTTCCAAAGGTAGTACTCGTTGGAAGCACATAGGTACTATAAACATAGTGGTTATATTCTCTTTGGGTAGTATGTTATATCATAAGTTAAATTATTTAATTTGTAGGTGCCCCGGCGGCAGCACCGGCGCCCGCGCCAGCAGAAGGTAATTGACCCCCACATTGGTTGCTTTTATGTGAATAAAGCATCCGTCACCCTCGCACTTACGTAATAGTCAGAAAGTGACAGATGTTTTATCCATGTTTATCCACATCTATAACCACGATCAAGACACGACGACACGATAGCGTTGTTGGTTTGAGATAACGGCATTGAGAGCTTTATTTATAAACGTGTATAATCTTAGCTGCACGTCATAGTAAATGTTAAATAATATTTTCTTTTAGTTTTTTTATATTTCAAGATGGCGTAACAGACAAAAGTAGTTTATCACTTCGGCCTTGAGGGCTGTATAAATGTGTTAATAAATACTTATCTTAACTTACATGTCTGAAATGACAATGTTCTATTATGTATGGGCCTTAAGCACATTCGTTAGAATTCTCAAGTAAATCGACGACACGGTGGCCTACATATTTGGCAGTGACCCTGCCTACGAAGCTAATGGTTCTGGGTTCAAACCCCGTGCGAAATTTGTTCCTGAGTCTTGGATGTTTTCTATTTATTTAAGTACGTATTTGGGCGTTTTTTAAAAAAAAGTGTACATCGTTAAGAACAAAGTTAAGAAAATGTAACTTTTCCATTTCGCCACGAAAATTAGCCATACATTTACATACGTTAATTTTCGTGACGAAATGGAAAAAGTAAAATTTTCTTAATTTTGTCTTTAACGATGTACACTTTTTTGGAAAACGTCCATTTCTCTATTAGTTATTTTCTAAAGCATTATCTCCATAAATTCGTCATTAGACATAAATCTCGGCCCGAAGAAGGAACCAAATAGAATTAATTAATTAAAATTAGAATTACAATTACTATTCTGCAGTCCTTTGCGAACGGAACTGCTATTGCCAAGCGGATATTTTACCTTAATCTGTTTTACTTACATTAGCCGCGCCGGCCCCCGCCCCGGAACCAGCAGCGGCTGCGCCCGCGCCGGCTCCAGTCGAAGGTGAGTCACAGTGCCCAAAGCTCGACTTCACGTCCGTTTTCAATGTAAATCAATGAACCTGGCATTGAAATTGTTCAAGAACAACAATAACATCTACCATATTGAATTATGTTGGCATTCATCAAAATAGTTCAAGGTTTAAATAATACTACTTAAGTTACAAATACACCTGCTATAAACAGCTGCAAGATGTGTCCGACAGTGGTACCTTGCTTTCCAGCACTGTCGGACATTTCGGCCTTTAACCTCGTGAGACCCGGTGTCCCCATAGGGGGGTACATAATCAAGGCAAAATTGGCAGATTAGTGCAGCAAAAATGAACTTTATTGTCATTGAAATATAGTTTAAACTAAATAGTTTAAACTATATTTCAATGACACTAAAGTTCCTATTTTATTGTTTCAAATTCCCACTTACAATTTTTTTTTAATTTAACGGGGTAACGACTGCGAGTACCTTTAGGTTTAATGATGAGCTCCCAATATTTCAATGCATATACCTTCATTATGTTCTTATGTCAACTATAATTTGTTATGTTGATGGGGATAAGTCAACCGCTGAAATTATTAGCTTAGAGGCATTTCATCTGTCCTCAAGGTTGGCAATGCATTTGCGGTCTTATGATACTCGTAGTAGTCTTAAGAATACAAATGTCTATGGATCTTAGATCTCACTTACCATCAGGTGATCTGTGTGGTTTTCCGCCTTATCCATGCCATAAAAAATGCAAATGGGTATCAAAGTGTTGGATCGAAAGGTAATCACGGACAACACATAGGTACCGGTGGTGATAAGTCTAACGTACGTCTTATAACTAAGTACCTGCACACTTAAGCGCGTTGTCACTTTAATGTCATGTTTAAACTGCTGCACTAATCTGCCAAAGGATTTAAAGCGATAAGGTACTAAAATAGTATTTAATTAACTGTAAATCGTTCAAAACCGTCGTTTGCAATTTTTTTAAGTGTTGACAGATAAGTGTTGATAGATTTTTTGCATACGATCCTAATCTTAATACAGTCTTTGAAGAACTGGCACGTGTACAAACAGCGATGTTTTATTAATAAAGCTCTTGAAACTTTTTATTTCCTGTAATATCGGCAGTGTAAACATTAGAGGCATATTCCGATGGGTTTAGGTATTACATTATAAAGCCGTCTGTTTAGAAAACAAACTGGTCAAGCGCGAATCAGACTCGCGCTGCAAGGGTTCCATACCGTCGCATACTAGATTACAATTATGTTATACTAGCGACCCGTCAGCGGCTTCACCCGCTGCAATTTTTAATTTTAATTTTGTAAAAAAAAAAAATATGAAGTATCTTATGTTACTTCTAGTACCTCCCAGAATATGTGTACAAAGTTTCATGATGATTCGTCAAGTAGTTTTTGCGTGAAAGCGTAACAAACATCCACGCTTTCACATTTATAATATTAGTAAGGATTACGATTTGAACTTTGTCTTTACCAAATAAAACTATTACATTTAAATTTGTTTGTTATATTTTTACAAAATAAAAATAACTGTTAGCGCTTACCGACAAGGTGTTCAAAAATATCTGAACTAAACTCTATGGTTACAGGCGTAAGAGCGTGTGCAGATATTTTACAACTTGTGTGGTCTAATATTTTTTATTTTTGATGCCAAATTTGACGCTTGTATGTTTTACCGTTTCAACGCTATAACATAAATTAAGATACGTTTAACAAAACGTTTCTTTTATTGTTTTATTTATTAGGAAATTCGCTGTAAAACACATATTCTGGAAAAAAAATATCTGCAATCTCTTACGGATCAAAACACTTAAAGTACAGACACACGGGTAAGTTTAGTAATAGGGTCCCGTTTCACAAACTTCGGGTATAGAACCCTAAAAATAATGTTTTAGACACTGAACACACATTGATTGAGCTATGGCATACAGAAGTTACGTTGAGCGATCGGATGAGTGTGTTCGCCTCTCGTGATCATGGGAATACCGGCTTAATGGCAGTCGACCTGCAGCCTGAAACAAATACATACAAACAAATAAATGCCGATGATCATCCCACAATGTTTACCCACATTATACTACTATTAAACCAATGAGTCAGTCCAAATAATAAGATACAAGAAAATTTTAAAAGGTGCTTGCATTTATACAGAATACAGAATACAGAATACAGATCTTTATTGGTAAAAGTACATTTTACAAGTCATAATTTGCAATTACAATTAACTTAAATTAAATTAGGTACACAAGTAACACATTAGGGTGCCAGATCCTTCTGAGTGTGCAAAAACTCGTCTATCTATCTTATTTATGTTTCAATCAGCTGTTAGCCGAGCCAAGTCCTTATTTACCGTCTGCGTGGCTTGGCAAGGTTTGGCTTCTACACTTACTGTTTAACTCAGCTACAACACTGTGGTTGTTTTGTTTCAGCCTCCGCCTAGACCAACCCTGCATCAGCTGACTTGCACCAAGACTATGTTCAAATGCGTATTTAAATGGTATCTTTTGTACCAATCATCAATGATTTGTAAATACATTTTGTATCGTTAAATAAAAAATATCATTAATTTAAGTTGTTTTTGTACCTTATGTTTGTTTATCGACAAAGCATCTTGTCATCTCATGCTTTGATGCAAACTGCTTGAAATACGAGTAAGCTAGGAGTTAGAGCAAAGAAAATTTGCTTGTCCTTAAGTAGTTGAATATTAAAAAATCTTGAATGAACAAATCAATTATTAAATTTAATGCTAACTAAAAGAATAACGACACTTTCAAAGTGTCCCTGTATTTTCCTGCACATTTTCTCATGAAAAGTACGTCCCTCGAGATATCTAAACGAAGACAAAATAATGAGGCAAATCAACTTCTCGACTGGCGTTTAATTATCGAAAAAAGCTTACAAGGATTATTCTATTATTGAGAGGTCAGGGCCTGATCGTTTATAAATTAGAGGAACTTAGTCGGGCCCCTGCGAAACAGACCCTAATATCTCAAGCCTTATTACATGGGTGGAATCCCAAACAGGCAAACTCTTCCGACCAATTTGGACCTCTTTCTTGTATGGCGATCTTCAATCGTTGTAAATTTAAACCGTATATTGAGCAAAGAAGGTGGATTTTTGAATAACTTCACTTTACTTGGAACGGCGTAAGTTTAAAGGAAGTTATGGTTGATTTGGAAGTTTCCGCGGCAGTTGTAAGTTAAGAAGCAAGTTAAAGAAGTTTGCGGCGTAAATTGTATGGTGGTGATTATTAAAGGCTGAAGCTCTTTAAATTAAATGGCGAAATTATCATTGTGTGTATTTTCAAACCCCCTACGAAACAAGCCTGACAAAAAGTAAATTTTTAAAACCCGACTGCATGTTTTGATAATGTCGTCTTTATATGTTAGATACCCTTTATATATTTTTTGTTCCGCCTTAAATGTTTTTGTTTTAATGTAAGTACCCAGTGACACTCGAGACGTCAGGAGAAATCTAAGGACCCTACGCTTGTTGTAATCCCATCCATCCAGCCGCTACGAGGGAACGTCGGACATACATACAGGTCAAACACATAACCCTCCTTGTGGGTTTTGCCGCAGTAAGAAATAGGGGTGTTATAAGTTTAACGTGTGTATGTGTGAATGTCTGTCAGTGCCATTGTTGCTCCCAAACGGACCGATTTGAACGCGTTGTCCCGTGCGTGAACACAGATGGTTCTTACATACATATATAACATCACGCCGTTATTCCCAGAGTGGGGTAGGCAGAGCTACAGAAATATCAACAACTCTAAAAAGACATATTAATAATTCTGTAACTACATTCTGCACAAGTAGGCTGAGATGTTTACTAGTGTATTAGTGACAGGTTGCAAGTCCATCGCCTAACAGCTACAAGCCCTTATTCCCTTAGTCGCCTCTTACGACATCTACGGGAAGACATGGAGTGGCACTATTCTAACCCGAAAATCACACGGGATGGTTCTTAGCCAGGTTTAATGACAATCGCTCGGGCAGATATCACGCTGAAAGAAAAGGACAGAGCTATATACGAGTAACTGCCATGTCATAATAACCCCTAGCTCTGAAGGTAGGAGTTGCACTTTATTGATGGTTTCTATCAGTTAAATAGTTATGGATGTAATGAATGATGAATGTGTGAATGATGATTGAGATGAATGTAATATTCTTTAAGACTATTAATTAGCTAAGTATTAAAGTTTTTCAAGTCATTTCAAAATTTATCTCTCATTCTGCCAATTATCAATTAATAAAACTCAAGTTTAGATCCTGGATTTCGACCCAGAATTTATTTTGTTGCGTACTGTTTATTTTGGTAGTTCATAGTGTAAAATATTGTTTGTAAAAAAAAAAATTTACATACAACAATGGTTTTGCTACGGATGTTACGAAGAACTTACTAAAGCACAAGAGAAAATGTGTATATAAATGAAATAATGTTATTATTACGTGTAAAAGAGTGCAATTCTTAAAACACAATACGTGCAGTGCATTAAAGGAACAAAACATACGTAGCGTGAGGAGTTCATAAATTCTTCAGTTCTGTGAAATGCCCTTTCAAGGGACCTTTAATGCACCATTTTAATTAAGTCTAATGCGGCTCATTTATTAGCTGGACTATGGGGATGAGATACACTTAATAAAGGATGATTACGGGGTCATTGCACCCCGGAGAATTTATTCGGAAATGTGACTCGTTCCGGTTTACGCGCCCTGAGAACAAAGTTTGGGGTTGTGCGGAATTGTTAATACTTTTTTGTTTCGAAAGAAAGACATTTATGTTTTGAAAGAATGGCGCAAATTTTACCGACCGTTAAACTGTGGCTGTATTCTACTTTGTTTCTACACGTCTTATTGTTATCGTATTGTGTTTGACTCGGCCACCATTACTGTCGAATAAATAAGAGCTATCGTCAAAAGCAATTAGGTTTAGCCCAAGTAGAACAGAGCCTCAGTTTTGCTGGTAAAAGATACCAAATACAGTTTCATTCAAGGTTATCCATTCTAATATTATAAAATGTGTAACTGGCTGTCTGTCTGTTTGTTACGCTTTCACGTCTAAATCGCTGAATAGATTTAAATAAAGTTTTGTGCGAAGATAGTATAAGTTCCAGGTAAGGACATAGTTACAAAATTGCAATATAATGGTTTTAAAATTCCCATTCCCTCAAAACCCAAGCTCGATGCCGCAATATGAGTATGTATATAAATAAACCCATATCCAAGCCACACCGGACGACTTCATACTTGCCGTCTTCTCGTTTCATAAATTCAGTTTAGTACCAATGACTCGATGTCAGTTCCATTTTCATAAGAAAATGTGGAATCCCTGGCACTGAAAATTTAAAACCTCTTTCAACACATGGACCGAATGCAAATAAGATTACTGGGTAATTACCGGATTCAAAAAGGGTTGGAGTCCACTCCCAACAAGGGAGATCAGGTAAAATAAAACAGATTACTCGGAATTGGACCCGTAAACACAATTAGGGGTGCATGTATTAAGGGAGCCGTGAAAACGGTTCAGTTATTTAAGAACATTATACTAATTAACTTAATAGGTCGTTTCAAACGAGCTGCGATGGATGAAACATCCGATTGTGTGAACTCTAGAGAAGATTCTTAACGCTAACGTTAACGATTTTCGAAAACTTTAAAATGTATGGAATTGAGTTAAGCGCTGGACGCGACCATATGGCAGCTCACGTTAATCCTATATATACATTTACGGTAACGATAACGTTCGTCGAATGCGTCCTTTTTTTTCTTTGAGGTGGTTATCATTTCGGTTGTATTTTTCAAATTAATAAATGTTCCCATTCGTGGCAGCTCCTGTGAAACAACCTATAATTTAAGCATTTATTTTATTGCAGAAACAAACTGAAACAAGTGCACAAAAAACAATACAGAGGTTTAAGTTCTATTCTTAACATGCTGCACTTAACTCCTTGAATGTTCTCACTAAAACCCCAGAATAGATAACAGTATAAGCTTTAGTTAAAGGCGGGGATCTCTGCCCCCAACATAATTCTCTACATAATTCATTTCCCAAAAATATCATTGGGGTAAACTTTTTTTTAACCTAACCTATAAGATTCTACACGATGGTCCTGAAATATATCCCCAAATATTTACAGTTTTGGAAAGATATCATGTAAATCATGCCACCTTAAATTTCATTTAAACAACTAAAGTTGAGATAATTTAAAACCACAAGAAGAACAACTAACTAGCCAATTTTAAAGGTTTTTATCATTCGATTTTTTATTTTATAAAGCTTGACTTTATTAGTTACTAACCATCCGGTCTCACTTCGCTTCGGCTTATTTGAGTTATTTGTACCCTGTACAAAAAAACAGAAATTATCATACATATGTAGGTGAATAGTGGTGGAGTACTTTGTTTTATACATACATACATACATAAATCACGCCTGTTTCCCAGAGGGGTAGGCAGAGACCACTTCTTTCCACCTGCTACGATCCTGACAAAGCTCTTTCGCTTCTTCCACATTCATACATCGAGTCATGCATGCACGTCGGTTTCGGGTACTTAAGATTCGGCCCTTTTCCAGTATTTCCCCGATTTGATTCAAAAAGTATTATAATAAGTAAATAGTGATTAGTAAAAGAGTCATGCGTAAAATGCACGATAAACATATTTATTAAGAGCAAATAACGGCAAACAAATCACGTCAGTTGTATGTGAGCCCCACTTAAATATTTATTTTATTTTAATTTAATTATTTATTTTTAAAGTGAATATACAACTAAATATTCCGTGAATATTTCAAGCGTCTACCTGTTGCCGTTATTAATATGGAGCAAAACCTGCAAATAAAACAAGTTTGTTGTATGGGAGCCCCACTTAAATGTTTATTGACAACAACAGAAATACATCAGCTGTGAAAATTTCAACTGTCTATTATCACGGTTCATGAGACACAGCCTGGTGACATTCAGACAGACGGACAGACAGACAGACGGACACACAGACAGACAGACGGACAGACAGGGGAGTCTTAGTAATAGGGTCCCGTTTTTACACCTTTGAGTACGGAACCCTAAAAAACTAATACATTACCCTTTTCTTGGCGATGTATCTTATAAGATACTCTCGTGGTCAAAAAATACGGGTCAGAAAGCGTTTTTTGATACTAAGGAGGCTATTTCGAATCCTTGGTTCCTCGCCAGGGGATGCTTATAGTGAAATCTGATGATGGGCACCCCGAGCATCGATACAGGACTTCCAGAGTGCCTAGGATACCTAACTGATTGAATCTGCGGTTAACTCCGAAATTGTAAAAGTTCAGAAAAACATCTAAAATGGCAATAAAATGTAAGGAAATCCAAATGCTGACCCAAACTCTCTCGCTGTGGTGTTAACTGATTGTGCGATCAGTTAGGTATCTTCGAAACTTTTGACCTCCTCTAATGAACCTCGGAGTATCCACCATTAAACCTCACTAAAAACAACCCCTGGCTAGGAACCAAGGCTTCGAAATAGCCTCATTTATTTATTTATTTATTTATTTATTCATAGCCTCAAAAACGCACTCAGACCCCTATTATTTGACCGCGAGTGTACATACCATGACATTCACTTTTTAATATTTTATTGTTAATATTTTTTTATGCTGTTCTAAATTTTGAAGAGGTTTGAACCCAGTTTTTTTTTATATTTTGCCAAGAAAATAGATTAAGGTATAACCCTAATTAATATCCCATCGTGTTGTGAGCACGTTGAATCCGACTTAAAATGTTTCTTATCGTTGCCTGTAACAGTCCGATTTTACCTATAATTATTTCCACATTTAAGAACAAAATGAAATCGGAGCTCATTTTGATGAAGATCGATGCGTCATTTGCCACAAGTGCTTCTATTATGAGTTGGTAGCCATTCTCTTCGGTTCCAATATTGCCAAAGCTTTGTAGACCTCGTATACTAATTAATTATGCGTTCTTCAGCATCTGTAAAAGTTAAGGTCGAAATATTTGTGACTCTTGGGCGGGATTCACTCCATGAGGTGAAATTCAAAGTCCTTTGAAGTAAGAGCACTTGTCGGTTGAGACTTACCGGACTTTGTGTTGAAGGAATTCCGGCAGAAGGCTATTGTGTTACAGTAGATGTATGTAAACATGTGGCGAGAAATTGACGTGTTACCTTTAACCCGTCTTATATAGATCTTAGTTTGAAGGAAATAAAAACAATTATTCTAGTTATAAGCTTTTGACGTCAACCTTCTCGTGTTGGTCTACAAGTGATTATTTTTCGTTTACTGTGATTGATCTTACATTATTACTGATTTTACTTGTGCTAGTTTAGATTATAGTTATTAACTTATTATTTATTACTTTGTAATGTATCCGTGTGGTGGCCGGGTTAGAATAGTGCCACTCCATGGGCTTGTAGTCACTAAAACACTGGTAAACATCTTAGCCTGATTGTGCAAAATGTGGTTACAGAATTATCAACAAGTTTTTTAGAGTTGTTGGTATTTCTGTAGCTCTGCCTACCCCACTCTGGGAATAAAGGCGTGACTTTATGTATGTATGTAATGTATCTTACAATTAAGTACCTATTATTGTATTTTATCATTGTCAAATTACCTTATACTGGAGTTTCTTGCGTCGCGTCGCTTCTTCTCCGCAACGTCGGTCTTGTCCGAAACGCTTGTAGATTCACTATATAATACCGACGTGTAAAAAAGCCCTCAATGGCCCATTTACTGAATAAATACTTGGAATATTGACAGAGATCGTTTGGTCAACGTTGTGATAACTATTAATTACTTGACATTAATGGCGACTGAGTTAAGAATAACTTGTCTCAAGCAATGGTGCTGATTAGGGCGCCTTGGCCTCTATTCTCCTGGGTAAAAACCATATTGCCTATGACGTGTTTCCGTATTGTTTTGATAGCTGTATTTACTTGATAACACGCTCAAAGCAGTATGGTGCTACTGGTTTAAAATGATATTGCTTATGTGTTTTAGTATTGTTTTTAACTCTGCCGCCATTACTGTTAAGTAAATAAGAAGTATCAATACTATCAATAAAACAAAAAGTTTTTAATTGCGTTTATGAAGGCGAAAGGAAGTTTTTGTTTTTTAAAACATTTATTTTCTTATATAATTTTTAGCGATCATAATATGCTGTTCCGTAGTCCCACTTACTAGTTGATATCATACTTTAATTTTTAAGCGCGCCGCAAGCAACGCCGGCGGATAGTCATGTCATAGCCATATTTCAACAAGTAAATATTCTTCGTTGTAGTCGCTCAACTATCTTAATCGAGATATCTGATCGCCACCCTTGAAATAGGTACCATTGAGGAGTTCCGATGGCCATCTGTGGTCTTCACCATCAGTTTCACTTCACTAAATGATACTCTCTGAATGCATATGTAACTAAAAACACTAAAATCGCTACATGTTTGCCTACAATATTTGAGGAGTTCCCTCAAATCCTCACTGATAAGATGCAGATTTGGTGACAATGGGACCACCTCGGAAGTATACTCTATCGAACAAAAAAAAAAACAAAATCGGTTCACAATTGACGGAGTAATCGTAATACAATGGAACGTATAACCTCCTCCTTTTTTTGAAGTCGGTTAAAAACGTTGAGAATACGGAATTACTTCAAAGGCAATATCGTTTTTACCGTGTAGAATCTCAGCCCAGTAGCATGTTTTGTATTTATTGGATAGGTTGGATAGGCTGACATGTGTTTTATTTGGATGACATGCAGAAAACAGGTCCCTAGAGCTCGTCCTGGTTTAAAACAGGATAGGTTTTTTTTCTGGAAAAAATGGCAGTTTTCGTAACAGTAACGTTAAATAACTTCTACGCAGTCTCTAGGTAAGTAGGTATAAAAACTATTTTAGCTTGCCCGTCTGTCAATATTCCGTGAACTACGAAGTGGTGTTTGGATTACCCAAATTCACGGGTTTGTCTCGCGGGGAATTTGCTAGGGCAACAAATCTAGATTAAAGGTTAATGTAGTGTGCTATTAACAACGGATTAAATATTTAAACTAAGGTCAGCTGGGTCGGCTGAGGTCTTATTCAGAATGTAGGCTTGAACTTTTCATCGTCATCAAGGACATCTTCAATTAGTCCAATATAAGGCAGTAAGTATAAGAGTTACTATGATTACGATAAATTTTACAAAACCAGTCTTCGTCCCAAAAAAGCCTTAACGTTGCAAAGTAGTTTAAAAAACCAGTCAAGTGCGAGCCAAAGGGTTCCGTACCACCTTACAATTAAAAGCATCGAGCAAAAACACTTTATTGTTATATTCGAATAAAAAAAAAAAAAAAAACATGTGTTTTGCATAAATTTTTTCATTATTGTTTGTTGTTATAGCTGCTATAGAATTCACACCAGCCCACTAACAGACAGACGGACATTTAGCGGAGACTTAAATAGTAATATATAGGGTTCCCTTGACAACCTTTGGGCACGGTTAAAAACAATACTCCGAATAAAATACTGATGAATATTCATTATTAATATCCCTCGCAAATGCTTCCGAAGTGAATAAATAATAGGAAATGTTAAAAACCAATTATATTCAAGCAATAACGTAGAAGCTTAAAGATGCGGAAAATTAGGCCGTCGTCGAAGAAAAGCCAAATCTAATTTTGTATCAGCAAAAAACCTGTACCACATTCAAACTAAATCAGTAGCGAATAAGATACAATACAAGGCTTACTTTTTATTGTCATTTTCTGATGGTAAAAAAAAACCGGATTACTTAATCAAAAAACTGTTTCCGCAAACCCGTAATATTTTTGAAAGACCTATTCAACGACACCCCACACTATACGGTAGACCAGAAAAAATAATATCCCCACGTTACGCGTAAGGGAGGTACCCTAAACAAATAATGTTTTTCACATTTTATTGTACCACTTTGTGGGTGTGACTTATATTAGTCAAGTTGTAATTTGGCATGAATATCCATATGCATATGACATTTATGATTTATGACATTTTACATTAAATGCGTAACCCTCAAAGAAAATTTAAGTGTAACTAAAATTGAAATCATACAGAACTTTCTGCTCTATTCTATATTATGAACTTGATTCGTCAACCCTTACCTCAACTTACCTGATAACGACAAGTAACACGGGGTATTGGATAAGGGCTGATTAGGGTTTGAAGTCCCAGGGAGTACCAACAGCCTTGACCTGACGTCATCTTGCAGAGAGTCAGACGAGAGCTTAATTACCTACATAAATAATAAAATTGACCAAGTCACAAACTAAGCTCTAGGCTTGTACTATGGGTACTAGACAACAATAAACGTACTTATATAAAGAAATACATACTTAAGTATATAGAAAACATCCAAGCCTCAGGAGTAAATACTCGTGCTCATCACACAAATATCTGCCCTTACCGGGTTTTGAACCCAGGGCCCCTAGCTTCGAAGGCAGGGTCACTACCAACTAGGCCAACGTGTCGTATAAATATGATCTCTAATTTTGATGATCTTTAAGTAATAAATAAATTATTAACAAGACAAGCATGTATCGTTGAATGTCAAGTCCCAGCAGTCGCGGGAGAGCCAGAGGAATACGTAAGCGGAGCGATGACGTCGTTAGACGGCGCGTCACGTTTTCATGTTAATTACAGGAGCGCTAGGAATTAGGGACCGGCTTGTAGGGTTCCTTTTATACCACAATGGCTTTTGCCCGCCGCGTCGTTCGCGTGTTTAAGGTATCGAGACAAGAATTCAAGTGAATGATTACACGTATATGTAAGTAGAATTAATTAAATAAAGTCAAAAAATGCATAACAAAAATCAGACGTCGTTCTCGTGAATGATGACGATGGGGTCCTATCATTTCATAACCAACGTTTCACAAATGATTTATTTCACAAACATGGCATTTGACAACCCGCGTTTTTTCTAAAACTGTAAATAATTCTGAATTTATTTCAGGACCATCGTGTAGACCCCTTAGGGGTTAGGTTAGGTCAGTTTTATAAAAATCCTGAAATATTTATAGTTACAATAAAAAGCGGGTTGGCAAATGAATAGGTTGCGAAACGACGCAGTCAAAGATTTGTCAGCGAAAAGGCAGAGAACTGAACACAAGTGGCACAGAGATGATTATAGTCTGAAATAGTATATAGGCTACTTTTTGCGGAAATTTTGGTCAGTTTCCGAAGGATTAGTTACTAAAGACTTCTACGCTGACGAAGTTAAGTTTAAAATAAAGCTAATAGATAGCACAAACTAATTATTTTAAATATATTTATCAATATGTCGTTTAAAATTATCACGAGAAGGCGTGAAAACAATTCAAAACACAATTATACGAGTACGTACATTTAAAAAAATGGAGGACAAAGAAAACACTAGCATGTTCAGTAGGTATATAACAACTAAAACACGGAGCCAGCTCGCTCTTGACCCGTTTTTAACAAGCATTGTTCATAAAACTTGCGTGTAATGAGGGTCATGTCGGGCGGAATATGGGAATAATGATAAAACGTGGATGAAATGTTAACACGGACGTCTGTCCATGACCTCTGCTAGCCGTTAACATTATCATAATTATTCATTTTAATTTGGTAACTCACGAAGAATGAATACAAAACAATATTCAGTCGGCAAATTAAGTAGTATTTCAATTTCCATCAACATCGTATGAAATGAAAATATCGCTTAAGTCCAGTCGAGAAAATGACTTGCAAGCGGAAATCAACCTTAGATCAGCAGACCATATACATATTTGGCCGACTATACATACAAGATTACTAATCCAATGACCCTTATACTTTGCTCTGAAGTTTTGTATAAGATGACCCGGGGTTATTGTACCTTACATACTTTTATACTTATCTTCTTTTGTGGTGTAAGTTATACTAACACTGCTGTGGCCATTTCGAATCTATTCCAGAAAGCTATGTTATTGAGGACCATAAAGTTAGACCATAGTTAGGTAAGCGTAGTTAACCATACAAACAACTAAGGCGAAAAAAGTTCCGTTGTGCGACAAAAAGTATCCTTGCAATTGTATGGCAAATTTTCGTCGTACAACGAAAAAGTTTCATAGAAAGTTTAATTGCCTGTGCCTTACCCATAATAACTCAAAGATACAATAACCCCATACTCGTAGACAGATATTTACCCTGGATTTTATTTATTTATTCATTTGTTACAATTAACATTAACAGTACTAGGACCAAACATGCTAATTGAATTAGTATATGTACCTACATAGAGTAAAAGCAAAGTAAAAGCAAAATAATTTAATTAATTATGCACAGAGCTTTTTTTGGCTTCAGCCTCCAAATATCTGGTGACTGAAGCCACAAATCTTGATTCAGAGCTAAAAAATATATCCAGATCGCTGTCACTGAACAGAATATCATTTAATAACGCTAGTGCACGAAGTGGAGAGTGGGAGTGGCTCCGAGTCCGCGCCGCCGGCACTGCGAACAGCGGGCGCCGCCGAGGGCGGAGAACTATGGTGGGAACTGGAGGCACCCAGAAAGAGATTTGAAATAACATATAGGGATTGCTGTTCTTGCCACGTAATAATAGGAAAAAATATTTGAGAAGGTGGATGTCTCTGCGTATCTCGAGGGCAGAATAGTTAACCATTCCAAGAATAAATAATATTACCCTAAGTATAGTTCTACAGGGTCTTAAGTAAAAAACCCACCCTTCTATACAACCACGGTGTCTGTATTAAGATCGAGTAAAAAATGCCAAAAACATCACGTTTGCTGTATAGAAAATATTGAACTCGAAAAGTATCATATTCTTAGAGTCGCATGCCCCAAACAGCCAAAACCACAAATAGTAAAAATCTGGAAAATATTTTAAATTAAGGCACAAAAAACGCATTTAAAAGGGAAACTATCACGGCTGAATAGACTTGATTGGTTCCTAAGATAAAAGCCACTAAAGTGTTTATACCTACTAAAAAATATCTAAGACAGCACCAGCAGCAGCACTTTAAAATACAAAATTTCTTCATACTTTCTTTATTTTTCGAGATAGTGACACACTGAGGATGGTCCATCATGCTCTTGCCCGGTTTTGTAATAATAATTGGTTAAGTAATTAAACATATCCATAATTCTCCTATCTCACAATTTGCAACTATAAAGAAGAAGTTATTAATTAGGTAGATTTAAGTTCTTTAAATGTAGGCACTGGATTTCTAGCTTCAGCAAACTTCAAACAAACATCAAAGCTTCAAAATAAGCTGTCTTCAGCTTATGCTTCTGAGGATAACAATTTAGCTTTGAGGCACTAAGTCCGACTTTCGCAAGCGTTGGAGTTTAAGATTTCAGCATTTCTGAACTTTGCTGAAAATTCGGATTAGACTTAAAACTTGAAACTAATGTGGTTCTTGCTGTTATGGAAAAAGACTTTAACTAGTGCCAACGTCTCATAATATGTATTGTTCTCTGACTTTTGGAGACTACCGATCTTAATCACGTCTTATAAACAATAAACGCAGACGTCACGTTTACGTATATCTTACACATTGGGCTACGTTCTACGTTATGAATTTCACTCTTTTAAATAAAAATAAAAAACATTCCTAAAAAACTGCTAACTAGTAATACGTGATAGCAAATAAAAAAAAAACACCTTTTTAAAAAATCTGGCTAAGTTTCAAGCTTTATAATACTCGTAGTAACATTAACTGAAAATTAAATACTTTAATGATGAACTTTTATCCTCTGTTCGTGAACCTATTAGCCTATCAAGAGGTAAAAACCCACGCTGGCTATTAATCTCCGTCAAGAGAGGTTGCCATGAAAAAAAACATTTGCTTAAAACAAAGGGAAAAAGGACTTATCTGCAATTAAATTGGCAAGCTACATTCAACCTTCTTTTATTGGCAAGAAGACCGTGATTGTAACAGATTCTCTTCAACGGATGGTGCATTATTTATGAGAATGCGAGAGCGCTCAACGCAAGCGCTGCCTGCTGACAACCGACAAACATGATTTTTAATGGATTTTGTAGACAAAAAGCTACATATTTCAAAGCTGGAAAACGTCCGTTTTTATTGAAAACATTTTGCTCAGCCACGCTATTGAAATGGATTTGGACTCGTAAAGCGGGGTTGAGGTTTGTTATTTCGGTCGAAGTTTTTGTATACTATGATTGAATCGCTGTCCTAGAGCACCACTTTTCAGAGGTTCTAAGTTAAAGCGATATATTGTAATCACATTGTTCATCTTGTGATGCTTTATGTACATATCTGGCTTTTGTAAGTATTGTTTATTTGTCGAAGATTGTTAGAATCTGCGCCTTAATTCTACAGATAATAAACAATTAAATAGATGACATCATTTTAGCCGGCAAAAGAAGACTACACGACACGGGTGATGCCATGAAAAAAAGTTCAAGTTAATTATATGGAAAGCATTACTCACCCGGTTTTTTTACGTACATGTCAACTGCAAAAAAAAATGCTATCCAATTTCCCAAACACTTCTCGACTAAGAAGAGACGGAAGATTAAGGTTGTACTATGTATACATTGGTGCAATCTACAATTTATCTAGAGTTAAGTAAACCATGTGCACATTAGCAGTTTAAGTAGTTTTCCCCTCGCAGTGAATTTAGTCTAGCTGCTAGCAACACATTCGAGTCGTAGCCTTTCGGAACTTAACTTGCTTTTAAGCACTAATGGCATTCCTAATGTACAGCATGTTCTACCAAGGCTGCCGGGATTTCATATGCCGTATTTTTATATCAATGTTGGTACTTTTTAATCTGTTTTAAATTTCTAAGACAAATGAGACACTTGTATCATGCGTCGCCATGTTCTGCCATATTCGTCACTTACATTAAAACGGGATATATATAAATACATTCAGATTTAAAAGGATTTGGTTGGTTCGCAATTTGCCCAGACTGCTGAAGCTGATCGTACATCAATCTTACTTAAGTATTCCAAATAACTAAGTTAGGTTTAAATAAATGTAAGTTTAATCTAACTCTCTTAATTATTCAGTTTAGTTAAAAGTCTGGTAAGTTACTTTCGCTTACAACTTTGTTACAATATTTCGAAGAGTCTTGTGTGTCTTTGGTAACAGGAAATGCACGCCAATCAGTATTTTACATAAATAAATAAATATCAGGGGACAATCTTACACAAATTGACCCAGTCCCAAACTAAGCTCTAAGCTTGTACTATGGGTACTAGACAACGATAAACATCCTTACATAGAGAAAACATAGAAATCATCCAAGTAATCATTAGGAACATATATTTCCACTCATCACACAAATATCTGCCCTTACCTGAATTTAAACCCAGAACCGCTGGCTTCGGAGGCAGGGTCACTCCCAATTAGGCCACCTTGTCGTGTAACTATCTATTCCATATCCATTGGTCCCTAAAATCTGAATGGACTCTTCTCTATCTCGCTTTTAAAATCATCATCGGCATCAGCTGCTTCAGTATATTTTGAACAAGATGGAGATGGATACTCGTATGGCTACTTTAAAAGAGAAAGTTTTATACGTACTAAAGCCATTAAAACACGATAAGGAAAGGAAATAATACGTAATATTTCCAAGCGTTCCATTTTAACTTTCCTCAAGAAACAACAAAGAGTTTGCGGCGTCATTGTAAGCGTTACTGACGACTCGGCAGCGCAGGTGCTCGCCAACTTTTACCAACACTCCGTTTGAGTTATTAATTCCTTAATTCTACAGAATTTCGCAACGAAACAAATCTGTCTTGCTTGTTACTTAAATGACGCTGAAATCATTTTGATGTAAACGTTTTACTTTGAGAGATTTTAATTATTTAGTCTAAAGATTTAATTAGCGCAGTATTAAGGGTTCTACCCTTAATACTGCGCTAATGAATAACGAATGAAATAACGTGAGTTGCAATGTTGAGTTGCGGAATGGTAGTTTATCATTTTTGCAATATCCTATTAACTACCAGTGCGAAATTTCTAATTATAATTGAACATATAGACATTTGTTATTAAAAAGGTTAGAGTAATATAACTCTAGGCTAAAGGGCCTCTGTGGGCCTAACATGCCCACGGGACAAGATTTTGACATAGGCTCTGGACTTTAATCGTCTATTCCATATTTCAAAGTAAGAAGAGTTGAAGGAGACTTTAAGGTTTAAAACAAAAGAGTTTTGTGTGACTTGAGTCTTTGTAAGCAACTTTAACCCCGGGTGGCTGTCATTCATAATATAATATTATATTATTATTAATAATATTATTTATTACATACATACATAACGTCACGCCTTTATTCCCAGAGTGGGGTAGGCAGAGCAACAGAATACCAACAACTCTAAACTTGTTGATAATTCTGTAACCACGTTTTGCATTCAGGCTAAGATGTTTACTAGTGTATTAGTGACAGGTTGCAAGCCCATCGCCTAACAGTACTACAAGCCTTTATTCCCTTAGTCGCCTCTCACGACATCCACGGGAAGACATGGAGTGGCACTATTCTAACCCGGCAACCACATTAATCTATTATTAATCTATTATTTATTGTCTTCGTAATATTTGACAACGGGAATACGTCAAAATGGATCTAGATCCCTTTTGACGTATTTGACACTAGTTCCCGTTTGACATATTTGACACTAGTTCCTGTTTGACGTATTTGACACTAGTTCCAGCATGCAGGCAGCATGTTAGGCCTACTGGGCGTTATATGGTTTTTATTATTGGTGAACCCTTTAACAGCTTATAGTGGAGGGAAGGAGGAAGAGTAATATAATATAATAAGTAGGTCTGGCTAAAAGAAAATTACGGTCGGCATAAAAATTAGGCTTCCCGTATTGTTCGAAATTGAAAGGTTTTATTATTGGCTCTCGTACTTTTCTCTGAGTAACATTAAATAAGAAAGTTAATGTTCATCCTTTTTTTTGTTCTACCCTTTTCTTTTCTTTGGTTTTTAATTCCGTAGGACTTTCTTGTAAGAGAGCAGATATTTACATTTTCTAGCTTTCATTATTTCAAACAAAATTTTAAACTGTTAAAATATATCTAATGGAGTAATTGCGTGTAAATGTCCATATTTTCCCCCGAGCATCTTTTTTTATCTTAAAAGGGCTTTTGACGTCATGAACTTTGTAAAACTGACTATGTAAGATTATTCAGCATATCAGCCAAAAGACTTCCACCGCTGGACACAGGCCTTCCCCAAGGATCTCAATCATGACGCGCCAACACCAACACATCGCTTTCCGGAGATTGAAATTATTACAAATAAAGAATGTCGAATGTTTGGATGTCGTACGAGGCGACTAAGGGAGTAAACGCTTTTAGTACCTACTGTTAGGATAAGGTCCAAAAAGTTGGGCACGCTAACTCACTCAATAAAATTTTCTATGAACCTTTCCCTTGTGTGATGTAAAATTGCCATACAATTGTTAGGATACTTTTCGTCGAACAACGGAACTTTTTTAACTTTTGTTGTTTGTATGGTTAACTGCGCTTATCTATGGTCCTGACCCATGAGGCGATGGGCTTGTAACCTGTCACTAATACACTGGTAAACATCTTAGCCTGATTGTGCATGTGGTAACAGAATTATCAACAAGTTTTTTAGAGTTGTTGGTAATTCTATAGCTCTTGCCTACCCCACTCTGGGAATAAAGGCGTGATATTATGTATGTATGTATATAAAAGAAGTCTTATCTCATCTTTTCTCGCATTGTACTAAACTTGTCAGAAAGCGACGGATATTTTTACTACATTTAGTCACGCGATAATCATGGCCATAATAAGCCCCCAAACGTAGCAACCCTGTGTTTGACTTCTGACGTTTCAAGATCTAAGCCAATGTTAACATTATTACTCGAGTTTGAACTGACTCGGTTCATTTCTAAAACGAATTATTAGATGCCATTTAGATATTTACTCTGTGATACGCGTGAAGGATTTGCTTCCGAAGTTGATTATTAATTCGATAATTATATTACTGCAATGTAGGAGTATTAGTATGAGAGCAAGACGGCCATTAAAATAACTAACAGGCTTTTCTTCTGAGTTCTTAGGGTTGGCAACGCATTTACAATCCAGGGTTGGTCTATAGCCCACACCATCAGAGATGTTAATTTCAAAACCGGATTCTTGTCGATCGATATATCGAGCGAGTGAACTCTTGAGGACAAGGCTACCTAAAAAATATTTACAAATAAACAATTATCAAAGGACAATCTCACATAATTGACCTAGTCCCAAACTAAGCTCAAGGCTTGAACTGTAGGCACACAACGATAATCATATTTGTATCGATAAATAAGACCCAGGAACAAATACCATGCTCATTATAAAAAATATCTGCCCTTACCGGTATTAGAACCCGGGACCGATAGTTTGATAATTGTTAAATATTGGTAAAGTATCTTAGATGCCAAATATATTGCGAATACATATTGTACAAATCTAACAGCGTTTCCTACTCAGCAAAGATTTATTTTAAAGTCTTATCCTGATAAAAGACTATGCATATGGAGTAAAAAAACATGAACGAGTTTATGTACACAGTGATATAGGTAAGTGAACTATTGGACGCAGGCCTCGGCAAATTGAACAAATGAGACCTGATGTCAGCAGCCTGGGGTACTATTCTTTAACACGAGACAATCGCAATGAAATACTTACTCGAACCAGAAATAACAGTTCTTAATACATACAACATTTTTGTAACCCAAATGTAAATAAATACCTACAGAATTTGCAAATCAAAGTAATGTATGTAATTAATTTAATTGTGATATAAGTATTGAAACAGACATATTAACAATGCAACAAAAAATACACATTAGTAATAAACAGAGAGAAAAAAATTCTTCTTCTATCTTATCCTTTCTTCTTAAAGTTTACTGTACGATCGATGTTTTCCGAATGATTTCCTGTTTAAATTTATTTGATGTTCTCTTAGACAGTTTTTAAAAGAAAAAGGTAAGTAGGTAAATTTACTTATAAACTCGTTACATGTGCTTTCTTTTAAGGTATTTTCAGATTTTTATCACTGGTAACTTAGGCTGTAGTTGGGAGGATGACGACGACAACTTTACAAGTAAACAGTCGCGGAACCCTTAAAACTCCTGGAATTCGAGCTCGGTACCTTACGAAACTGCACCCTACCCACCATTGCCACCAATGCTCCCCATTACCGAGTAGGCTGTATGCTTTTTCCATACCAACAAACGATTTCAAAACGACAAAATCTATGATGAAAGCGACATGAGTTAGCACATATGTTAAACAGTAAATGACTATTAAAGATTGTTCGACAAAACTTTCTGTTGCGATTATGCTTCTGAAATTCGGTCGAAAAAAGTCGATCGCACAATGAAATAAATCGCATGACTGAAGATAGCCCCGCTGTCTCCCCGGACGAAGGGAAATTACGATGTAGTCGCTCCACCGCCCGGCGAGGCTGCCGCGTATCACGCTTTGTGTCGGCGTGTGCATAGATTCACGTTCTCACTTCTAAAATGGACTTTAAAAGGGCTTTTTCAATTCCAATTAGGAATTCAGGGTGTGAGGTATTTACTCGTCACTGACAAAACCAAAAGTTTATTAGGGAATGATACCATAAAGAATTAGGAAAATTTAGGAAAACATAAAATTTAAATATTAAGTTGATATGCTAACACAAATAACTTTTGACGTGTTACGGTATTTTTTTAAACTCTGCCACCATTACTGTCAAGTAAATAAGAACTATCGTAAAGTTGAAATTACGATAACACGCCAAAGATAATATGATTGTACCATGTTGAATAGAGGCCCTGTACTATTGTAGTGTTTTCAATCCCTTCACTATTTTAGTTAAAGTATGCGTTGTCACTTTCTGTCCGATGGAAATGTCGCAATAAGAGATAAAAGGACAGATATTTTAAACCTTTTTTTACATATTTTTACCTGTGTATTTTTTTTATTTGTCTCCTTATCCCGTCTAAGGTTGTCTGGAAGAGATCGCTAATTAGCGATAAGACCACCTGTTGTTTACCTGTGTCGTTTATTTTTAATGTGCTATTTCACCGTAATGTTTTTGTTTGGTACAATAAAGTGTTTTTTTATTGTATTTTAAGCACACTTTAGCTTTTACACTTGCAATGATTTTAGCACATTATTCCTCTGATTTATTATTCATATCTACGTTTTGTAATCACGTTTAGTAACTACCCTTATTCCAAACCCTAATATACACATCTATACAAAAACCACTCCCTGTAAAATATTCATCCATAGTACAACCTCATTAGTGAATCCGTCACCGACCCGTCGAGGCCAATTTCACCCTCTTTGATTCCATGTCAATCGACACGGATGGCGATCAATTTCACGCTTCCGCGCCTTCAAATAAGGTGGCTGCTAAATTTATTAAGTACAAAAACATACTTATTAAATATATTGGCAATTTCTGTATGGACTTAAAAATTATGTATATTCTTATTTTTTACGGGGGCTTTGTTTTTAACAATTGACCGTCTGCTTTGTTGCGAATACTGATAATTCATAAAATTATATATCAAACGTGTTTTTATTCATTCATTTAGTTTCATACATTCATAATTCCATGTTCATGTAAAGGAAACTCATCACTTCATCGAATTTCACTTCATTAAATGTATCATTTCATTGAATTTCATTTCAACGCTATTTTCTGCTGAAACCATGATGTTTTCAGGGTATCTAAAACATTAATTACGTAAGTGAGGTTAGGTTACATGTTTAAGAAACCCTGAAAACATTATGGTTTCAACAGAAAACAGAGTTCGATGAAATGTAATTCGATGAAATGATACATTCGATGAAACGTGTTTCGATGAAATGATAAACGCTCAGGTGTAAAGAAACCAACATCAAATATCTTACCAATTGAGAGCCCACTCAACCCCTTGAATTCCCATTTAAATAGGTACCATCAAAACG
Organism: Acleris holmiana; assembly: GCA_949316455.1. Taxonomy (NCBI): domain Eukaryota; kingdom Metazoa; phylum Arthropoda; class Insecta; order Lepidoptera; family Tortricidae; genus Acleris; species Acleris holmiana. The sequence continues at coordinate 16,713,482 of OX438768.1, forward strand.
TTTATAGCTTCCCCTCATGGACTATCAAATTTTCCGGAAATCAGGGCAAGGAATATCTGTGTGCCAAGTACGAGTATCATCCAAATCTGCTTTACAAGATTTGTGTTATTGAGAAACATATGCTTATAAAAACATAAAGTAGGATACGTGATGGAATGTCCTTGGTTCCGTGGAACATGGGACGCGTGCTAGTGTGGGACGCAACCTGTGTAGACACGCTAGCTCCGTCACATCTCCACAGGACCTCTGGTGCGGCAGCTGAAGCGGCTGAATGCATCATGGTTGGCAAGTATAGTAGTCTCGGTCATAGTTTAACTCCGTTCGGCGTCGAGACCCTTAGTGTGTGGGGTCCTAGCGCTCTAAGACTCTTCAAAGATATTTCGAAGAGACTCATTGACTTCACTGTACGATGCCACAGGGCTCTATTTTAGACATAGCCTTTTACTTTTACTTTTAGTTTTAATTATCATTCGTAAGTTTTTATAAATTTTATCTAGTAGCACATTAGATTGTTGCAATAAATAAACAACTAGTTTTACAGGCCCTAGTTGAATATCAAAACAAGAAGACGTTTTGGTGGTGGTACAACCCTGTGCAGTGTCCGTCCAGATCGCTACCACCATCATATCCATTACCCTACCGCCAAGCAGCAGTGTTCGCATTGATGTGTTCCAGTGTGGCGATAAGACAACCAGTGACATTACTAGCATAGATACGAGTATATTCCATCTTATTTCACAGGGTTGGCAACGCATTTGAGGTTTTAGGATTGCAGTGTTGAGATAATAGTCTGGAGAATTCAAATGTCTATGGGTCTCACATTCCACTTACCATCAGTTGGCTAGAGTGCTCGAGTGCCTTCTCTTTGCAATAAAAAAAAGAATAAATACAAAAAAAAAACTGCAATCAGTACTGAGCTGATTAAGTTTAAAATAACATTAATGCAACTTAAGGTCGAAAATAACTTTAACTGGGTGCGTGCGCAAGACTTTATCTGCTTAATATTACAATTTAACTTGGTTCTTAAAATCTTGCAGTTTTCCTTGCACTTTACCATCAAAGGTACATACATACATACGCCACCACGCCTTCATTCCCAGGGAGGGGTAGGCAGAGCTACAGAAATACCAACAACTCCAAAAAAGACTTATTGATCATTCCAAGAAGTTAACTAGTGTATTAGTGACAGGTTGCAAGCCCATCGCCTAACAGTACTACAAGCCCTTATTCCCTTAGTCGCCTCTTACGACTTCCACGGGAAGACATGGAGTGGCACTATTCTAACCGGGCAACCACACAAAGCAAACAGAGCCCCTAGTCAAAATGCGTTCGCTAACTAGCGTTTGTATTCGTATTGTTTTTAAACCAATCGCATCACTGGTAGATCACGTCATTCGAAAAGTCACGTGATCTACCAGTGACGCGATTGGTTTAAAAACCAAACGCATAGAAACGCTAGTTAGCGAACGCATTTTGGCTAGGGGCTCAGACCAATCAAAGGTTTAATTTACCATAATTTACGCTTACATTAAAGCTAACAAATTACCACTGTCTACTCTACGGTAGTAGGTATTGGACAAAATAATTAATATGGAGATTACACGTGGCGCAGAATGTATGTCGTTAATTCCTGAACCAAATTAGTTATTCCTTTATTAATCTATTTTCTATCAACGCATTAAACAAGTAATCTAGACGCACGCGAGGGTGTAAAATTATTCATAGAAAACGTCGTCAAACACCAACCAGGCTTGCTCATGCACAATTTTCTAGCGTCTAGTCTTTCGCCAAATTTCTAGAATATTCACAGGCCATTCTAGGAGAGGAAAATGTTTTATTTAACATTATAATCTTGTAATATAGTAAAAAAACCGGACAAGAGCATGTTGCACCATGCTCAGTGTAGTGTTCTGAAGCCGTTAAGTACCTACTACAAACATAAAAATCAACAAGTTATAACTAATTTTCTATTTTAAACCATTTGGTGCCATCTTACGGCCGAACCCTATATTCAAACCGCGGATAGATAAGGCTTACTGCGGATAAAATTTGACATTTGTCTATACAAAATGTGTCAAATTTTAATCCGAAGTAAGGCTATCTGTCCGCGGTTTGAATATAGGGTTCGGCCGTTAGATGATTTTAGTAGTTATAAACACTTTAATCACCTGTATCTCAAGAACCAATGATGTCTACTTAGTCGTGATAGTGTTCCTTTTAAATTCGTTATATGCGCTTTTATTTAAGTTCTTTTTCAGCGTTTTAGTATTTGTAGTTTTGGCTGTAAGGGGGGGGACGACGACGACACTTGACTCTAACAAAAATTAGCGCTTTAAAGCTTAATATTTCATAAACGGATCCCTTGATCGAAAAATTGTTCTCACAAACCCACAATTTTACCACATTGTTCGCGTAACTAATATGTATATGCATGCCAAATTACAGCTTTCTAGTACATAGAGTCTCTGCGCTAGGCTGCTTACGGACGGACGGACGGACGTACGGACATGCCGTAAATAAATAAATAATAAATATAAGGGGACATTCGCACACAAACCCCAAACTAAACTCTATAGGTACTAGACAACGATAAACATACTTTTACCGGGTGTGGCCTGTAATAGGAGCAATAAATTGAGGGATCGTTTCCACACCACAAACGTAACAACATTTATTCTACAACTTTTGAAAATAACTTATTGTTAACCAAATATTAATGAGTTTAGATTTTCCAAGCAAGCAATGTATTGCGAAAACTACGAAGTTTGTAGGCTGACAGTAGATGTCAACTAGACTATTGGATGGAGTACATTGAAAATGCTATTAAGTTTGTTCGAAAACAATCCAAATATTAAATTACATATTTTTTTAAAGTTGTAGAACAAATGTTGCTACGTTTATAGAGTAGAAATGATCCCTCAATTTATTGCTCCTATTACAGGCCACACCCGGTATAGAGAAATACATAGTTTAATACTTAGAAAACATCCAAGACTCGGGAACAAATATTCGCGATCATCACACAAATTTCTACCCTTACCGGGATTTGAACACAGAACCTGAAAAAAAAAAAGAAAAAAAAAAAGGATTCCTAGTTTGACTACGGAATCCTAAAAAGAATGTTTTCCATCAAAAAGGGAAGAAAACAGCGTATTTGAGGTCCCGTCAATGTGTGGTTTGTGACATTTAAAAGTTACCTGTGAATCCTGTCATACATCACCCCGCTATATGTCGTTAAGATACCTGCATAAACGGGGCATTATCTACCCAGAGTCGCGTATTTAATAGGTACCGGTGTTCTTTTCGGTACGCATCAAACATAATGGTCATAATATATAACGGTATTTTTATTCTGAAACCCTAAACTTTTCAGAATTGCTATAAAACAAAACTAGCCTAAATAAAAAAATGGATTCTAAACAATAAAATACCTTTTAAAAAAATCGTGTTTTTTTTTTGAAAATGATTTTAATTCTGAAATATTTTGAACTTTGTATTTTATGATACGTTCTGCTTCTTTTCCGGGGTACGCATCCTGTCAGCGCGCTGTTTGCCCGTGTGGTTGCCGAGTTAGAGTGGTGCCACTCCATGCCTTCCCGTGAATGTCGTAAGAGGCGAGTAAGGAAATAAAGTCTTGGTACTATTAGGCGATGCACAAACTGTCACTAATACACTGGTAAACTTCTTGACCTAATTGTGCAGTCTTATTAGAGTTGTTGGTATTTCTGTAGCTCGGGGAATACAGGCGTGATGTTGTGTATAGCTCATTATAAATATTAATATCACTTGCTTATTCACTGATACATTCAATCATCTATACGATCATTAGTGCCATATTAATGACGTACGAGCGAAGCCTGAAGTATCCATAAGAGGGCTCTCATGCTTGCTGCGTTCGGATATGAATAACGCGAATATGCGTTCGGAAACTAGCAACATACATAATAACATGTACTCGTATATCCGGAACATTAGATAAAACGCAAACCACGTATTTAGATACCGCGACCTATTAAAAAGAGCCGTTTGAACTAGACACAAAAAACTGAACTAAACTTTGTACTATCAACGGTCAAGTTTTCACTTTGCCTGTGTGCTTGACACAAAACCTTTTTTTTTAATAATATAATAAATTATGTATTTAAAGGTAGAAAACACGTTGAAAAATTACAGTGTACAAATAATTACAATTTTGCGAGCGCTTTTAAGGACTGCGCGGTATGCTGAGGATGCATGCGGATGACGTCACTATCAATCACCCTCGAAAACTTATTAACAATCCATTACACTAGGAGTGGTGTTAAAAGGCAGTTGAGATTTCCGCAAATTTTGGCTTCGAAAGTATGTTTTTGCTATCGTTATATTTAACGCTAAGAGCCTAGACGAGAAACGATAATTAGTGCAGATTAAAGCATTACCAAAAAATCACTGCTATTGTGCTACTTGCTAGTACAATGCTTCTACGAATTTGTTTCGGTGAAATTCCTTTTAATTAAATTTCTGCTATCAGTTGAGCAGTTGTATGATAAGTTCGTGATCCCGGATATCTTTGGTCTAAAATAGTCATTTTTTAATAAAAGTTTGGAAAATAAACCTTACTCTTTAAATCAAACAAATTTTGCTTTAATTCACATCACAATCCAATTTAAAACCGCGTCTATGACTTAAAAAACCAAGGCTTTGTTTCACTTTGTCTCAAACTGTTTATTATACGACCGCCATGGCAAAATAATATGCGATATCGTTTACTCAATAGTTAACAAATGCCCTAACTTTATTTTCTTAATATAACCTCGCTAACCAGTAAATGGGGAGTCACTAAGCTGAATTTCACAATTTATGACCAAAGCAAAGCTCGTTAAAGTAGGAATAGAACAGTTCCGCGTTTATTTACACGCCCATGCGTCAAACACTAAGCACTCGAGCACGAGTACTCGCTCCACCATCGCCGCGTAATTTAAACGAATTATTGTTTCAAGATTAAGTCAGTAATGGTGACTAGGGCGGTAAAACAAAGATTGTCTTAGGTCGCACGCATCTGACTCCTGAGCCGAAGGCGAGGGCGATACATACACGATATTCAAAATTGAAAACCGGGCGAGAGCATGTCAGATCATGCCCAGCATAGGGTTCCGAAGCCGTCAAGTACTTACAACAAATGTAAAAATTACAAGTAATAATAAATTTTCCATTTAAAGTGTTTTGGTGCCGCCTTAGATGATTTACGTAGGTATAAACACTTTGATCGCCTGTATCTCAAGAACCAATGATATCTACTTAGTCGAGATAGGTTTCCTTTTAAATTAATTATTATGTGCTTTTGTTGAAGACATATTTCATATTTTTAGTATTTGTAGTTTGGCTGTGGGGGGAGGGCCACTTGACTCTAACAAAAATTTGCACTTTAAAGCTTAATATTTCATAAACGGATCCTTTAATGGAAAAAATGTTTTCACAAGTCCGCAATATGGGGAGTAGACGAAAAAAAAAACACGTAGGGGAGGTACACTAAAAATGTTTTTTTCAATATTATATTTTATTACTTTGTTGGCGTGATTAACAAAAAACAAATTACAGCTTTCATGCCAAATTACAGCTTTCTAATACCTTAGAGTCTCAGAGCTAGGCTGCGGACAGACGGACGGACATGGCGAAACTATAAGGGTTCCTAGTTTGACTACGGAACCCTAAAAACGGTCGCTTAAGCCGCTAAACCGATTTAGATTAAATATGGTATGGAGATAGCTTTGGCGGGGAAGGATATTATGATGTTTTTTATCCGGGAAAATAGGCCAGTTCCAGATCGAATAGCAATACTAAACCAATTTTTTAGACAGACGGATTCGCGGGCAACAACTAGTTGTAAGTATTGTTACTTCCCGGGCCCCTATTCCACAATTAATTAGCTTCTTTTGCTTCAATATCGTTATTATATTGACATTATGGCAGCTCTTATGCATATGGCAGTAAGAGCTATTTACTATCAAAATGGCTGCATTGTACATACAGTCTTGTAGGTAGAAAAAGTAAGTCAAATAATTCAAAAATATTGAGATTGTTAAATTACTTGGAAACTTTATGGTAATTAACACGCTGCAAACTTGTCCAAGTTCCTCAAGATGACTCTCCGTAAACAGAATTGGGTCCTCTACTCGTAGTTTCTTCGAGGACTTACATCCTTCAGCTTCATTAATAAACTGTAATTCTAAGCTCAATACTTACTCGTACATCTACCAGATACTTAATTACTTGACTCTTGCGTTCACGAAACCTGAAAAGGGCTCGAAGTAACTTAATAAATTATGTAAACTACTTCAAGATAGGTAAAATACCCGCGCAATTTTAATATTTAGAACAGTCGACTACGAGTATGAAGAGATGTATCCAATTTTGAACCTTACTCCAATGCGATAAGGTGACAAAGTGGATACATCTCTTTGTACCCATTATACTCGGGACATTTCAGAGACAATTAGACGTTCCTTTTTAGGATTCCGTAGTCAAACTAGGAACCCTTATAGTTTCGCCATGTCCGTCCGTCCGTCGTTATAAAATGTAAAAAAAATTTTTTGGGTTCCTCCCCTACACGCAACGTGGGGATGTATTTTTTTTTTCTCGTCTAATCTATAGTGTGGGGTGTTGTTGGATAGGTCATTCAAAAATATTACGGGTTTGTAATAACAGTTTTTCGATTAAGTAATCCGCTTATGAAATATTAAGCTTTAAAGCGCTAAGTTTTGCTAGACTCAAGTGTCCACCCCCCCCCCCCCCCCGTCTCCCCCTACAGTCAAAACTACTAATACTAAAAAGCAGAAAAAAACTTAAATGAAAGAGCATATAACGAATTTTAAAGGAAAACTATTTCGACTAAGTAGACATCATTAGTTTACTTTTAAAATCATCTAAGATGCACCAATTGATTTTAAATAGAAAATTATTTATTACTTGTTGATTTTTATGTTTGTAGTACTTAACGGCTTCGGAACCCTACATTGGTTCGACATGCTCTTGCCTCGTTTTTCAAACTTGTGTAAGAAGATCGTCACTAAGAAACGACTGAAGGTTGGCGCAGACATAAGCACTCGGCAACGGACCAGGGGCAATAGCCAAGATGTAAACGCTCCTAAACTTTCTTTTCTATCACTAAATATGTATGTAACTTTTTTATTTAAAAGCATTACATGGTTTCTTATCGTATAATCGTGCCAAACTACAGAGCAGTTTGTCGGCACTTACTCCTGGCAATTATTTAATCAATAACGCTAACAAGTAACACTCAACAGAAAATTAGTAATCCGCACTAGTAAATTTTTATTTAGTTTGACACATAAAACTTTTTTAATTTTCGTGCATTACGATAAACCAAGACGTGGTCAAATATAAACGCACAGATCTATAGCAATGGCGGCGTGTTCCTATACTTAGCGAAAGTTCCCTATGCCTTGCTTAATGCGATTCCTCAAACTTATAACAAAAACTACTCGCTTCTGCATATTTACGACTTCAAAAATACTGTTTGCTGAAAATAAGTAACCAAGCTTCCGCTTCAATGGCACATTTCACGGTCACTTAAGCTAATTAAGTGTCTTAAGTAAGCTTCAGACAAAGAATTTTAATTGCACGATGCTTCACTTTCACGAACACTGAACAGCTGTAAGGAAGAGAGAGATTGCGCAAGGCGGTACACAGAGAGTTACAAGTGCAAAACTTAGTTCTGCTACGGTGCTATTCTCTATTAAAGACTCGCTAGAAAGATTCGCTAGTTCGAATCCTGATTTAACCAACAAATGGTATAGACACGAATCGGCTGCCGATCCCACCGCGTGCAAAGGTCAAATTACGCTAGTTCTATCGAGAAAATTCGCGTTTCTTATAAAATAATAACACCTCCGATTTCCTTACTTAAATGAACCGTGCTCGGTGAGCCATGACGGAATATGTGAACTTAAAATTTATTAGAATTGTAATGGAAATGTTTGTGGTCCAAGTAATGAACAGGGCAATGCTTTTAGCGGATTAGGCGGGATATTTATGGTAATGTCAACTATTTAACTGCCTAAATGGCCTTGGATGTGTTTTTACGATGGTAAGGTCCGTTCCACGGCCTTTAGTTTAGAGCTTTTCAACGGTTAGAAGCTTTCCACAACTATTTGGTTCCCGCATTTTTCACCGTGGGCGTGGACCTCGACAAGTTACATTCTGCGAAAGTTAGTTACAGCAGTATTCAAGAATATATAGATAAATGTTTAACGTAAGGTGTCGTTTGTTCCTCTATGTCAAAGTCTAATTATTAAGCTTTTGTAGGGTTAGTTGCATTCTAGCTAGCCCTAGAGGATGCTGTTAGCCTGTTACGCAATAACCTTCAGTATCTAGTAGGTAGTAATTTTTTACTAAATATTTGTACGTTATTGCGAAATAGGACCTCTAGGGAGTCTAGGGCTAGCCAGAATGCAACTTATTCCACGAAAGCTAAACACAGACACAATTGCGTTACAGTATCCAGGGCTGGGATTCTACACGGTAATAACGGTATCATCTTTGACCTGTTTCCGTATTGTTAACTCTTATGTCATTTACAATAATGGCGACTGTGATATAAACGATACTAAAACACGTCAAACGTGATATAGTTATAACAAACGTTAAAAACACTTCGTTCGTTTACCCGATCCTTCGATCATTCGTTACCAATTTTTCGCCTGCAAAAAACATACCACTAACATTGTCAATACTGAACAATCTGGTAAGCAGTCCTCTTGAGAATTCTTTGACTGTCATATGATACGATCAACGAACCTAAACAGCTATCGCCTAAATTAAGTAACATTTGACATAGCTATCAGTGATACGTAAGATCTTACTCAAGTAAAATGAAATATACATTTGATGAGACGTTTAACAACTTTTAATTTGAATAAATTAATATTTGCTTGGACCAAAGTAGTAACAGGTTTCATTAACCGATAAATTTACCCGCAAAAGAGCTTTAAAAATATTATTCCAACCAGCAAGCAAGCCGCAGAAGAAGTATTACAGTAAAAAAATCAAAAGACTTGCAAAGAAATCTCGCTCTATTTCAAACGTTAAAGCAGAAATCTATGCTCTTTATTAAACTTTCTGAACACAGCGCAGTTTATGGCAGTGACTTAAGTAGCGCGATAAGCAGTGTTGCCGTTGCATTAAGTCAAGACCACAATCTCCTAGCCATTACGGCTTTGTACACCGTTATGGAACCTTTTCACAATAAACATTGTCCTATAATTAATGTTACTTCACTACTGTGGTACTTAAAAGGTGACGTGGAAAGGTTCTACAGACGGTCAGAGCTATAATTGTTATTATTATTATTATTGTTCGCATTAACCTACCCCTGCAGTTAATTATATTACAGCGTTGACCGCTTTTTCAGACAGTTAATTAAATCATAAACGGAGGTAGTGTATGATTTTATTAAGAGTTTATAAAACTAAATAATAAGCAGCAATTAAAAATTAATCCCTAACAAAATGTAATTAAAGTTTTAAACTTGATTAAGTTTATCTTATTATATTTAAATTAAGTAATTCACAAAGTAAGACTCAAATATTGAACCACAATTTCAGACGAAAACTCCTAAGTTGACAAAACTTTTCGTCGTCGCTTTAAGTTAAACTAAACACGAACTGTTATTGAAATATTACTTAAATCGGGTACAAATCCCATTAATAATGAACTTTGAAACGGCTCTATCAATAGCGCTTTTGTAATATAAATATAATGTAAATGATTTGCATTTTTATGCTTTCCTTCCGACAAAGTATCATTTGGACCATTGTACTTAGAAACAAATGGCACGAGACCTCTTGATAGTCTTAGTCTTGACCTTTAAGTAGTTCTTATTTCTATGGTTTGTTAGGAGTGGCACAGGTCAAGTTTTATTGGATAATGGCATCACTTTTCGGTTGCATACGTAATAAAATAAAGTCGCCCACGCGGGATTTCGTCAGTGTCCATTAGATACAGTTATGGAAGTCCACAATAGAATAGGGTATAATCTACTGTTTGGGAACGATTGCGATAAATTATCTGATACAAATAGTATTAGAATGAATAGGAGAATATTTCGATATACGTCCATTATGTTTACAACCGATATGTTTACCGAATGGGAGTAACGGAATTGTCGTAAATAGATTATTTATTATATATTACCGCGAAACGGAATTCTTAGTATAACATCTTATGACAAAGTTTTTGAATAGGTGTTAAAAGTGTTAAGTGGCTGACGTTTAAGTGTTACAATTTACTTATAGATATTTTAAGTGGGTTTAGGATTGAGACATTGGGTTGTGAAAGTAATAAAGGCAGCCGCTTCGTTTTAACACATCATTCGGTACCAAAAGCTGTATATGGGCTAGTTTTTTTGTATTTAAATGTGAGCCCTTGGCCTTGAATACGTTACCCGATTGTCACTCGACGCTGGTGAAAAATTGCCCTCCGCGATAACGTATTCTTCACGCAGCTCGAATATTTTCGCACGTGAAGAGTGGGCATTTATCAAAATTCGTTCGCGGCATCTCAATCTGTTACTTTCCTTTTCATGACCGAAAGGGGACATCGGTGCCATTTGAATATTGGTGACCAGGGAGGGATATAAAATAAAAAATAAAATAAAATAAATAAATATCACGGGAAAATCTCACACAAATTGACCTAGTCCCAAACTAAGCTCTAGGCTTGTACTATGGGAACTAGACAACGATAAACATACTTATATAGAGAAATAAATACTTAAATACATAGAAAACAACCAAGACTCAGGAACAAATATTCGCGCTCATCACACAAATATCTGCCCTTACCGGGATTTGAACCCAGGACCACTGGCTTCGGAGGCAGGGTCACTCCCAACTAGGCTAGCGTGTCGTCAGCATGCGTGTCGTATGGTTAGCATTTGAATTATTTTTCAGGATAAAGTTTTGGTTAAGTATCAAGTTTTTAAGTTTCGGAGGTAATTTTACACTCTAAGTTTTAATAAAACGTTCATGTCATTTTTATTTTACAATATCATTTTTTTTTGTCTATGGAGACTTGTTTTCTTCCTCGAATCTCAAAACGAAACGAATGCTTCTATTCAAATTAATTTCCCCGGATACACAGTATATCCCGGCCGAGTGTAATCCTTTACTTCCTGTATTAGTCAATCTGAAAATCCGCAGGCTTAGATACTCACGAACTTAGCTCAAAGTGAACAACTTCTGCCTTTTAGAATAATACTGAATTAGTGAACCAAATGACGAGAGACCGGCCGGCATGGCACTACCGACAAAACACGAGGCATTTTCGTACTGTTAACAGGAAACCTTTACTATGCTCGTAGAAAATACTCGTTTCTACACCAACATTTTTCTTTACGGTAATCCATTGCTGCCTTTTTTAACCTGACCGTTTAAACATTACAAGCGCCAACAGTAATGAAAAGTGTGTTGAGTATATTTTCGTCACTGATTGTAGGCGTGAAATTTCCAAGGTTTTGTAGTACGGAGGCAGAAGTGGCAATACGTAAGCCAGTTCGGCGGCAACGCTGTGTTACGGATAACGTGTCGACTCCCAAGCGGTTCTATGCCGATGTTACGCGATTTTCGCGCGCATTTCGACGTCTGATTCCCGCTGTACGATGTTTTTTAATGTGTTGCAGTTGGTTATGATGCACTTATTAAATGAGTAAATAGTGCTTCGAGTGAAATAATATTATTTTATATTATATAATAGTGTTAGTTATAGTGATTTCGAACGGTCAAGACATTGCTGTATGTAAATATTCTTCAGTCGAAAAGGTATGTTTCCCATAGATTTTTCGCACGCCTTGAGGGATAATTACAGACGATTGGACTCGTCTGAAATTAATGAATGAACAAGACAAAGCGGTGAAATATTTAAAAAGTCCCTAAGCCATTTTGGCGCAGACCGCAATTTATTAAACATTAAAGAGGGGACGCCGATAAAAAGTTATTTAACTATTGTTACGAAAGAAGCGTTAGAATAATTGAAATTTACGAGGTACGCACCCTAAGAAGAAATTATATCTGAATCTTTACTACCTACTAATAACTTTAAGTGTTCAAATTCAAATCTCGTTAGCTTAACCTTGTGTACAGTTAGACATGATGTTACATAGAACAACATTCGTGTTTGGAGTGCGATGGTTCAAGGTGCCGATGGTGTATTGTGTCACTAAGATGCAAAGTGAGTCACTCTGCCTACATATGGCCATGCATCTACCGCTGCGACTCTTAGCGCTAATCGTGTAGGCGCTAATACACGTCATTGTGGACTATGTCACCTAGCCACAGGGTGTTTATGTTTACATTGCTTTGTTTAAGCCAGCATGTGGCATGAGAAATACAATCAAATTTGCGGCGTAACTAAAGGGAAAAGCAAGAGATATTTCATGAACGCTAAGGACTTTTAATCTGTCAAATGTATTGGAGTGGTGTTTTTGAAGTTAGCGCTTATTGGACTGGTAGTGTGACGACCTCGAGCATTTAGGGCTAGGTAAATAATGTGTGAAATTGAGTTCTATTTTTTGTTTTCTAGGCTGTCTGGTATTTTTAGATTCTTTGTTATGACTTCCTCCGTAGAATAGTGGTACAAAAGTTTAGAGATCACTGATTTATACTATCGGTACAAACACCATTGTTACTCTGTTTAATTTCATCATATAAATAAAACATTAATAGCACTACTGCGCCAATTGCGTACAAACTTGGGGTTAGTGAAGATGCATAAAGACAAGCTAGCGACTTTCGAAAATAGACAAAATATAAAAGATTGATGTAAGCTGAGGCCATAACCAAGATGCGAACGCTAACTAGCGTTTCTATTCATTTTGTTTTTAACCCAATAGAGTCACTGATAGATCACATCAAACAAAAAGTCACATGATCTATCAGTGACGCGATTGATCACAGATCGCGTCAACCGCTTATGTCAACTCCGTACATATCTTTGGGTTTGCATCTTAAATAAATAAATAAAATAAATATCAGGGGACACTCTCACACAAATTGACCTAGTCCCAAACTAAGCTCTAGGCTTGTACTATGGGTAGTAGACAACGATAAACATACTTATATAGAGAAATACATACTTAAATACATAAAAAACATCCAAGACTCGGGGACAAATATTCGCGCTCATCACACAGATATCTGCCCTTATCAGGATTTGAACCCAGGACCGCTAGCTTCGGAGGCGGGGTCACTCCCAACTAGGCTAACGTGTCGTCAAGATAAATAATATAGGTACGGGTCGAATAGAGAATTTCTTCTGTTTTTGCAAGTCGGCTGAATGGTCGAATCGTCAGTTCTACTTTAGTTAAAGGCTTAGTTTCCCATTAATAAAACAGCAACACAAATTGAATGTCGTTTTATTGAGGATCGAGGTTCGATTTCTTGCCCTTCTACAAAGGAGTTGAAGGCGTAAAAAGTGTTTTAGAGATCTTTGACCTTTCGGGATCTTTTACACTAACCAACTTTTTTAAGACGCTTGCTTTAGTTTGCTTTGGGTTTTTAGAGTAGGTACATTGATTCCAGTGATGGGCAAAATATAATCGACTGACGATTAATGATTAAGATTAACCTACTTAATCACGATTAACGATTATAAATGTCGATTCGCTAATCTTAGTCGAAAAAGTTTCGATTAATTTAGTCAGTTTCGTCATCGTCGATTAATTACCAGCGACTGAAAATTTATTCGATGAATTAATTAGATTAATTTTCTCTCGATTAATATTAGGAATAAATAAGTTTCTTTAGTAAGTCTAAGTGTCGAGTTACGTTGACAGATTGCTACAGCTTAATGAATGTGAATATAGTGTTTACTTTTTGTATCTAAACATCAGTATTTTATTATTTTGTAATATTTGTAACACATATTGGTTTTTTGTATCGTTTGTGATCCAATTTTTAATAGATATTTAATTGTAAAAAATAGTCGATTGAATTAATCGTGATTAATTATGTGACGGTTGATTGTTTAATCGATATTAGTTGATTAAAAAGTAATCGGTTAATGCCCATCTCTGATTGATTCCGAGGGTATAAAGTATAAGTACGCGAGTTAGGGCAGAGTCATACGTACGTTGCCGATGTAGACAATGACATAAGCACTTTTTTCAGCTACCGCGAGAAAATAAAGCTATTTTTTTTTGCCAAAAATATTTTTATTTTTTATGGAATCGCCGGTCATAAAATGGTTAAGACCTCAAACCAGACCAAACATACCCAAATTTCCGAGCATTGTTGAGAAAAAAATATTAACAGTTTACTTTACTTATAATGTAACTTAACTATTAATACTAAATACTGTACTTATGCACAGTAATCATCAGCTTTTCGAGAACAAACGTACAAACCAAAATTCCGTAGTTCTATTAAAAATACTGGCTATCCAAATGCCAATTAACACAACCATAATTAGTAAGTTAGGGAGGTTATTATGACATGGCTATGCAATTCATTTTACGGTGAGCGTAAAGGACAAAGCTATAATAGTTATATAGCGTAAACAGAATTGCATAGTTATGTCATAATAACCCCCCAGATCAACTCTTAGACACCATCACTGCATTGCTCGTATTTGGTTGTATTCCGAATTTCATTTTTCCCTTATAACAGAAGCTGGTTCAAAGTTGACTGGTAAGATTAAAACTTAAGAAACTGACCAACAAATAATACAGGATTGTAATAATAAAGACACGATTGAAGCACGCCTATTCAGCTATTGTGCAAAAAAAACAACCAACGAATCTCAATGTTTATTTTGAATCAGCTTATCTTCAACGGTTGTCCATTAGAGATAACCTCACCCGCTGTTGGCAAGATGATGAGGAATAAATCAATCCTCTGTTTTGATTTAATGTAAAATGTATGCCCAACAGAAGCCAACACGATGCCAACGAGATTTATGAACACAATGTATATTCAGTGCGTCAGGAATGTTTGATCTACTTCCTGAATCAACCGCAGATTTCGATGAGAGCGACATTTAGTTTTGTCGAATTATAATATATATAATATATGATGTGTATGTATATTTTTTATTGTACGAAAATATAAAAAGAAATATAAAACGCAATCTATATAAAAACCGTACAAAAAACAAACTGAAGGGATTTCTTACATTATGATATTTGGGTTCATTATCAAACAACGAAATAAATGGGGTAGGCTGGCAAAAAATAATTCGTTACAAAAGGTAAGGCCATGCAAATAACATAAATATTTACGTCACGTTCACAGTGTTTTCTAGTTCTACATTATTATATTTTATTAAAAGTTGATTATTATTATTGATGCCATTCTCTTGTTTATGTTTTTTTAAAAGGTGCCGATAGACTTGAGCATTTACTCGAGTATTCTAGTGAATTTGCTCTAATCCCATAATAGAGCACTGTCATTTCGAACACTTCGAGATACGTATTTATTACCACATTAACAGCCCTTAGGGCCGAATTAATAAACTACTATTCTTAGTCTGTTACGCCATCTCAAATTTGTTAAAAAAAAACATTTTTTATGATTTAATATTTACTATGACGTGCAGCTAAGATTATTCACAGCTCTCAATACATTGACGAGTTAGCATTCACGTTATTGAGTCGGAACCTATTGCATCGACGCAATGCAACGCTACAAGCATGCGGGATAAATCCCAATGAAACTAAGCCTTTATATTGACGACTCATCCACTCGACTGAGTCCAGTCCTGGCTTTGCTCGTAATGTAATCAACATGTTCACGGTTCAGTAGGCCGCCGCTGGCTCTTGGGATTCCCGGGTTTTGGCTCGAAGGTTATCAGTTGAACATTAACCTTGGGACTGCGATAGTTCTTACTGTAGTTTACTTTTAAAGTATTCATACGAGTAGATCGTTTTAAATCGAATGAGTAAATTTAAGTAGTGGTAGGACTTTGTGAAGGCTCTAGTATAATAGAGACTGGTGTCACAGTGACATTATAAAACGATTTGTTTGATTCTTCAATCAAATCAGCCCGTATCTTCCCACTGCTGGGTATAGGCCTCCCTTTTGTCGCGCCACTCACTACGATCCTGTGCTGCACGAATCCATTGTCTGCCCGCCGATCTGACGACGTCATCCGACCAGCGGGCTGGTGGTCTGCCCACTGATCGGCGTCCCTGTCTTGGCCTCCACTCGGTCACCGCCTTGGTCCACTGACCGTCTTGACTCTTGCTACCATTTAATTTATACGTCACTCTGGCACAGTTCTATGTTGGGTTAGGGATCTATTTAGCCGATGGTATGTACATAAGCATGAGTGATGAATAACTGATTCATAGTCTAAACGTTTTCCTATGAGCGCTTATCGCACCGTCGTCACACAATTAACATTTAATAGTCGAGACATAGAACTCTGGCGGAATATATAACGTCAAGTTCTAAGCAACAAATCGTGTCAACATTATTTCTGCTAATTTCTGCGACAAGGTACAACAGTTGAAGTCCAAGACCGTGTATTATTGGAAATACACTAGCTAATGCTAAGTCGGGAGTCTATACGAGTGGACAATGAATTGGATTCGATTTTTTATTTGTAAAGGTTACATAGTTGATTCCTACTATTAAACTTTTGCAAATAAGGTATTATGAGAGTGGAGTGTGATAGTAGACACAACAGCGTTGTAGCTTTCACCCAACACGATTATAATCTGACCTCTACACTCGTAGCAATAGCTTCAAATCTGAGGTCAAAGAATATTGGTTAGTTTTTGCCAAATTTCCAGTACACTTGAACTTGGGTTTTGAAGCATTTGGTACAATAGAGGGGTCCGAATAAGATGGTTTAATAATTCTACAGGGGACTTAATGTGTTAGAGAATAAAACCAAAGTTCGGAGCGGGCTTGTTCGTCCAGCTTCCGGAATGTTATTTTGCTGGCCTCCGCTGGGAACGACTCGGGACATGGATATAGCTAGAATTACGTGGAAGAGATATTATTAACATTTGATCTTTTAGTTCCATTGTCATTTTAACCTCCGACACAAATCCGAGGGGGATGTTTCAAGTTGTGTATATATTTATGTGAAGCTGTGTTTGTGTGGCCGTGTGCCTGATTGTCGCATCATACCTCCCAAAAGGATGGACCGATTTGGATGCGATTTTTAAGCACAATTGTGCTTAAGTTTTTAACAAAGTAACTATAAGACAAGCAAAGATAAGACTTGTACGTGTATCCATCCGTCGTTTTCATTTGTTTCGCAATCGCTCAAAGGTCAAGTGGAAGAGATCCCTTAACACGTTCGCTCCGGTATCGGGTCGAATAAGACCGATAAAAGTATGGTTGATAAAGAGTTGAAATATTTTGCCGTAGTGAGGGATTAAAGGGATAAGTTTGCCTTTGTAAGTACTTTATGTGTTTCTGTTTCTTTTTAATGTTTGTTATTTTCTGTTTGTCTAATAAAGCGTTAACATACATTACCTACAGACGAGTAACGTCGTCGCTGGCTATTAGGCTAAAAAGGCAAGGGTATGTATAAATTAAAAAGTGCCTCTCCGATACTTTAGCGATAGTGGTAGAGATAGTGTATTGTATGCGCAAGTTGACAAAAGGGCCCCACCGGAACTACACTAACAGTGTAAAAGCCGGCGCACCCGTTGATTAGATGACTGTACTGTGTGGCATGACATAGAATCTATAACGATAAAAAGTATGCCGCAACCATGCCCTACAGAAACAATATCATGTAAAAACTACTTAGTTACTTATTGTTGGTATCAAATCTCTGTTATGTCGCTTTACACTCTTTCAGCAGCAATGAAAATGATGTTTGTTAAGCAATAAACGACAAGTATTTATCTGCATTTTCCTGCGTTACGGTAGTCTATCTTTACAAGTCAATATATAAATTACTCATAATTTCACCCGAAGACTGAAATACAAATAAAAAATAGAATATTAAATCGACAATATGACACATTTGCTTTAGATTTCACAATTGGGTATAATTTAATAATAATAATAATAATAATCACAGGACAATGTCACACAAATTGACCTAGTCCCAAACTAAGCTCTAGGCTTGTACTATGGGTACTAGACAACGATAAACTTACTTATATAGAGAAATAAATACTTAAATACATAGAAAACATCCAAGACTCAGGAACAAATACTCGTGCTCATCACACAAATATCTGCCCTTACCGGGATTTGAACCCAGGACCCCTAGCTTCGAAGGCAGGGTCACTCCCAACTAGGCTAGCGTGTCGTCGTGTCGATTTTTCATCATTATCTCCTTGCCATTATCCCAGTCATCTGTGGTCGGCGCAGCATGTCTTTTTGTTTCACACATCCCTATTTGCCGTCAAATCAGCATTCATTGCCTTCTTTCTCATAATACTCTACTTACAATCTATCCATCTCTTCTTGATTTAGAAACCTCCACATTCATACTAAAAAGTCTTCTCGCGTAACGTCATTTTCATTCCTCCTCATAACATCCCCATACTATAACAACCTATTACACAAACTTCTTCTTACATACTCGTTCCTTATTCTATACATTCTTGTTACACCACACATCCATCTCAATATTCGTGTTTCAGCCCCATGCATTTTTTTTTATCCCTCTCTTTTGCAGCCCAGCATTCTGATCCATGCAAGATGACAGGTCTTACTACGCCCCTTTAAATTTTCCCCATTATTTTATCAAAAAAACGGTCCTTATTATATCACAAGATACTAATTACATTTAAAGTTAAAATGGTCTATACTTAACGTAGGTGGATTGTTTACCACCGATAGTTAAAAATGACTTAATTTTCAAGGTAAAAGTGTAGATAATAATCAAATTTGAACACGTAAATTAAGCTTCGGTAGTAGTTCAAATCCCACCCTTACTTAGGCACCATTTACGCAGCAGACAGCCTGTTATTATTACATTGTAATGACAAAGTACACTTTGCCTTGAATCATTCTTAATGACAATGCCACATCCAGTTATTAGACCTACCTACTCTACATCCGTGTATTGCTTTGTACTTTTCTTGAATGGAAAATGGACGTGAATTCTTTGAAGAAGTTTTTTCTTTCGTCTTGTTTTACTTAGGCATTACGTACGTGGTAGGACTGCCTATTATTAGGGTAAAAAACTTTATATACTAGTAGGTTTCTTTGTATGTTTACTTAGATACACAATATAATTATTTACGCGAATGCAATTCGTGAAAATTTATTGTTAAATTGGTTAAGGTCAGCTGAGGGTAACGGACATACATTTACGTTCAGCATTATAAATAGGTAATCTGAATCACTAAACTTTATTACCTTGTTGTAACGTACTTTTCTGGTGCAAACAATACGTATGGGAACGTCGTAAAATTAAGAGTTATTTTTTCCGAATTTTTGTCCTTTTTTCAGAAGTTAAATATCACAGGACAATGTCACACAAATTGACCTAGTCCCAAACTAAGCTCTAGGCTTGTATTATGAGTACTAGACAACGATAAACTTACTTATATAGAGAAATATATACTTAAATACATAGAAAACATCCAAGACTCAGGAACAAATACTCGTACTCATCACACAAATATCTGCCCTTACCGGGATTTGAACCCGGGACCCCTAGCTTCGAAGGCAGGGTGCATGCTACCAACTAGGCTAGCATGTCGTCAAGTTATATTTAACTGGAGCTTTTTTATATCATGCATAGGTATGTTATTGCTATTACGTAAGTCAGGTTAGGTTAGATCAATTAGAAATATCAAACAAGTCCAACAAATAGCAAGTTTTAAGAAGCCAACATATTTTGATTATGTCGTCTATATATTTTAGTCAACGTTACGTTAAACCGAATATAACGACACCTCACTTGTTGGAATCGGCCCATCCATCCAGCCTTTAAGAGGAAACAATGAACCATACATACAAAAATATTACCCTCCTCCTTCGGCAGTAGGGTAAAAAAATTGTCTTCAATCGGGATTATGAAAATTCGAGATTAAGGTCGATTCGGTATTAGGTATGACTCTTCTGATTATGCATGTAGGTGCCCAGACAGTACTCGTACACAATACATTATATCTCAAGAGTTGAACCAGCCATTTCATTTACCTATCGAGTTCCTACTTTTCGACAATGATGATTTTTTAACCTACGACTTTAAGTTACAGAGCGTACAAACAACATTTCTAGTCGTGCATTGTTTAATTAGGAAACTTAACCGTCATAATTCAATCAGTGGGGACAAAAAAGAGGCTTTGCCCTACAAAGGGTGGTGTAGAAAATGTTTTAATTTGTAATGCTTATAAAAAAAGAAGAAAAAAAACAAGTAAGTAAAACATGCATTAAAGGTAATATATATGTACACAAGTATAATAAATGTACAAATTTACATAAATTAAAATTATTTATGTTGCATCGTCTTCGCTTTCAGTCGACTCATCATCTGAAGCCGAAAGACGAATAACCAACCACCACGTTTCATTTTTAACACCAAGTATCAAATAATATGAGTGCCGTATTGCCTCGGGGTGGTCTATCGTCCTACACTACCAAAACGTAATATCCAGAATACCAGTAACATTCAATTTGAACCTTAATACTATGACGATACCGTTTGTTTTTCAATATGAATGTTGTAGTGGCACGTGCTAACTCGGTAGCTAGTGGCTTTGCGATAATAGAGATGGCCTTTGTTTGAAAGATTAGGGCTCGAAGCGAAAAATTCACCTGGGAAGATTCATACTATACCTATAGGCTAGTCATAAAAAATGTAAGATTTCGACCTCGAGGGGTCACAGCGTTAGCCGCCAACTTGAATTGAAGGGGCCATAACTTTATATACTGGGTTTTTTATAATGCTTCAACAGTTTACTTAATGACAAAAATGTGTATGAGAAGTATAAAGACAGTATATTTTTTTACGAAGTTACAGTTACAAGAGGGAGAACTTTTTATATTCACATAAAATCATCTATCATCCAGCTAACAAGCTCAAGTTTTTCATGACTAGCCTAGCCTATACTCTTAAACAATACAAAAGAAAACATTTTCTACTCCACCTTTTGTAGGGCAAAACTACCTGCTTACTGAACTGTCACTCGTATGAGCTCACTTGCCAAATCGACCGATCGGCAATGACTGAACTATCTTAGAAATAAATGATTAACCTATATGTTAAAATAAAATGTTGTATGTCCTTTCTCAAAGAAACGTTCTCTTTAAAATTTCAACGCGGTATTGTTTATTAACTAACTACATGCCGAAAAGGTCGCGTACTTATCTATTTGGGTGACCTGATAATATAACTCTGGGCTAGTTATTATACCAAAGTTATCATTAAACTTGTTACAACTTTTAATTAATTGAAACGGTTTCAGATGAGTCCGATCACTTAAAATTACTTGAAAAAAAAGTCTCGATTTCTCGAGACTTCAGCGTAGAAGTGCTGCTCTTCAACTGAATTATTTTAATGAGATTGTCAATATGAAGACAAAATTACAATCGCTGCCGTCTTAATCAAGAGAGAGATCTTAATAGGTATATATTCATAGTATTTAAGTTACAAACACTCTGAGGTACAGTGTAGGTGAATAATATCTCTATAGCCATTGTGTTACCACCACCATTACAATTATGAATGTTAAAGTCTCCACTGTACATAAGTACATAATAATATAAATGATAATAATAATAATCTGTGGATAATATTAATTATAAATGGGAAAGTAACATTATCTGTTTATAGGGTCCGTACCCAAAGGTTCAAAACGGGACCCTATTAAAAAGACTCCACTGTCTGTCTGTCTGTCACCAGGCTGTATCTCATGAACCGTGATAGCTACACAGTTGAAATTTTCATATATGATGTATTTCTGTTGCCGATATAACAACAAATACTAAAAATATAATAAAATAAAAATACAAGGGGGGCTCCTATGCAACATACGTGATTATTTTGCCGTGGTTTGCTTCATATTAATAACGGGAACAGGTAGGCCTTTAAAATATTCACAGATTTTTAAGTTGTATAGTAAATACACACACACATACACAACATCACGCCTTCATTAGCAAAGTGGGGTAGGCAGAGCTACAGAAATACCAACAACTTTAAAAAGACTCCTTGATAATTCTGTAACCACATTTTGCACAAATAGGCCGAGATGTTTTACCAGTGTATTAGTGACAGGTTGTAAGCCCATCGTCTAACAGTGCTACAAGCCCATATTCCCTTAGTCGCCTCTTACGACGTCCACGGGAAGACATGGAGTGGCACTATTCTAGCCGGCAATCACACGGATAAAAATAAAAATAAAAATAAATAATTAAATAAAATAAATATTTGAGGGAGGCCCCATACAAAAAACGGGTTTTTTTTTGCCGTTTTTTGCTTGATGTTAATAACGGCAACAGGTAAACTAATATAGTGTCTAATGTTGTATTTATAGAGAATGGTACGCCACCCTTCGTGCGTGAGTCCGACTCACACTTGGCCGGATTTGACGCTTTTACGGTTAAACCGCTGATCTCGATGAAATTTGTAATGGAGATAGCTTGTATTTATAACCTTGACCATAGATCGAGCAGTTAAATGATTATAAATAGAAATGTGTGGGGTTAGGCGCGTTCATCTGATAATGGAACCAGCCTCTTAAATATAATTTATTGCCGTTAGCAAAAAATATTTTACTGGAGGTTTAAGTAAGTATATATTTTTAAGATACAGATTACATGAGCATTTGCCGTTCGTTTGCCGTTAGAGTAGTGCCACTCCAATTACTTCCCGTGGATGTCGTTAGGGGCGACTAAGGAAATGAAGGCTTGTAGTAGGTACTGTTAAGCGATGGGCTTGCAACCTGTCACTAATACACTGGTAATCTTAGCCTGTTTGTGCAAAATATGGTTACAGAATTATCAAGAAGTATTTTTAGAGTTGTTGGTATTTCTGTAGCTCTGCCTACCCCACTCTGGGAATGAAGGCGTAATGATATGTATGTATGTAGTTTACATGAGAACACGATGAGTCCAAGGAATAAAGTTCCCCAGGGGTGTGTTTCTTTTAAGCGTATCACTTTTTACCTCGACGCAGTTTATATTAGACGGCGAGTTTGAGAGGATTGTGAAGCGATGCTTAAATCGCGTAGCTGTCAAAAAAAACCATACAAATGTAGCTCCGGGCGATAACGTTTCTCACCTCCTAACTCTATAATCTCTCAAATAAATTTGGTTTTACTCAGGGTCGCTCGACAACCGAAGCTGGTGTTGAGTTGATTAAAAACATTTTTAATACCTGGGAAGGGTCACAGGATGCTTTAGGTATTTTTTGTGATTTGTCCAAGGCCTTCGATTGCGTTAACCATGTCACATTAGAGATAGAGGTAGAGGTACTGCGCTAAACTAATAAAAACGTACTTATACGGGAGAATACAAAGGGTAGACGTGAATGGAGTACGATCACCTGGGTCATTAGGCTTAATGGGCGTACCACAGGGCTCAATATTGGGTCCATTTTTATTCCTCATCTACATAAATGACTTACCTTACCTTATAAAGGACAACCATGATATAGTATTGTTTGCTGATGACACGTCACTTGTGTTCAAAATTAAACGACAACAGCAGTTTAATGTCGATGTAAACAATGCTATATCAAAAGTAGTCGATTGGTTTAGTGTTAATAATTTATTACTGAATGAAAAAAAGACGAAATGTATAAAGTTCATGACTACTAATGTGAAAAATAGTCAAACTACTGTAACTATTAAAAATGTCAAACTAGACCTAGTTAATGATACAGTGTTTCTTGGTATAACGTTAGACTCCAAGCTCCAATGGGGTCCTCATCTTGCTGGATTGGCGGGTAGACTCAGTTCAGCAGTTTTTATTAGACTTAGATACCGCTCGATTAGTTTATTTTAGTTACTTCCATAGTATTATGTCATATGGTATTTTACTGTGGGGTAGTGCTGCTGATGTAAATAGCATCTTTGTTCTGCAGAAGAGGGCTATTCGTTTTGTCTACAAGATGGGCCAGAGAGACTCGCTTAGAGATAAGTTTAAAGAAATTAATATATTGACCATGCACAGTCAATACATTTATGAAAACATTATGTATGTTCATAAAAACATCGCTAAATTTAGAAAGAACTGTGACATACATAATGTTAATACCAGAAATAAATATAAGCTCGCAGTGCCCTTCACGCGGCTCCATAAAATAAAAAACTCTTTTATGGGTAATTGTATTAGGTTCTATAATAAGCTCCCAAGTAATGTTACTGAACTATCAGTAAATAAATTTAAGAGTTACGTTAAGCGTAAACTAATTTCTAAAGCATATTATAGTATTAAAGACTATATTAATGATAACAATGCTTGGGACTGAATTGCTTGTAATAAAATGTTTAGTCCTTACGACAAAAGGTTGCGAACGTCGAAAAAAAAAATTTAATGTTTCCGTTATTTTTTATTTCTTTCCAAAAAATATTTTTTTGAAAAGGAAAACGTATAGACTTATTTTTTCATAATATCTACATACAATATATTAAAAATTAGTAAAGATCGGACAACGTTTAAGGGGAGAAAAACGTTATAGCATTTGTATGGTCATTTTTTGCATCAACGTCCTCTCAAGTAGTCCCTTAGGAGCGTACAAAATACATTTTAGCGCGTGTATTCTCAATTAGGCAGCTTTATACGATATGGAACTCGACCTACCAGTTCCGTTTGGAACGGCAAAGCAATCCAATCACTCTGAGTCTATCAAACCCATCAACTCACACAAATGTTTCATCGCGCTGCATGAAGCCGTTAATGATGTAATGCTGGCGATGCACTATGCAGTATGCGATGCAATCGTCATTGACAAACGACGTTGCATCGGTGCATTGCCCAGTGATATCTCATTACGGCTGGATCGGGTTCAAAATCGATATTATGCTGGTGGATTAAAGGATCCTAATGGAGTAATTACGTACGTGGTGATATGTAGGGTGTATGTAGGTATTCGGCTTACTGTGATAGTTTATTACGTAGTATGTGTGGTGTGAAACTGATTGTTAGAGTCAGAAATAACAAGATCAGAGAGAAATGTGGACTGAAAGAAGTTGTAGTGACTAAGATTGAAAAGGGCATGCTTCAAAGGTTTGGTCATTTGGAAAGAATGGGTGAAAGAAGATTGACGAAAGAGGTATATAGTGCGAAAGTGAGTGGAAGGGTAGGAAGGGGCCGCCCTAGGCGTACTTTTTCGAATCAAATCGGAGAGATTCTGCAAAAGGGCCGAATCCTAAGTACCCGAAACCGACGTGCATGCATGACTCGATGTATAAATGTAGAAGAAGCGAAAGAGATTTGTCAGGATCTTAGCAGGTGGAAAGAAGTGGTTTCTGCCTACCCCTCTGGGAAACAGGCGTGGTTTTATGTACGTGATAGTTTATTAATAGAGCACTCAGTCGGTTAATGACGTGATGATTTTTTAATACAAGTTTGAAAAAAGAATGAGTTAATTGTCAGTCAAAAGTCCCCGAGTACGCTAGTACGGTTAGAAAGGTATATTTTTTTATACCTTTCTAACCGTACTTTGGGTTGGAATAGTTTACTTTGCATTGAACTTAATATCCTGAACGCGAATACTTGAATATTTGTACCTGGAACTCGACATTTACAGAAAAAATATAGACCGGGAGATTTACATTAAACGTTAAACACTGTACAAAAATAATCCTTCCGATCAATCTTCACGATTTCGAATACTTATTTTCTTTTTAGAGGTAATTTACAGACTGTTTTTTTCTGCAAACGTACACCTACACTGAGCGCACGTTAGGACACTGTTGCTGTAGTTATAGGGTGTGGCCGCTGGTGTCGGATCTTGATGTCGTCCCTCCAGCTCTGACTTACGATCCTCTTTAAAAGCTGATTTTCTTGTGAGCCAGCTGCCCAATTTTCCCATTACGAGGGCTCAATGTTGCTATTCAAATGGCCAGCGAAAACGAGGTGGGCATATTTAGTTAAAGTACTAGAAGTAGTTCTGAAAAGACATCTGAAAACTACATTTGCATTCGCATTGGTTTTATTAACAACCCAGTAGAACATCTTTGAACAAGAGTCGGTTTACATTGACCGACTTGTATAGTTGAGCGCCTAATACGTACAGTGCGACAGCTCTTAAAATGTCCTTTGGTTTTGTACTTTTCTCTCACTCGTCCTTATACGCTCTTTTACGAGTCTAACCAAGTTTACCCCGAACCCGAGAGACTTTTTAAGACCTCTTGCATTGCGCGCCACAAGCCGGTGGTAGGATGACATTACCATGTGTATGTTTATTTCCGTGTCTGCGTTAAGCTGTTAATCAGACATGATTTTTTAGTAAAAACTCTGATAACGTTGATTGACGCTTAAGTAATCCGTCGTGGGACCTGGGGCCCTAGCCAAGATGCAAACGCTCCTAACGTTTTTCTTTTCTATCGCTCAAAATGTATGGGATGACAGTCGATTACGTGGTTTTTCGAAAAGCACTAGAATGTCATCCCATACACTTTGAGCGATAGAAAAGAAAAACGTTTAAGAGCGTTAGCATCTTGGCTAGGGCCCCAGTTCTCTAATTAGTTATTTTTGTAATCGTTCCTGACGTAGAGACCTCGCCGTGTTGTTCTCCTAGTCATTATTTTTAGTTTAATGTTATTGATCTTACATTTGTAATTATTTTATTTGTGCTAGTTAATTTTAAGTATTATTGGAGTTTCTTGCGGCGCTTCTTCTTCGCAATGATGGTCTTGTCCGAAGTGCTAGTTTTTCATCAATTTACTAAATAACTGATTTGAATTTGAATTTGAGTTTTTGGTTTTGCCGCCTGCATAATTGTGTTGAATTACTTTTCCGTACTTCGAAACTAGCCAGATACTAGCACTGCACTTAGACGAAAACTAACTTAATTATAATTGATAGATAGAAAGAAAGAAAGAAAATACGTTTATTTGGCAAGCATTTTAAACTAGAGTATAAATTTAGAAAATTAAGTTATTATAATGAAAAAAAAAACTTAAAACTAATGTTATAAAAGTCTACCGAAATGGTTTTCTCTCTCCTAATGTGATAAAACGTTGGGAAACGTTTCGTCACGATGGTTTTCAGAGAAGCCAGAACTAATCAAGCATGACAGATTTGTTTAAGACATGTTCAGACATGTCATGAACCGTCACATATCACAAGCAACAGTGACTTAAAACACAATACAAATAAACAAACATACGTGTATATGCAGCTAGATGTCTTCCGAACAATGCGTGGCAACACGACTGATAGTTTCGGTAGCACACGCTTTACGAGTAAATATAGAAAAGGAAAGCACGAAAATGTCCAAGTCTGAGATTTTTGCGTAGATAGTAAATGTTTTTTAAGTTTCAATTTTAATGAGCCAAGCGATATGCAGTTCCTAATAGGCGGTGGTATGTAATTGCTCTTATTGCCCGTCCGTGTGCATATCGTATTCGAACTGCGCCAGCGCTGGTCGGCAGCAGGCCAAGGCCGCATCATGATCTCATGAGCTGAACAGCTGCGCGATAACTGCGTGTAATCCAGGCAGCCGCGCGCGGTTCGATTGCGATTCCACAAATTAACTGCATTACTACTGATTCGACGCTTTGTATACGGTTAAATGCAATAATAGTTGGTTGTGTAACTTAGGTATGTATGTACTACATGCAACTTCCCATGTGTAAAAAGGACTCGCACTCAAGTTTAAAATAACTAGCTGTTGCCTGCGACTCCATCCGCGTTTCAGAAGTAGTGTATCTACATTTCCTCGGGAACTGTAAAAATTTCTGGGATTAATTTTACCATAATGCCTTTCTTTATCCATACCATTTTTATTAGTTCGTCGGTTTATCGATGAAAGTGTAACAAACAGACACTTTACACAATCGGAATAACGGAAAGATGATTCTTACAAAACAAACAGAACGTTATTTATTTTTATCCACGAAACTTTCACTATTTCCTCGCGGCTAAGAAGTACAATATAATTTTCTTCCATACTTTGTAGCTACAATAAAAGTTCTACAAAATCCCGGACTAGTTTGAACGCAAACAAACTTTACTACAGACAACTTTGATGGTATCTTGTTTTACTTGCGAAACGGCGAGGATGAACCTAGTTACACAATACATATTTTAAAAACAATAAAGGATATTTTAGAAATACTGCCTCGAACGGAGCGAGATTCTCGAATCTACTATAGACAGACAGGATTCACTGGTAATTGAGTTTTCTCTTTAAAAACGTGTTCTTGAACTCAACGCACCCAATAGTAACCAGCGAGTTGAAGTTGCCCCGCATTGAAAAAACATTAGAGGGCGTGCATTCTTAGCTTTCCCGCTTTACTCGTCGAGTAACGAGTTCATATGATCTTCCGGCAGAGTGCCGTTTTTAAGAGAATAACATATCATATCTGTAGATCGAGCACGAAAAGTTCAATCGTTCATTACGTATACGAATGGCATTTTACAAAAACGCAATACTACACTTTTACGGTATTAATCCATAGCTCGAACTACTATTATTAAAAAAAAACCCTGACTGCAATAAAAGTATTAACTGAAAAGCGAAAAACAAACTGTATTATACATATATATCGAAAGCAACCTTACCATTATCAACTTGATATTCAAAAATAATAATAATTATTATTATTATATATAGAAATTTGTAAGACCACTGTACTTTATTATAACATGAATATTAGAAAAGGTGTTACAGGCGGGGACAAGCCATAAATTACAAAACATATTCGCCCTCCTTTTGTTTTTTGCGAACGCCTTATAGAAATCGTATATCATCTATGGTACTTCGACAATTAAGACGAATGGAATGACATCTCATATGTTAAAATCCGTCAAGCCGTTTAGGCTGTAGAGCGTGCCCAGAAAAATACATACAAACTTACATTCATATATATGTATATGGTTAGCTGGGAGAGATCCCTTAAAGGGATAAGACCACCTTTGTACATTCCTATTCTGTAAATATTGTACTTGAGTTTCTGTGTCTTGTAAAATAAAGTTTTTACATGTTTATGCTTATAAAACATATCAAACCCTTCTTTTGGAATACGGGTATGTTATGTTAACTTAATTTTTACTTACTACTCCATGATGATACAAAATATCAACTTCAAAGTTGGCGCTTGGAAACTTTAGCTCCAAATACGGATAGAGGGGGCGCTGATCCTATCGCCATACTAATTTTCTCGATGACGTTACTCAGGAAATTCATTAAAAACAAAAGTTCCCGCCCGAGGTATCGTAACCACTTTACTTTAACACTAGAGGATAACATTGTCCAATCTTAAAACTAACTATAGTCAAGAGGAATTAAAACAGGTCACTTAGTACAGACTTTCCATAGAAAGTGACCCATTTTAGTGGTAATCGTCTTTAATTGTATCTGAGATAAATATATAATTACATAATTAGAATAGTCGCCTTACGTTACATTTAAAAGTATAATTAAATATTAATGATGGTTTTTGAGATAGACAATGTTACAAGGGCTAAACTATAACCCATACACTTACGGTACTTGACAGTCAGGTGATGAATGGTTTTAGCTGCTTTATATCTAGTGTTAATTACTAAATTAATCAACTTCGGAAAATCAATGCTGCCTCAATTTCGGAAATTTAACAACAAGTAGCCTTTATTGAAGCTGTAAGCGATCTCGCCGTTATTGCCACGATGTTACGCTCCATTAAAAGTTGGCCTTCGATCCAAGTTACCTTATAAGAGCTGCCTAAACATACTTAAACTATTCATTAGGTACATACCGACGGCAGCAAAGAGTAAACGGTTATCTACAAAATCGCAATTTTAGAGTACAGCGGTTTTAATGTAAAAGTATGATATTTTCTGATTTAATGAAGCGAATTATTATTCTCCCGTGTGGTTGCCGGGTTAGAAGAGTGCCACTCCGTGTCTTCCCGTGGATGTCGTAAGAGGCGACTAAGGGAATAAGGGCTTGTAGTACTGTTAGGCGATGGGCTTGTAGGCAGGGATCGTATACCGGTATTATTTTCATACAAAAATACCGGTATTCAATTTCGGTATCTCGCTTATTGTTAAATATTTTTGCTTTTCAAATAATTTATATAATAGAATAGTGGTATTACCTAATTTACAGTCGAAAATATCAAGGAAATAATGCAAATTCAGGAAGATATTTCAATTTTAATTAATACCGGTATTGATCCCTGCTTGTAGGTCACTAATACACTAGTAAATATCTTAGCCTGATTGTGCAAAATGTGGTAACAGAGTTATCAACAACTCTTTTTAGATCTGTTGGTATTTCGGCAGCTCTGCCTACCCCTGCTCTGGGAATAAAGGCGTGATGTTATTTATGTATGTATGTCTGAAGCGAAATCGCTCAAATTTTAAACAATGCATTGTAAGAGCAGCACTAATCAAATTCTTTAAATATATTGGTCATAATATATATTTTCGCTGAAATAATGTAGATGTCTTGGTGTTCGTCGGCAAGAAATTAAATAGGAAGTAATAAATGAGACAACGACGATTCGACGAAACGATTCGTTTGACGACACGCTAGCCTAGTTGGTAGTGACCCTGCCTTCGAAGCTAGGGTTCAAATCCCGGTAAGGGCAGATATTTGTGTGATGAGCACAACTATTTGTTCCTGAGTCTTGGATGTTTTCTATGTATTTAAGTATATATTTCTCTATATAAGTAAGTTTATCGTTGTCTAGTACCCATAGTACAAGCCTAGAGCTTAGTTTGGGGGTAGGTTTATTTGTGTGACATTGTCCTGTCATATTTATTTTTATTTTATTTATTTATTTTAACTGGTACTTGTCTTTTGTGCATGGAAAATTCAAAACCCTTTTTTAATTTTATTCCAAAATTTACTTGATAAAACCAGAGTAAACGTGGATCCTATTATAATTACTTTACAATAACATTTTGCAAATCCGTCACTTATGGCAACGTGACAAAAGGATAACAGGTAACAGATAACAGGTATTTGTTTATAATAACGCCACTCGACGGTAGGTCTACAAATACCCGGACAACTTCATATGCCCGTTTGTATTTATAACTGTTTTAAAATTGTGACGCACGGGTTCGGGTTAAAAATAAATGATTAAGGTAAAACACATAATTCTAAGGTGATTCATAGTAAAAAGTGAAATTCGCATAAAATTCAGTTGTCCGTTTACTCTTTGTTGCCGATACCTTAGTGCGCATTCGACATACCGACACACGTATCATTACATAAGGAGCAGCGACGGTTCATTAATAATGCAATAAGCGCATAAGTACCTAATTGTGTTTCATGTTGCGATTGTCGTTTGTTTTTATGTACAATCATAAAAACAAGCACAAGGATTCTATTCCACTTAGATTTAAACTAATATTGTTAAAGTTACGGTAGTTATTATTATCGGAACCGTATCGTAAGAAAGCAATATGATTTCGAAATCTAGATGGGTTTTTAGTTTTCATAACTTTGTTAATGCGATAACTTGTCGAAAGCAATATCGTTTTAGCGAGTAGAATAGAGCCACATCACAATCTTATTTTGTTTTTGTATGTAAATCTGTCGTTAGGTTATAAGGTACAGAAATGTAAATGACTTCTCTAGACAATAATCTGGACGTGAAAAATGTGCATTAACTTAAAAAAAAATAGTATTTATTAATTTTACTTAAATTATTACTTAAAAACTCAGATGGTGATAAGCTTTTAGTTAATTAATGTCATATAACATTAATTAAAAGTGGAAATGCCACGGCACCCACATTTCTGATTGACATCATACGTAATTACATAAGTACGAGTAACTGTTCAACTTAATCTACTAATTGACTTTTAATACACGACACGACACGTTGGCCTAGTTGTCAGTGACCCTGCCTCCGAAGTCTGCGGTTCTGGGTTCAAATCCTGGTAAGGCAAATATGTGTGTGATGAGTGCGAATATTTGTTCTTGAGTCTTGGATGTTTTCTATGTATTTAAGTATATATTTCTCTATTTAAGTACGTTTATCATTGTCTAGTAGCCATAGTACAAGTCTAGAGCTTGGTTTGGGAGTAGGTCAATTTGTGTGAGATTGTCCCCTGATATTTATTTTTATATATTTTAATAGCAAAGAAAATATACATTTATAACTATTGCAATATGGGAATAGATCTCTTAATCGGATTATATTCCGTATATTCCGTAACAAAACAATTTCTATATAAAAAAAAAAATACTTGTTGGAAATGAGTAGCAATATTGGTTTTTGTTGACTCCTTATTCACGTTACTACTGTTGTTTACTTGAATTCTTATGATGTGATGGAAATATACATACAACTATGTCGGTGCAATATGAAGCAGTGACACGTCACATTGTATGTATAAATAATACATATTAGATATAAGAAGTACTTCGCTAGACGGAGCGGGGCCAAGGAAGCTAGTAAGAAAACCGGGCAAGAGCATATCGGACCATGCTCAGTGTACAACTTAACAAAACAATTTCTATATAAAAAAAAAAAATACTTGTTGGAAATGAGTAGCAATATTGGTTTTTGTTGACTCCTTATTCACGTTACTACTGTTGTTTATTTGAATTCTTATGATGTGATGGAAATATACATACAACTATGTCGGTGCAATATGAAGCAGTGACACGTCACATTGTATGTATAAATAATACATATTATATATAAGAAGTACTTCGCTAGACGGAGCGGGGCCAAGGAAGCTAGTAATAAAACCGGGCAAGAGCATATCGGACCATGCTCAGTGTAGGGTTCCGAAGCCGTTAAGTATTACAAACATAGTAAAAATCAACAATCACTAACAAATTTTCAATTTAAAGTCATTTGGTGCCGTCTAGATGATTTTAGTAGGTATAAGCACCTTAATCATTCATTCGGAAAGTCGGACGGTAGACATCGTTTTATTTTGCTATTGAATAAATTAACTAATTTTATTGCCTTAAACAGTTTTTCGTTATTAAGTCTAACAACATTCGATTACTGGTGTTCCATACTATCATACTGTGAAAATTCAGCAAGAACTACCGTGTAGTTGCAGAATTATTATCGAAATACTTTAAAGTTTTTTTAGTTATAAAGTGCATCCAACAACCCGCTTATTCGCTCGCTTGGTGTGGTGACTCATCGTTGCCGCGCGGCTACACGCCCTTTTACCAAGCACGTTACTGCGGTAGTAGTTACTATCGTTTACGTATCGATTAGTCTCGTGGTACAGGGTGCCGTGGTAACTGTTGAGCGATGTCAAAGACGGGTAAAGACGCTAGCGCTAGCGTCACCAGGCGATGCGAATGCTGTAATGAAGAGCTAAAATCAACATTTACTCTGAAATGTGCGAGTGCTGGTTGCCAACATGAATATAAGCACACTTGTGTTGGTTACACCGATCATTCGTTTAAAAAACTGTCGACGAACACAAAAAAGGAGTGGATCTGCCCTGCCTGTAAGTGTAGTACTAAAAAGACTGGTGACAACACTATCACTCCGCTGGGTTCCCCCGTCAGTGACACAACTAGCGTGACGACTCGTCAGAAAGCCAAGAATACTTCAGTACCAATGCACATTGTGGATGAGCCCAGCCCAGGTGACCTTCCGTCTTGGTATAAATCCCTTGAAAATTCACTTACAGCAAAGATGCGTTCACTTCTCAAGGCTGAAATACAAGAATTCAAGAGAACGAATGAACAGATCCTGGAGAGTGTTCGATTTATGAGTGAGCGCTACGATGAAATACAAAACAAATTAACGACATGCAATGAAGAAGTGATCAATCTGAAAAAAGAAAACGATGGTCTTAGATCCTCGGTGGCCGATTTAACATCTCGCTTGACATTGCTTGAGCTGAGCTCTCGTGAGTGCAACGTGGAAATAACCTGCTTGCCGGAATTTAAAGGAGAATCTCTTCAGGCAACCGTAGTCCAACTAGCATCCGTAGTTTCATTTCCTCTCCAGGCCTCTGACATTTCTGCTTGCAAACGCGTAGCAAAGCTTAATCCAGATAATGAGAGGCCACGGGCAGTAATCGTAAAGCTCCGTTCCGCTTTTCAGAGAGACGAGTTCCTGGCGGCGGTAATGAAACATAACAAAAGCAAGCCGGACAGAACGGATAAGTTAAGTACCAGCGACTTGGGAATTGCAGGTCGGAAGTCCCCTATTTATGTTTCTGAACATCTTTCACCGGCTGTCAAAAAGTTGCACGCTGAGGTAAGGATAGCTAGTAAGGCTAAGTCATATAAATTCGTGTGGGTACGCTATGGTCGAGTTTACGTCCGTAAAAACGAAGAGGCTAACCTGATTCACATTCGGAATACGTCAGACCTCAATAAGCTTTAAATGAAAGTCAGATTAGTGAAGGATACAGAGATTTATTACGTAAAATGGCGTTAAGTATATACTATCAAAACGTAAGAGGGATTAGAACAAAACTTCAAGAACTAAAACTTGCAACGCTTACTTCTAAATTTGACATTATTATAATCACAGAAACTTGGCTTCATTCTGGAATTACCGATGCTGAGATTTTTGATTCAAAGTATACAATATTTCAACGCGACCGTAATCTGCAAACTAGTGTAAAGAAGGATGGTGGCAGCTGTCTCATTGCGATCACTAAAAGACTGCCAGCAAGTAGACTACAAAAATGGGAGTCCGAATTTGAAGATCTATGAAACATCCCAAAGGTACCGTAAGTACTTTGACAGTGTTTGTGATAAAATTAGCTGTAGTAGAGGCAAGTGTAAGATATTTGGTGACTTTAACATAAATGCTATTCATTGGAATTCAGACGATTCCGGTTTGTTTACTGAGCCGCTGCCATGTGCTTTACCTGCTGCCACAGCTCTTTTTGATTTTATGTCATTATGTAATATGCACCAACTAAACAACATTAAAAACCAAAGCGGTAAGACCCTTGATCTAGTCTTAAGTAATTTTTTGGGACCGAGTGTAATACTTGCATGCGATACTCTAAGCAAAATTGATGTTCATCACCCGCCTCTAGAAACTGTCATGACCGGGTTTAGCGACATAAACTTAGATAAGACCAAATCTTTTGCAACTCATAATTTTAAAAAAGCCTGTTATATAGATATCAATTCCCAAATTAAAAAAATTGACTGGTCTTCTAAGTTTTCGGACTGCGTTACTGTTGACAATACGGTTTCAGCATTTTATGCCTCTCTTCGCGAGGTTATAAACGTTTTTGTTCCCCTAAGCAAATGCAAAAAACATGGTAAACCGCAGTGGTTCAGTTCGACGTTATTGAGAATGATGCGTGAGAAAGAGAAAAGGCGACAGGTTTATAAGAAAACAAAAAACCCTAGAGACTACTTTGAATACGACATAGTACGCAAACGAGTGAAAATTAAGGTATCCACGGACTATGCAAAGTACATAGCCTCTATCGAGGATGATTTGAATAGCAACCCTAAAAAATTCTGGACGTACGTTAAGGGTTTGAGAAAAGATAAATCATCTTACCCGTCAACCATGCATCTTAACGATATTACTGCTAACAACCAAACCGATATTTGTAATCTATTTGCCTCGCACTTTTCTTCTAGCTTTTCTGCAATTTATCCCATGAATTCCCTTCCTGGAACGGTAAGCCGGAAAAATCTTTATACCTTTGGTTCCATGTCACGTATACGTGTTTCTGAAACTTCTGTTCTGAAGGCCATTAAGTCTCTCGATGACTCGAAGGGCGCTGGACCGGATGGTATACCGCCGTTCTTTATAAAACAATGCGCATCTAATTTGTCTCTTCCATTGTCAATGATATTTAATAAATCACTTGAAACGTCGACATTTCCCACACTATGGAAAGAAGCAAACATAGTGCCGATTTTCAAAAAGGGTGATAACACTCAAGTTAATAATTACCGGCCGATATCTATCTTGAGCAGCTTCTCGAAACTTTTTGAGTGCTTGGTCTACCCAAGAATAGTATGGCACGTTAAGGAGCAAATTTCCCCTTTACAGCACGGTTTCGTACCACGAAAGTCTACAACGACTAATTTAACCAATTACGTTAACGACCTGTCAGCCTCAGTTGATTCAAGAGCACAAGTCGATGCCATCTACACAGACTTCAGCAGTGCATTTGACAAAGTCGACCACGGCATACTAGTACACAAACTTTTCCATATCTTCAGTATTTCTGGCGAAGTGTTAGCCTGGCTTAGACCGTATCTTACAGATAGGAGGCAAAGAGTCGTAAAAGATGGGTACAGATCAGTATATTATCTAGCTACCTCAGGAGTACCGCAAGGTTCACATCTGGGCCCCTTACTTTTCGTCCTGTTTGTTAACGACATTGCTGACGTCATAAATCATAGCAAATTCTTACTATATGCCGATGATTTAAAGCTCTATAGAGAAGTTAAATGTGCTAGCGATGCTGAATTGCTTCAAAATGACTTAAACAGTGTTAGTCTGTGGTGTGCAGCGAACAATATGATCCTCAATGCCTCAAAGTGCCAACATATTAAGTTTACCCGAAAAAAACACATAACCAATAGCAGCTATGCGATTGGGGATGTTGAGCTAGAGGAGGTCTGTTCTATTAGAGATTTAGGAATAATTATTGATGCTAAATTAAACTTTATAAGTCACATAGATCACATTGTCAAAGGCAGTCTTAAGATGGTGGGATTTGTTAAAAGGATTGCTCAGAATTTCAAGCGAACGAAGACATTTATCACGCTTTATAACACCTACGTACGTTCGCGACTTGAATACTGCAGCCAGGTATGGAATCCAAAATACCAGGTTCATATTGATCGCCTGGAGAGAGTGCAGCGTTCCTATACCCGGTTCATGGCCTTTAAAGATTGTGCTAAAGGCATTGGAAAACGAACAAGTTATGGTGGACGGCTCCGGCATTTTAGGATGTGCACTCTACAGAAAAGAAGAGACTTTTTGGACCTCACTCTGTTACACAAAATAGCCAACGGTGCAATCCATGAAAGTTATATCCTGGAAAGCTTGAGATTCACCGTTCCGA
Source organism: Acleris holmiana (assembly GCA_949316455.1). Classification (NCBI taxonomy): domain Eukaryota; kingdom Metazoa; phylum Arthropoda; class Insecta; order Lepidoptera; family Tortricidae; genus Acleris; species Acleris holmiana. Next base: position 16,750,555 of record OX438768.1, read on the forward strand.
GTGCTAATGTCAGACCATCTCGCATCATTACCTTCCGGCCTAAGGTGACCAAGTCAAACCTGGGTAAATTTTCCGTACTGCACAGACTTCAAACACGATATAACCAACATCAAAAGGCGTACGACTTAGACGTTTATTTCGACAGTATTACTTGCTGGAGGCGTAAAATGCTTTTGCCGTAAACAGTTACCTAATATTTAAGGGGAAACTAAGATCCAAAATGTATCAGTGCAATAACTTGTTATCATATATATTCCTTTAAGTAACTATTTTTATTTTTATATAATTTATTTTTGCTACCAAATTATCTCTGCTCAAACTTAAACCTACTTGAATGGTTAAAACTTAATTAAGGTAGTAAATTTGTTATAAACGACTGTTCGGTCTAATTTCATTGTCAACACTGTTGCACGCCTGTTATTGAGGTACAGGTTAGATGTGATCCCTATTAATTAAGTTACATAATGTATAGCCTTGTACTTTGTTGGTGTGCCAAATAAATAAATAAATAAATAAATAAATTAATCGTCTGTATCCCAAGAACCAATGATGTCTTTTTAGTCGTGATAATTTTCCTTAAAAAATCGTTATATGCGCTTTCATTTAAAATCTTAAATTAAGATTTTTAGTACTTGTAGTTTTGGCTGTAGGGGAAACCACTTGACTGTAATAAAAATTAGCGCTTTAAAGCTTAATATTTCATAAACGGATCCCTTAATCAAATTTCACAAATCCACAATATTTTTGAAATACCTATTCAACGACACCTCACTTGATTGGGTAGACGAGAAAAAAATATTACATACCCACGTTACCTGTAGGGGAGGTACACAATTATTTTTTTTCTACAACTTTATTGGCGTGACTAATATGTATATTCATGCCAAATTATATATTTCTAGTACTAAGAGTCTCCTAGCTAGGCTGGACGGACGGACGGACATGGCGAAACTATAAGGGTTCCTGCTTGACTACGGAACCCTAAAAAGTAGGTAAGTAATAAAAATGTGGTTAGTTCTATATTATGTATAGTCTTTAGGCAAAAATGTGAGAAAATTTAGCATAATCACACGATAATCACGTTCTCGTAAGTACCTTTAAAGATCATTTTATTTGTTCTAGCATTAATAATTATAACATATATACATAACATCACGCCTTCATTCTCAGAGTGGGGTAGGCAGAGCTACCGAAATACCAACAACTCTAAAAAGACTTGTTTAAAATTGTGTAATAAGGGCTTGTAGTACTGTTAGGCGATGGTCTTGCAACCTGTCGCTAAAACACTGGGAAAAATCTTAGCCTACTTGTGCAAAATGTGGTTACAGAAATATCAACACGTCTTTTAGAGTTGATGGTATTTATGTAACTTTGCCACTCTGGGAATGAAGGCGTGATGTTAGTATGTATGTATGTATAATTCTGTAACCACATTTTGCACAATCAGGCCAAGAAGTTTACTAGTGTATTAGTGACAGGTTGCAACCCCATCACCTAACAGTACTACAAGCCCTTATTTCCTTAGTCGCAGAGGCGACATCCACGGGAAGACATGGAGTGGCACTATTCTAACCCGGCAACTACTATTACTTTATTAAGTACTTGTAACGTAACTTACTTTTAAGTATTATTGTATTTTATGATTGAAAAAATGACCTTCTGCTGGAGTTTCTTGCGGCGCTTTTTCTTCCCAATGATGGTCTTGTCCGAAGCGCTAGTAGCTACACTTCATATTACTGACGTGTTCGTGTACCGGCCTTTTTACTAAATAAAAATTAGGATTCAGATTTTTTTTAATTTTAGTAACTTCATGTCAGGTATCCCAACGATATCTAGTTCAAAGAATATAAAAACCTAGATCGAGACTAGGTCAATAATGTATTAATGTATTAGTGTCCGAGATAAAAATATATCATTACGATTGAGCCAATCTGGCACCGAGCCATTGTATTCCCATTCCATTTTCGGGGTGATTACTATATTGGACACAAACTCAATTGTTAGACAATTATGGCAAGCACAGTTACGAAATATTTAAGCCCCTACTATTTATGTCTACGCATGAATAGTACTTAGGTATATGAAAATAAGTATAGATAACCTTGGTTTCCTTCCCACATTGGTTAATGAACGAGGTAGCGGAACGGTGTGCTAGGAAAAAAATAGGATCCCTAGCCTCGCTTAGCGCAGCTCTCCTATCGGTGGATTTTTCCTCGCACATCGCTCCGCTATCACGCACAGCTCTGCTGAAAACGCAGCCTATGAGGCTTTGCAACAGCCCAGGTATAACACAATGATTCTCAAATCCCTATAGCTTGATCTCAACCGTTTTCGATCTTTCACCTTCTTTTACATTATCTTGTTATTGTTTGGATTACCTTATTCACTTGTAATTTAAGGCTGAAATATCGTCAAAAATATGGTTTTAATAAGAATAGGATTAAATAAAATGAAAGCGCAGGGCTTTGTCCGTTGCAATGACACGGTTACCGTATCAATTAGGGTAAATATGGTTTGATTGGCGGTGGTCTGCCACTTTGTCGTTGCCCTACAGTTTATGAGGGCTATCCTGGCATAGTCAACATTTATTTATTATCTACACTTACAACTATTTTTACAGGGCTTATCCTAAGACAATAGTGTAACTACTTTTTGGTATGGTACCTATCAACTAATCTCTATTATTACACCTATAACATAATATAAATAATGCAGCCTTTGTGAATTCATTCAGAGAACAAGAAAACAAATCAATGGTCTCCGCAATTTGGTTGAGGGTTCGCACAGCTCGCGTCAGCGGAGACATACCGAGCAGGTTGGTGCGTCCGACATCAAAAGTATTGCTTGTACCTTGTCGCTTTACAGTCACGAAAGCAATGTCAAACAAGATTGTCAAATAATGCGATAAAATACGAAAGTGATCAGCTATTTTAGACCAATCAGAAATGTTTGTATCGTCAGAATCTCTTGTTAAAACACGTGAAAAGTTTTTCTGATCGGTAATTAACAGTAATCATTCAGTTTATGCGTCACATACGTCACTATATTAAGTTACTTAACATCAACAGGTTACGTATTATCGTAAAAATTGACAAGTTTATTTATTTCAAATAACAGCCCAAAACTTATATTCTTGAGCATTTTTAATTTAATTAATCTTTATTTACCCTTCAAAGGGCTAAACCTAATTATTCCAATCCTTAGATAAAATAAAACTGACAGTAAAGTTAACCGCTTTCTTTTTTAATTTGTGTCATACTCATAGTAAAGAGAAAGACAGCATTTATCTGTGTTATATAGATATTTAAAATACAGCCCTAATTAAATTAAATATTTACAGGATGTTCAACAACGCCGACCATTTCTATTCTAATTTTATTTTTGTAACACCCTGTTAAATAAATAAACAGACGCGTACGTTTTGTTTCTCCATTGATGCATGTAGCCGTAGCCACGTGTGTAGTTTGTATACGAGCATAGCTATAGGTGTGTCGGTTACATCTGGCAGAGGCACGTGGCATTGTAAAAATAACCGGCGACCGTAGGAGGGCCGCTCTTGAACGATAAGGAAGCAGTCGTAAAATATGTTTTATGAAGCTTTTTAATTTACTGGTTTGGAGCATTTAAAAATGAAATTAGGGTATACAGAGTGATTTAAAGAGTTGAGTGGACGGGGTTTGAATATAAATCAAAGTTACCAATTATTATTGATACATATTTTAGTTATTTTTACATAAGTAAGTTTGTATGGCAGATTAAATTGACGTAACGTTAGTATGGTCGTCTATAACTACAAGCTTTTGCACGACATAACAACAAAAATTTAAATTCTACTAAAGAAAATAATACTCGAAAAAGTGACGAATTTCTGATACGACGTGACAAACGTTTCAGTCGCTTTTATAGGTCATGCCAAAGAGAATTCGTTAGAATTTATTAACCTAAATACCTTTCAATTGTTACCTGTAGGCTAGAATAACTTGCACGTCAAATTGCATGTTTCGCAATACATCAATCCATATTATAAATGCAGAAGTAAGTGTTGGTTTGTTTTTACCCTTTTACAGCTAGAGAGATAGCTGTGACCCCAAGGAAAGACATGGGGTACTATTTATCCTGAAATAATAGAGAGTTCCTAAGAAAACTTCGATTAACTACTTTCACACGGCAGAGTCGCGCGCAACACCAAGTCTCTTTATAAGAACAGGAGCATTTGGCAATGGCTGAGAATATGAAAACTTAACAATAGTATTTTTATTACCCTACGCGTACCCAAGTAAGAACGTACAGCAAATCCACGATCTTTAGAATGCGCTGGCTTAATAGCTTCATCGTTCTGAAATTTCCGATTGACGCAAGATCCGATTGATCTCGCGACTACGTGCTTATATCGAGATGCAGGCGTGTTCGGCTCGGATTAACATTATAACGATAATCTTGTAGATATCGGGTTTGCAACGTATCTAATTTAAAGACACCATGTATTCGGGGTTTAAGTTTATTGAAGATGAATACATTAGGTATACATTATGTTATAGGAATATGATTGTCGAAATCTTTAACGTAACCACTCGTAATAATTGTTGACTATAAATTAAAGGCTAAAGGCTAGGAAATAAAGACTAATAGCACTGTCAGGCGATGGGCTTGCAACCTGTCACTAATACACCGGTAAACATCTTAGCTTGATTATGCAAAATGTGGTTCCAGAATTATCAACTTTTCTTTAGATTTGTTCGTAATTCTTTAGCCCTGCCTACCCCACTCTGGGAAATTGTCGTACTGTTATGTAGAATTTGATGCTCTATTCCAGTTGTTTAATCCCATATTGCTTTTGTGTCGCAATTATGTTGTTAATGTGCTCTTACTATTAAGTGAATAAGACCTACAATAACGTCAATAATACGAAAGCAATATTAAAGAATAGCATAAGAACTCTTTGGTCAGAAGTCATACTGCAAGAAATCGACCGCATAGATTTTTCACTGAAACATATTATGTAATATGTAAATGCGTGAAACTAAGTGAAAACGAATACTAACATACTGAATAAGTGGGCACTAACTTATTCAAATTGAAAACATACAGTCTCAAGGTCAACTTATAAGACAATTCATAAGGGTTCCCTTCACGTGGCATAACTTTTTTTGCCATAATCATGATTTGGCATACAGTCTTTTTTTTCTGAAACCGTATATTTTTCAGGATTATTTAAAATATCATTGCATAGAACCCATTAGGCTAGATAAAGGTGCTACTTATAACAATCCTGAAAAGTATACGGTTTCAAACAAAAAGACTGTATGCCAAATGATCATTATGCCAAAAAAGTTATGCCAGATGAATGTAAATCAATTCATAAATGTCATAGAGATTTTTATCTAGACGTCGTAAAGATGAACTAAGATAGAATCATAGAAATGTAGAAATGTTTTTAAGGTCAACAGCGAACAATAATCTTTGCCCTAGCTATTCATAACGACAAGCAACCTTTTTCCTTTCACTTCAACAATCGGCGCCGGAGGTATGGCGGAACAGTTTAGCGAGATCCAAGGGACCGCATCGTTGACCCTGCATCCTCTGCCCGTAGATTATATCTAACAAATGCAATGTCAAGTGCCCGGTTCTATTCTATTGAGGTGGTTTTTTGCTAGAGTTGTGAGAGAAAAATGAACAGCATGACGACGTGTAGTAGACGCTCTACCAAGAAATACCTCGTATCTCTCTCTCGCATACCTGGCTTGCACCCCTTATACACCCATGCAGACCCTTAGCACACCTTGCACACTATTTGCACGCAAATCAGTCGCACACGTTGTATGCTATAATAATTATGCGTAGGTCACCAAAGTTGCGCTATGCGAGGGTCTCTAAAATCGTCGATGATCTCACCGAGAAGCCTTATTTACCGGTTCGTGTTAAAACTTGTGGTAAGTACAGATATTTGTGTGACGAGTGCAAGTATTTGTTCCCGAATCTTGGATGTTTTCTATGAATTTAAGAATGTATTTTTCGATATAAGTATGTTTATCGTTGTCTGGTCCCATAGTACAAGCCTAAAGCTCTGTTAAGGAACCTACCATCGCATAATGTGTACTAATGCACGGATCAAATTATTATTGCCGGTGCATTTGGGAATTAAACAACTAAAGAGAACACACCTAGCTCTACCTGGCAAGCCACTCTTAACTGAGCCTTCATTTTCACCGCTGTGTCTCGCTAAAACAACTGTTTTTTTCTTTTTTAGTTGAAGGACGAATACACTCCACACGTGCATGTGCTTGTAACTTGCGCTGCTGTGGTTAAATTCAAAAGTTGGGTCGGTTTTAACGTTTGAATGCTATTTTTTTAAGAATGATAACTGGAAGAACGGAAATTATGACGACACGCTAGCCTAGTTGGGAGTGACCCTGCCTCCGAAGCCGGCTGTCCCGGGTTCAATTCCAGTTAAGGGCAGATATTTGTGTGATGAGTGCGAGTATTTGTTCCTGAGTCTTGGATGTTTTCTATGTATTTAAGCATATATTTCTCTATATAAGTAAGTTTATCGTTGTCTAGTACCCATAGTACAAGCCTAGAGCTTAGTTTGGGACTAGGTCAATTTGTGTGACATTGTCCTGTGTTTTATTTATTTATTTTATTTATTTAAAAAAAACATGCTACTACTATACTATACTATTATGATTACGAGTAATTTCACATACGTGACATAACTCTACAATAAGATTACGTAAAAAAATTAAGCTGACAAATGCCAGCATTACGCTGAGTTGGGATGATTTCGTGACTACATTCTTCTTGCGCAATTTCTCTGTTCTTTGTTATTATTTGTCACGAATAAATGTTTTTCTTTTTTTATTTCTTTCTTTCTTTATCCCCGTGTGGTCTGTCTATGTCTTCCCGTGGATGACATAAGAAGCGACTGAGGGAATAAGGGCTTGAAGTACTATTAGGCGATCGGCTTACAACCTGTCACTAATACACTTGTAAATATCTTAGCTTGATTTTGAAAAATGTGGTTACAGAATTATCAACAAGTCTTTTTTGAAATGTTGGCAATTTCTGTAGTTCCTTCTACCCCACTTTGGGATTGAAGGCGTATGTATGTTATTTATTCGAGAGCAGGAGCCCTATTTGGAAAATGGAAGTTCAAAGTTACGTTACCTCCAGCCCTTTCTCTTGATTTAGACTCGAATGACGAGTGAAAGGCATCAGAAGTTTCGAATTTAGTACCTCCCTCATAGTAACCATCCAGTTCATTTCAAATTAATTTGAGAGCCTTGTCCACTGTACCTACCTACCTACATGAAGTGTCTTAGTTCAGTTTGGACTAAAACCTTAAGTGGCACTTAGGCACCGAGACGCATCCCTACATCCCTAGGGATCTCAAACAGCACACGACATCGATAAATTTTATCAGAGTAAGAGAACTGGGCCTCTATTCTACTGCGTTATAACGATATCGCGTTTGACGTGTTTTAGAATCGTTTATGTCACAGTCACCATTATCATAAATTACATAAGAGTTATAATATCGTTGACAATACGGAAACACGTCAAAGACGATATCGTTATAACGCAGTAGAATAGAGGACCTGCATATACTTAACTCAGTACTTCTCGTGAGGCAATAACGATTTATAAGCACAAAGAACATAAAAACTTTTAATTGTTCTACTAAAATTGGCTCTAGACGAATATTTAATAGTTCACTTGAAAATTCTGTATTGTTGTACCAGCAGTTAAATTAAAACTTGTGCGGACTGGAATAAACTGACTTTATGCGGTTTTTAACAAGCGTTCGTTGGATAATATTTGGAAATACTTTTCAACCTGTACTTCCTGTTTGCTTGTACAGAATTAATTTGGGTATGTTTTATTATTGATCTCGTTGCTTAATTATAATGAGATAACATTAATATTTTTACATAATAATTTATTTTTGTAGTACTTTTTAGCCTGAATATATTTATTAAGGTACGTATTTAACTACGAGTCATGAAATACTATTGACCCGCACTGAACTATTATAACACACAAGCAACTTTTATTAAGTTTAATCGTATACCGCTGATTCTGAACCGCAAGCCATCGCCAATTATTTGATTTAAGTCGCAGTGTACCTTCACAAGGCGACAAATTTCGGGTACATCTCGGCTCCGAGGTAATTTTGTACTAGTTTTCAAAATAAAAACCATTCATAAACTGAAACTTTTTTAACCCGCATTTGTTTTTAAAAGCAGATAAACGGTTTCAACTTGAGTTTGAAAACTATGACGTAAATCAACTGCTACCCGCGCTCTAACATTTATTGCCATGTACTTTTGTTTTATGCCAGTTTTTCGAAACACATTTGAATTATGAATTGATTCCCGTTGTTCTCTTAAGCTGTAATTTACTGTAATAAATTAATGGCCGCGTGCATTCGAGTGAGATAATCCGGTTCGTGTGAGCATTAATTAACGCTAATACCGGGATTTGGGTATTACCGTGTGTAGTTAACATTGCAATTAATATTAGACACGATTAGATCATAATGTGTTTTTATAAAAAAAAAACAAAGCTTACAAAGCTAACGTAATAAAAATAGGTACATGAAAAAATAACTTGTATTTATGTTACATTATTGAGTTACTTTGGTGTTTGCTCGTTTAAATTTAGCAAACAGAGTTGATTGCCAATTAAAACTTGAGATCTGTAATAGGTTCAAACAGAATAAACGTGTATCTATGTAATTAATTTAGGCTGGGTTTTATAAATATCCGTAAGATCCAATTTCGATCGGGAATGTCAAAAATTGTATGAAGTTACTAAAATTGAATCTGACGGGTCTTACTAAAGGGTCTTTATAAAACCGGACCTAAATCTTTATTTGATAAACATACAGCATGCTCTTCTTTTGGGATCTGTAAAATATTAAAAAAACTTTACCGTCTCAGGTACCATTAACGGTTTTATTACAACCATCATATTGTGTTAAATAATACTCACTGCAGCTAAACGACCAACACTATCACCAAATAATAATATTTATACAAATAATTATTTATGTCGGGTATAAACATGATGCAAACAAATTAACAACCCACGTGTGACTACCGTATTTCGATTAGGTACCAGTGATTTCTACAACGGGAAAAAATATGTTCTTCAGAGTAATTTACGAGGTTAAATGATTATAATTGCCTATTCATTCATAAAATACAAATATGGTAAATCTTTCATCAGTGTATTTTCATGAATGTACCAAGCCGTCAAACTTGTTTGTAAAAAAATAACGACTTTGGAACCCTACAATGAGCATAGTCCGACATGCTCTTGCCCGGTTTTGTTTTGATTTAGTGAATATCTCCTGAAATAATCGCATTGAAAGTTGCATAAATTCTCTCTTTATCTTTTAAACCATGTGTCCAAAAATATGAAAAAAATACACAGGTAACGCTTAAATAAACACTTTCAACGAATTTTTTTTTAACTTGTTCGGATATAGATACGCAAAGAAATTTGAAGGAAAGTCGGTTATACCGGCTAGCATCGAGGGGTTAGCAGAGCCGAGTCGGATAGCGGAGCTATTTAGGGACCACTTCGTGGTGGAGTCTCCTCTTGGACCGCCGCGGGAGGTGCTCGATGCTGGTTCGTCGATGCCGGTACAAACGCGAATTATATTTCAAGCGAGAGAAGTGGAGAAGGTGATTAATAGTATGACACGAGGCAAATCACCGGGTCATGACGACCTTAGCATCGAGCATCTGCAGAATGCGGGTGCTCACCTACCTAGGGCTCTGGCGCTTCTGTTCAATTTATGTGTGGGACATGCATATCTTCCTCGGGATCTTTTAAGGACCATAGTTGTGCCAATCATAAAGAACAAGACGGGTGACGCCTCGGACAAATCCAACTATAGACCAATATCACTGGCAACTGTAGTAGCAAATGTGCTTGATGGTTTGCTTGACCGCCACATTTGTGACCATTTAAAACTTAATGACGCTCAGTTTGGTTTTAGACCGGGGCTCTCAACTGAAGCGGCAATATTGCGGCTCAAGCACACCGTCCAGTACTATGTAACAGGAAACACTCCAGTATATGCCTGCTTTTTGGATTTGTCCAAGGCGTTCGACTTGGTGTCGTATGACGTCCTGTGGAGAAAAATGAGAAGTGAAACCAGCGCACCTGGGGAGATAATAAATCTCTTACAATACTGGTACCTGAACCAAACTAATGCAGTTAGGTGGGCTGGTGTGACTTCTCGGGATTACAGGTTGAGTTGCGGGGTGAGGCAGGGCGGTCTGACCTCGCCACGACTGTTTAATCTCTATATGAATGGTCTTCTCGATGAGCTCAGCGGAGCAGACGTCGGCTGTTCTATAGACGGCAAGTTTGCAAACAATATAAGTTACGCCGACGACATGGTTCTGCTGAGCCCATCGGTCAGAGGTCTGGAGGTCTTAATAGCCGTATGTGAAAGGTACGCGGTGGCACACGGTCTAAGGTACAATAGCCAAAAGAGTGAATTACTCGTATTTACAGCGGGGAATAAAAAACCGAAAACAGTTCCACCGGTTAAATTGGGAGGAGTTCCTCTGAGTAGAGTCACGGAGTTTAAATACCTTGGACACTGGATCACCGCGGACCTCAAAGATGACCTTGATATAGAGCGGGAGCGAAGGGCCTTGGCTGTAAGAGCCAACATGTTGGCCCGCAGGTTTGCAAGGTGTTCACGGGAAGTTAAAATAACCCTTTTCAAATCATATTGTCAAACATTTTACACCTGCAGCCTGTGGGCTAATTATACCCAGAGGTCGCTAAATCGGCTTCGTGTACAATATAATGACGCGTTCAGGATGCTGATGGGGTTGCCTCGCTGGTGCAGCGCGTCCGCAATGTTCTTGGAGGCAAGAACGGACTGCTTTAAAGCCATTAGGCGCAAACGTGTTGCCTCTATGATGCGTCGAGTGCGGGACAGCTCCAACAGCCTCCTGAATGGCATACTTGAGAGAGTGAGTTGTCCGGTGGTGCGACACTGGAATCACATTCATATGGGAGATCGAGTCGCACTCTTTAGCATTTAGTAAGTACTTTTAGTTTAACAAAATAGCTGTTATTGCCAGCAGCCAGGAATGCCCTTACCAGAGGCATTGGGTGTGCCTGCACGTGCGGGTACTCAGGGCTGTTACGCTGGCAATTGTTTGTTTAAGCATTTGTATCATACTAACCTTAGTTCTTAAGTATTTCGTATAACTAACACATTTATGGATCCATGATGTCTGAAATAAATTATTATTATTATTATTATTATTATTATTATATACCATTTTTGAGCTATTGCTGAAAAATTGCGCTTCTTAACCAACGATGTATTATTATTATTTATTAAAAGGACATAAGTGCCATAAAAATGCGCTCTTTTGTTGGTGCATTATTTAAGTTTGTTGTAACGGCTTCGGAACTCTACTCTGACATGGTCCGTAATGCTCATGCCCGTTTTTTTTTGATTATTATAAACCAATGAATGAGTCATCAGTTCACGCGCCTAAGAACACCGGGAAAACAGATGAATCAGTATTAATATACGTAGTATATTCTTGGAAGAGAGATGACTATACAGCGGAACTGTGCTATTTTAGTTTAATTATTGAGAAATATAAACCATTCTCCCATTGAGAAACCCCTTTACTTTGGAAACGAAACTTTATTGCATTTAATGTTGTCGTAAAAATGTAACATAGGCAAGTGATCAAATAGCAACTCAATAAATTATACTTATAATCATTAAAAATAAACACAATTTTAGGTAGTCAACAATAACCTAGTCCCAAACTAAGCTCTAGGCCTATACTATAAACATACTTGTATAATAAATACTTATAATCATAGACAACCCAGACTCAGAAATAAATATTCGCGCTCATCACACAAATATTTTCTCTGACCGGGAATCGAACCCGGGACCGCTAGCTTGGTAGCCAACTAGGCTAACTGCGTCATTGAACCGAAACAGCGCAGCACATATCGAAGCCATACTTGCAATATCAATGCAAAACCCGTTATTCCAATTAGGCATATTATTATGCAGTGACGTCATTTAATCGCTTAACGGTAGCTATTTGAAACTGCACACTAATAAAGATTTTATAGCGTTACCATTTACGTAGCGTTTATAGGTTTAAGCACTCGACCATTCACGCCCGCAAATTCGTCTACAAATGGTTCATCTACCGTTTCATACGCCGTATTGGTGCGTGAATTCATGTCACACTATGCTTCACGGCGCAAATTTACGTCACCGAAAATATTTGCACATCGAAAATTTACGTTGACGTAATTATTTGCAGAATGACGCCGTGAATAATTGCCCTTAGGCATCGCAGGACGCCACACCCTCTAATTGGTTGTAGGTGTACCCGGGCCAGATAATTACGTAGGTAATCATTTTGTCGCTGACAGTAATAAATTAAGTAACGCCTTCGTTTGACGTGTCTGTGTGAACGTTATAACGAGAACGAAGGGTTATTTTAACAGCTTTGGATTGTATAAGTAACGCGCGGTGAACAATGGTATCATGTGAGATATGAACTTTGAGGTTGGAAATATAACGAAGCAACATAAGGACATTCTGCTGGGTTTACAAAAGATTTATGTGTGGCCTTTGTTAGGATCACGCTGCGAGAATTCATTGGACGCCCGTCTCTCCTATTTCTACTCGAAATGTGCTTGGTGTGCGAGTTCTGGGCCGTGAATTGCTCATCGGGTTAACGCCGTTGTGTGAATTAGCCGGGACGCCGCACGCTCGCCACCTGTCAAACTCCACATGCCTAACGGCTTCCCTCTCGAGTGCCATGAATAGAATGGATTTATTTATTTCAGAAAATGATAGTGTACACACACACACACTCATCTCGTCTCGTCTGGCCCTACTGAAAATCAGCGTCACATTATCACCATATCTTGTGACACAAGTTGAGTAGAGACCATTTTGGACACCATTGTAAATAGTTAGTTGTAAGTTATTGTTATTACTGTTTTTATATTTGAAATTTTCACTGTTGAATACAAACTGCCATATGTCATTTTATGTAAATGTGTGTCCAAATAAATCATTCCAATTCTTATTCTTATTCTTATATAGGTACAGCCTGTTAAAATCATCCGATCTGATACTAGCTCACAGTGTCTGCTTTTATCAAAAAAGTCTACAATAAAGCTACATTCGTTATATTACACGCACTTGGAACTTTCCCCTTAAAATCCACGTTTGTTTGTTGCTTCGGAATAACGAGCCGGGTCGTGTTGGCTGTACAAACAGACAAACAGTCGTGACACGCCGCGGAGCTGAAATTGCTGAAAACAAATAGAGGTAGAGAACGTCTGCGATTTCAGCTTGGGTTACATTTTCTCACTGCTGCAGCACAGAGTATGCACCAAGCATCATAGGATTGGTATTGCCTCATGTCAGCCTCCTGAGATGCATGGACTATCGAAACTAGTACACGGTGTTGTTTAAGCTCATTTACAAACATAATATTATGCTTTATAAAACGTTAAACTTGATGTATTTTTTTCTCCTAGACGAACTAAACTGATAGATTACGAGTTTGTTTTTGGTGACAGTTAGCAATAATTATAAACCAAGTATAAACAAAGATAATAAAAAAAAAAAAATAAAAAAAATAAAAAAAAAATATCACAATCTCACACAAATTGACCTAGTCCCAAACTAAGCTCTAGGCTTGTACTATGGGTACTAGACAACGATATACATACTTATATAGAGAAATAAATACTTAAATACATAGAAAACATCCAAGACTCAGGAACAAATATTCGCGCTCATCACACAAATATCTGCCCTTACCGGGATTTGAACCCAGGACTGCTGGCTTCGGAGGCAGGGTCACTCCCAATTAGGCCACCGTGTCGTCAATTTAGAAGAAAAGTAAATCTAACATTTTTTTTCTCTTGGTGTAGTATTCGTAACACGTTTTTAAAATCTCGATTAACACTAACTTTTGAGACAACATGCTTAGTCTAGAGCATTTTTTTGGAGCGAAGACTTGAAGTCGTGTGCAACAAGAAAACGCCTTAGAAAGTACATATGACTTTATTTCAAATGTTATAAATGCGAAAGTTTAGATGCCAGAACGGCGAAACGGATCCGGATAAAATTTGGCACAGGGATAGGTTATAAACTGGAATAGCATATCGGGATTATCCAATTTTTATCTCGAAAACTTGGACAATCCCGAGGGAATAAACAATTTTTGCGAGGGTGGAGTTGCACGCAAAAACTCGTACCTACTGTAACATTTACGTCAAGTTCTAGGACAGCCTCTATATTTTATTTATAAAATAAAAGCGTCTATTATAATAAACCATGGGTACATATACTATCAGTTTACTTAGTCTTATAAATTAAGTTTTTTTTTATATCTTTGAACACAGTGTTCCATTTTTGATTCTTCACGCATCTAATGGCTACTAAATCTGCATTCTTTCTTTTCCGTAATGCAGCTTCGAATTAATATATTTTTTCTTTGCCACAGGTAAGATTTGGAGCAATATCAAATAAATTGAATTTGGATAAGGAAGAAGGGCTTGGACTTCTAACTTGAAGGATCCCAGTCGAGAAAGCCCGTTTAAACTAAACCAGTAACCGGATCTCGAGGACCAACGTTTTCTTCAATCGAGTAAGTAACGTTTACGTAGTGTCAGCGAGAGAATGCGTAAGGCGATTGGAACACCTCCGTGTTTAGTAAGTACTAAAATGTGCTAACACATTGACATTGACGTTGAATTTGATAAATAATGTCATCGACTAGCAAAAGGTGATATGTACAATAATGTGAGGCTGTTTTAGGGGTAAGTGGGTGACGTTTGATTGAAATATTAGTGCCAGAGCTACCTAGTACTAGACCAATGCAAAAATAATAAACAAATTAAAAATGCGTACTAAGCTAAAAAGGATTTCTTTCACATTTTTTGTTTAATATCTAGCTTAAAATAATAAAATAGCATGAGTACTTATCTCAGTAGGTAAAAAAGTCAAAAACAAATAAATGCTGTCGAAAAATGTGCCAGTATTTTGTGTTCGTTTGGTAATTGTACACCGTTATACCGATAGGCGTAAGCTGCCAGTTTTTTGCCGATCACCGCTATCCAAAACTAGACGTTTTATTTCGTGTTGCTACGTTTTTAGTTTTTATATTGGTACTCGTGTTTGTGAGCTCGGATCAAAGAGTTCTGCTGAACAGCGTAATTCGCCGTGCCACTTCACTTACAGGCATTGGTATTGAATTCCAAGCACGTATGCAGAATCCTTTATGCTTTATGCTTTTAAGTTTGCATTTTAAGTATTGATGTTAGTGAAATAAAATACTAAACCGGGTAAGAGCATGTCGGTCCTAGCTCAGTGCTGCAGTGTAGGGTTCTGTCATCGTTACTGAAAATATTAAAAAACTATCTCCAAAAAACATAAATAGGTATTAACATTTACAGTTATTTTGTGCTATCTTAGATGATCTTCAGTAGGTATAAACATTTTAGTTGCCTGTAACTTATTTAAGAACCAATGAAGTTTACTTAGTCGCGGTAGTTTTCGTTTAAATTCAGTGGATGTGATTTGTTTGCAGTTTTGGCTGTAGGGGACACGTAGGTCCAGCGAAGCACTTTTGGCGTTTAATATTTCCTAAACGGCTAATTCAAAAGAATTAATGTTAACAAATACTTATGTTTTTTAAGTGATGTCAAACCGTCACGCGATGTTATAAATAAAACCGGGCAAGAGCATGTCGGACCATGCTCAATGTAGGGTTCCGAAGCCGTTAAGAGGCCGTACACGAAATTTTGGTGGTTTTGCTTCTTTTTGAGATTTTACAGTTAAAATACTGCTATTCTATAAGTTTGAATGCACATTATAAAACATAATTTCAGTTCTAATCGAATAAATGACTTACAAATAAATTAGGTACTTTTTCAGATTTGTCGAGTATTATAATGCGAGATTTAGGTTATTTTAAAACATTATATATTGCTATTTTTTTTTTATTTTTTAGATATTTTTTTAAAGTAATGGGTTGATTTTGAACTGAACTTTATTACTGTTGTTTTAATTTTATGAACCATAGTTTTAAGTAGTCGTAATCAAACACAATGTTTTACCCATTTTCTGTAAAACTTTACCAAGTTAATCATTTTTTTACACAAAAAAATATATGAAGGTTGTAAAAAGTAATTCATACATTTTTTTGACAAATTTTACAGTAATAAATTGTAATTTTTTCATACCTTTTAGACGTCAAAATGATTCGTGAATATACGATATTCTAAATCTCTTACAGCAAAATTCACAAAACAGTCGCCGGTTTCAGGTCGATGAATCAGTATCAAATAATAAATACAAAAAAGGAGCTCATACATTCGTTTAAAGTTGAAATTATCTTTCGTGTTGCGCATTAACATTTGTAGAAGTAAAGTATTTCAACAGTAAAATCACGTCTGTAAAATCAGGTAAATCGGCGAAATCGGCAAAATTTCGTATACGTCCTCTTAAGAACTACTTACAAACATAAAAATGAACAAGTAATACCTAATTTTCTATTTAAAGTCAATTGGTGCCACCTTAGATGATTTTAGTAGGTATAAACACTTTAATCGCCTGTATCTCAAGAACCAATGATGTCTACATTTAGTCGTGATAGTTTTCCTTTAAAATTGGTTATATGCTCTTTCATTTAAGTTTTTTTCAGATTTTTAGTATTTGTAGTTATGGCTGTAAGGGGGGAAGGGGGGGGACACTTGAGTCTAACAAAAATTTGCGCTTTAAAGCTTGATATTTCATAATCGGATTACTTAATCGAAAAACTGTTGTAACAAACCTATAATATTTTTGAAAGACCTATCCAACGATACCCCACATTATAGGGTACACGAGAAAAAAAAATGTATCCCCACGTTGCGTGTAGGGGAGGTACCCAAAAATACCACTACCACTTTGTTAACGTAACTAATATGCATATTCATGCCAAATTGCAGCTTTCTAGTACTAATAGTCTTTGCGCTAGGCTGCGGACGGACGGACGGACGGACGGACATGGCGAAACTATAGTTTGACTACGGAACCCTAAAAATGAAAATTTCACCGTGCTTTACAATGGGAGATACAGTTTTTTTTTATTGACGGTATAAGTGAATAAAAAAATTGTGGGAAAAAGTGAGTGTGACATACAAACCCAGACATACAGACCGACAAAACGACAAACCAACATGCCAAAACTTAAAGGGTTCCTATTTTGAACACGGAACCCCAAAAAAGAAGGCAAATTACATGTAAGTACTTGGCCGAAAAACTTTTAAAAGCCTTTTAGCTTAAACAGAATATTAATTAGCACTCGAACGTTTTAACTAGGATGCACTGCTCTCGAAATATTTGATGATGTGACGTCAAACAAACGTTGCTAGGCAACAAAGGTCTTTTATTAACGAGCTGCCCGAGTTTTTGATACAAAAACGGTTCCACATTCCGTGTGAACGAAAATGACAGATTATGGTTTAATACATTTTTTTTGTAACATTTACAATGTAAAACGTTACTTACTTGCCTTACTTAATAATTGACAATAAAACAAATTGATAATATAATTAGTGTCTTTTATTAAAATGAAAATTTTAATCTACTAAAAATGAAATAAAGTACCCGCAAAATGAGGCAAAGTTATTAACGCTGCTCGCATGCATTATGATTTTGTATACCTCATCTTATTTTGTGCCGCAGCTGCTTCTTTGACCAGCTGCTCTGCAGGCGCTGACCACGGAAGCAGTGCTATACAAATGTCCGCGCAGCTTCACGCATGCATAGTTCTTAAAGCCGCAAATGCACAGAGCTGGGTAGTTACAATGTCATTTTATGCAGTTCAAACGGTGAGCGAAAAGGACAGAGCCTTAAAACTGCTATAGATGTCCCTTGCACTCGTGTTAAACTGAATTGCTTAGCCATGGTGACCCCCGTTAGCGGCCTGTTGCGTCGTTTCCATACAAAAACTGCCTTCTGCCCCTTCTGTCCGATGTGAAATTATGATGATGTGTAGGGACGGTCAGCCGGTCATTCCAGTGCGACAGGTACATTTGGAAAGATTTCTACACATTATTACCTCCTTAAAATGCAACTTAGCTACTTAGCTTCTGGGCTTCTATTTCCATGTACACCAGCTCCATTTTATCCATTCATTTAATAAAAAAATTAAAACCCGAGTGCTTTGCGATTTCCATTTCAATCACGATTAAAAACGCAATTGAACCAGTACTCGCCTACTATAAATGTGAACTGTATAGTCCACTGAAATCTATCACAATACCGCCCTGCACAAATGGATCCCGGATTCACGCCAACACCATTCTCTTTTCTGATACTGTACAGTTCTGCCATGCGGCAAAAACTGTTTGCTCTAGTGCTTGGATACAAAAAGATCATATCGAGATATCAGTGCGTCGACGCTGAAGAAAGATTCTATTTTATTTTAGAAGTAGGTAATTCTAACTTGTATGTACTTAACGTATTGACTTTATGTTGAGTCGGACTGCGCTAGTGTTCTCTGTTAAAGAATTGTTTGCTCTGTTTTGCCGTGGATTTTGCGAGCTATTTAATTTAAGGAGTATATTTGCTTCTTGTGAGTCTAAAAATAACTATTCCTGAAATTTAAAAAAAGAGCTAAACGTTGATAGACGTTTAAGAGTTACAGTTTTAATTCGGAATTCTAACCTAACCAAACTACCTGTAATTATACTACCATCAAGGAGTTGAAGGGTGAATCAACTTTTAAGGTACTCCCCAATTTTCGACATGTCTCACTATGTCACCTTAATTTGGTAGAATGCATTTTTTTTTGATGTGGTCAATATATTAAATAAATCAGACAATTAAACTTACTTTCTAGCTGACAATTTTAAAAATTCTTCTATGATTTACACAAATATATCAGGTAACGCAGGGGACGACGTTGTCCCCGGGTTTTGTATGAAAAACGTGCATTTTCCACTGCGTTACCATGTTTTTACAAAATTATAGAATTGGTTTATGATTATGAATAGTGAAATCCGAAAATCTGATTATCTAATTTTAACATGTGTAAACCATTATCAATCTCACATATTCTAGTAAGTTTTTATTAGCGTGTAGAAAAGGAGGACTTTAAAAGTTGATTCACCCTGAAATGTTTAGTAGTTTAACATAAAACGTAAATTAGCTGCGTTATACAATTCCTAACGTGGCACGACTAATACGTGAAAAATGTATAATCTGTGAAATTTACGTATGGTATACCTACCTGCTAAACATTAAATTAATCGATAGTAGGTACCTACATGCATTATAAGTTAAAAAAAAAATAGGTAGGCTTGTTGTGTTTACGTAGACTTTGTGAACTATACAGGGTGACCCGCGAGTAATCGCTTTTGGAGTCAAGGGGTGATAAAGTACGTTATACTGAATAGGCCTATGAAGTTTTCATTCAACTACTCACTTAAAAAAAAATTAAAAAAAATATAATATAAAATATTAAAGTAGGTGTGTTCCTACCTTTACTATTTGTAGTACTATCGTAGTATTTAATGTCAGAGCAGTTCAAGATCAAGGTCACTATCAATGATCACTCATTGTTGACACATGCCAAACTTACCGCAATTTACTTAAAATATTCTTCAACATATCGAGAAGTATGAAGTGCGTAAAGGTTTTCTTACTGCATCATACCGTTTGTTAATCCATTTGATCCTCATTCTATCATTATGAAATGATTAACCACGTTCATAAGTTTCCCGTTTCTCGATTTCAAACACTGCATTCTCATAAATACAAGTAATATACATAATAATAATACCTATGTGTACTTACTAATATTTATTACTTAGTATTTTAATAAGTTTCTATTTAAATAAGCAAATTAAATTGTTATTCAACAAAACTCAAACAAAATATGAAGTATGATGAAATGACAGAAAGTTACGTGACAGTAAGCATAATTTACTTTTAACTAGACAGCTTCAGGCGTTTTTCGTGAAATAGGTATTGAATAAGTAGTTTGAACCCTAAACTATCGTTGTTTAACGACATTTTATGAATAGAACCTCCTCGAAGTCGGTGGCGCGGTTTAGCGTAAGCACACCTACCTACATAAGTTCAGCTACGCACTGGGCGACCTGACCGCCGAGTGCGTAATGACCTTGATATTATTCATTAGTTTTTTAACACGTTCCCTGGTCCGTTTGGCCTCAATGAGGGGACTACATTGTGCTGTTTGATTAACGGACAAATAAAAATGAGACATTTTTGGTACTTTTTTATTATGTTGACGTAAATAATACCGAGTACAAAAAACACATAATGCATAGTCAGAGTGCAGATGATTTGTCACTTTCGGACCTTAAGAACATTGATATAAAATCTAAAAGTAACGAATCATTATTTGAGTCGACAATAGCGAAAGAAGTTTAAATAATAATATTTATAACCGAAAAGCGTTAAGGTGCACTTACCGTAGAATAAGATTTAAAGGCATAGACACGTTCACTGTCCCCAAACAAAAACCCATGTTCATGCATGACCCCACATTGCGGGCACCCGGACAGGGAACGTGTTAAAGCGAAAGCGTAAATCTATACCCGTCCGAAAATTTCAATACGTTAAGTTAAAAAAAGGAAAGAGTTCTTGCTAATTACTAGCCGTACACAGTTGTCAACTTGCGTAAACTGGACTCCAACGACACCAACTGGGCATCATGGTCGCAGATTATACATGCAACAGTGTGCGACAGCAACATTGTACGACCATGATATTTTAGCTTACAGAGCTGTCTCTTTTCGGCACACTGAATCCCAAAAAGACTGTGTATAACAGCTATCTGTATGTTACCTTTTATTTTATCGCTCCTTCTATGCCTTTAGTTCTTATTCTTTGGCACTTACACAGGCGACCAATCATTGTTCCGACACACCGGTGACACTTCACTATGGGTGCCACAGGTGCAGTATATTTACGATTGGTTTTACACGTATAATAAGTCCTCTAACCCTAGTTTTTTTTTATCTGAATTCTTTTCTGAAGCAATACAGTGCAATTGAATAGTATAGCTTTTGCATCGTTGCAAACGCGCGACTGTATTGATTCAGCATCGCTACTAAACTTACGCGCGACACTGTTTTGGATAGACAAGTATAGGAAAAGTGAAAAAATTAAAGAATTTTGCACTATGACTGTATCGATGCTGCATCGCGGTTGTAGCAATGGCTTAGCGATGCTGTATCGCGACTGCATATCTGCAGATTTCTGCCGTGGGGTCGATGACGCCCGAAGTAGTATGACAGACAGATGTATTGAAGAGTCATAACTACACCTTTTTTCGGTCAAAACAGTTAGTTTTACAGGGTGGCTTCAGTACTTACCCATCGATAAACTAATTGAGACAGCAGGACGAATACGAACTTAACCGACAGTGTACGATGCGTATGATTATGCATTACATAATGAGCCTCTGATATACTTGGTAAAACAATATTGATTTTGACATATTATCGTATTGCCAATGTTATGATGACTCTTATTTACTTGAAAGTAATGGCGGACGAGTAAAAACAATACGATACGATACGGTGTTAAAAGCAATATGGTTTTACCGACAGGTTCTGTAGCTATGCAGGATCGATATGGCTCGCATTTGGATTATTCGTCGGACTTAGTTCCTTTGACAACCTATGGCTACATGGGTATTATTGCTTTGCTTTATATGCGCAATTAACAGACCGCACCTAACTACCCTATTTTGAGCATTATTTATGAACTATTATAACTATGATATTAACATTTCTTCTGATAGTCTTGAAGTTCATATTACACTTATAGCTTTATTTTCCTCAAATCATTGTTTCCTTCTTTCTTCCCTTATTTATGATTCCTTATCAAAATTAATAGTCCTACGTAGTGTCTCCTTCTTCTTCAGTTAACCTAAAATTAAAATCAATTAGTCTAAGCATAGGTACAACAACAATTTGACAATGTACAGTCAGCTGCAAAGAAAAGTATCCCCTCTTGCTAATAAACTTCTATGCAGGGAGGGCTACTTTTCTCTGCAGCTGACTGTACGTAAGGATCGAGAATATGTAAAAAAGTGATACATTTCCCATGTTTCACTTGACCACATTCAAAATTCCGCCACAAACCGACTCCATCATCAGATCAGGTCTTAGATACCATAAAATAGCATTATCAAATTTTACTCTTTCAAATTTCGTGTACATAATATCACGCCTTCATTCCTAAATTGGGGTAGGCAGAGCTACAGCAACACCAACAACTCTAAGAATACTCGTTTATAATTCCTTAATGACTTTTTGCACAATCGGGCCAAGAAGTTTACTAGTGTATTAGTGACAGGTTGCAAGCCCATCGCCTAACAGTACTACAAGCCCTTATTCCTTCGCAATTGAAAGGTAAAAAAGTAAGCAACAGTGTTAGCATTGTTGTGTTCCGGTGTGGGGATACGACAAACGGTGAAATTACTAGCATAGACGCATACCATCTTAATTCTCAGGTTTGGCAACGCATTTGAGGTAATAGGATTGCAGTCTTAAGATTATAGTCTTGAGAATTCAAATATCTATGGTTCTCAGATTCCAGTTACCATCAGATGGCCTGAGCGCTTGTGTGCCTGCCTCCTCCTTAGCTGTGAAACCATAACAAATAATCAAACAGGCTAACAGAGTTACTTTCGCATTTAGTACTAGTGACCCGCCCTCGGTTCGCTTCGCTTCGGCTTACGTGTGTTTCTGTAATACCCGTACAGAAAACGGAAATTATTATACATTAAAAGCCTCCCGTGAAAAAAGAAATCTGATATTGAAAACCGCATCAGAATCCGACGCGTGGTTTAGGAGGAGTCAGCGGATGTGCAGACAGACAGACAGATGCAGAAAGCGACTTTGTTTTGCACTATGTAATAAAATAGCAATAATAAAGAAAAGATAAAGACGAGTTAATATGGAATATGGACATGGATAGTAAGGAAGGCCCATTTCAATAACAGGACTTGTAACATTTGAACTAAGTAAATGTTTTCAAATTGACTTGTAACATTTGAAATAAATGAAAATACTGGCGCACAAACATTATGTAAAGCTAAGAACCGAGCAAAAGCATGTCGGACCATGCTCAGTGTAGGGTTCCGAAGCAGCTAAGTACTACAAACATAAAAACCGCGCAAGAGCATGTCGGACCATGCTCAGTGTAGGGTTCCGAAGCCGCTAAGTACTACAAACATAAAAACCGGGCAAGAGCATGTCGGACCATGCTCAGTGTAGGGTTCCGAAGCCGCTAAGTACTACAAACATAAAAACCGGGCAAGAGCATATCGGACCATGCTCAGTGTAGGGTTCCGAAGCCGTTAAGTACTACAAACATAAAAACTGGGCAAGAGCATGTCGGACCATGCTCAGTGTAGGGTTCCGAAGCCGTTAAGTACTACAAACATAAAAACCGGGCAAGAGCATGTCGGACCATGCTCAGTGTAGGGTTCCGAAGCCGTTAAATACTACAAACATAAAAACCGGGCAAGAGCATGTCGGACCATGCTCAGTGTAGGGTTCCGAAGCCGCTAAGTACTACAAACATAAAAACCGGGCAAGAGCATGTCGGACCATGCTCAGTGTAGGGTTCCGAAGCCGCTAAGTACTACAAACATAAAAACCGGGCAAGAGCATGTCGGACCATGCTCAGTGTAGGGTTCCGAAGCCGCTAAGTACTACAAACATAAAAACCGGGCAAGAGCATGTCGGACCATGCTCAGTGTAGGGTTCCGAAGCCGTTAAGTACTACAAACATAAAAACCGGGCAAGAGCATGTCGGACCATGCTCAGTGTAGGGTTCCGAAGCCGCTAAGTACTACAAACATAAAAATCGGGCAAGAGCATGTCGGACCATGCTCAGTGTAGGGTTCCGAAGCCGCTAAGTACTACAAACATAAAAACCGGGCAAGAGCATGTCGGACCATGCTCAGTGTAGGGTTCCGAAGCCGTTAAGTACTACAAACAAACAAACTGGGCAAGAGCATGCCGGACCATGCTCAGTGTAGAGGCACATAAAAATCAACAAGTAATAACTAATTTTCTATTTAAAGTTAATTGGTGCCGTCTTAGATGATTTTAGTAGGTATAAAATCTTTAATGGCCTGTATCTCAAGATACCAATGATGTCTACTTAGCCGTGATAGTTTTCCTTTAAAATTCGTTAAAATAATATGCTCTTTCATTTAAGTTTTTTTTCTGATTTTTAGTAAACAGAAAACCTAGCTTGGTATTTATACCACTTACTATGCATACCATTAGATTTCGCTCGTGACTTCAACAGCGCAGAAGTAGGTTTTCGTTAATCCTCGGGAACTGTTCTTTTCGGGACAAAAAATACCCGTGTTCGTATCCGGGCTATAAAATATTCCATCGATTGGTTGAAGCCTTATACTCTGAAAATTTAACAAACAAACACTAAGTAGGTACTAGGGCAGTAGGGGTAGCGAAAATAAGTAGGAATGGTTATGATCAATGTAATACTTTGTGAGACAGACAGACACAAATTCGCATTTATAAAATTCAGCGGAGATCCTATTGCCACTTTCCGATTGTATTTTCAGATTAGCTCTAAGTCATCCAAATGTTGCATTGTCTTCAGATACTATTATACGCTAAAGCCCGCGCAGGTCGGCGCAGAAGTTGTTAATCGCTATTTCATCAGGAACTACAATTTCCGTCTTCCGATGGTAAAGTAGTTTGTGCAGTGTTTAACTATCTGGGATAAAAAATACCCCAGGACCAAAACTGGGGTTAAACTATTTTCTTATAATTTATATGAAAATCGGTTCAGTCGTGTAGCGATGAAGGCCACATAACAAGACATACATAAGGTTTTATAGACATTGAAACAACAATTTTAGAAACTAGCTAAAATTGAACTCCGTTCACGTAAAAGCCGTTTGTCGCTCTTCCCTCGGGAATTATGCAATTTTCCAACATAATGTGTACCCTATGACCCTCTTCGGGTCTCCGGGCTTCAAGCTATATCCTCAACAGATTTTATTAAATTTGGTTTACCGGTTGATCTGTGAAACCGCAACAAACAAACATACAAACAGATAATTAGGATTACTTTCGCATTCTTAATACTAGCATGGAAGTACGAATCAGTTCGTACTCCAAGAAAAAGAGACTATTTCCACTATTTCCACATTTCATCAAAAATGGTTTAAGCGTGTAAACTTAATATACATACACCCAGACTAACCAGCAAACTAAATTTGGCATTCGTTTTATAATAAAAGACAGAGAAGACAAGATATTATTACAATAGAGGAGTAAACAGCAAATCTGTGCCAAGCTGAGTGAGTAGGTACTTAACTAAATCGTTCCGGTGTTCTTGAGCAACTGGCTGAAACGGATTCCGAGATAGTTCCTTGGAGTCCCGACTTACACTCTCTTCGTTAAAAGCGTGCATTGGAATACAGTCCCCTTCAATTACTTTTTTTAATTTCATACCTTTGTGCTGTAACATTAACAAATATTTGTTTAAAATCCTTGTATAAAATTGGCTATCCACTACTGAACTTAAGTTTTCCACGTAAGGATCACCTTGAATAATTTTATGCGATATTAACTAAATACTCATCGTAATACTTACTGTATTTATATTTATGTATACTTTTTCAAAAACAGAGAACAACAATGTAAAATTCCTGTGACATTTGTCACATAAAAAGTTCTTCTTCTCTTTTAATGGCAGCCACAGGGCTTGTGCCACATAAAAAGTTAGTCGATGTGTGTCATTTAAGTATGACATGTCATCCATCGTTAATCAATATCACACGAAAAGAGGTTCATCATAAGAATATCATTTTAGTTGTAAATCTTAAAAGACAGAAACATCTTTGAAAATAATGGTAAACTTGCTGCGCGTAGCCTCGACGAAAGTTGCCTGCGCGTTAGCGCCTTGTGTTTGAATGTAAGCGCAGCCATGCCGTTGATGCGCTGGAGCGGTGCGGTCGTAAAGGGCCAGGATCTTCACGGTTCTCCATGCTACGTATGCCGCTTGTTGCAGGATAACTTAAAGATGTAAGGCAACTGTTGCGAGGTGCGTCGCAGTTGCCTCCGGTAGCGCTTAATTTCCTCATTACCGTCAACTTTAGCCAACCTACGGGCTTGGGACGATCATAATTATTTGTCTTCTGTCTGTCTTCAATTTTAAGACTCTAGAGGGCGACTGAGTGCATGGCTGCGTCTACAGCCTTAATTAATTTAATTAATTAAATGAAGGTCAGTAGTGTACTCGTTATTAATGTTGAGAAACTTCTCTATTCCTCTTTCACTACATACTTATAAAGAAGTTTAAAAACATCTTCCTTTACGTACTTAGAGAAAGGATTCTACGCCTATTTTGCCAAGATACTGAGGACTATGAGGATTTCTGTAATCGGTATTCGGTTTTAAATCGCAGTCTGGTAGGGTTGTTCCTAAATATGAAACTTCGGAAGCTAGGTATATCCTTTACACTCAACAGTTTTAACGCAATCGAAAGAAAGGGAAAGTGCTATTGTAGCGTTAAACTTCGATTTTAGCAGTAAGGCCGATTTTTCCGCCAGACTTTCATTAAATTGCCGTTGAAGTAATAATTATACTCTTATACTTAAATGAACCACTATTGAAATAATGGTTTTAAAAGCCTTAATTACCGTATTAAGTGATCACTTGGTTTATGTTGCTCGGCAGGCGGTGAAGGTTTGTTAGCGTGATACCTCTTTAGAGGATCTAAAAATCTGTCACGACTCGCCTTGGTCTATGGTCGATTGATTAATGGGTAATGACGTTAACTGTTCATCTGCTAAAAATAATTCGGTGTTTTTTTATTAATTCCTGTGTAAAAAACGGTTTAGTAGTATGATTCTTGTTTTGATAACTTTAGGAAGTGCGATGGACATCTATGTCTGCGATTTTTACAGTGACGTAGGTTTAATGTGCTTAGATTGTAGAGACTTAGTCAATCTTAACATTCAGTGTTTACTCAACTGTGTCTCATGTAATTTGAGTTTTAAACTGTTGATATAAACACAGGACATAAGAAATAGTAGTTATTCATCAAATAACTTTCAAGATTAGTTGAGAAATTAGGTACAATTTCAGGCGCAGTAAGTGTTTTTTACTTGTATTTTTACTTCCTAGGTACATTAACACAATAATAACTTTATCTGTGCAAGAAATAAACGTAACATTTCCAATAAATTATCTTTCAATTGCTTTTCACTGAGTAGAGGTGCCTATTAATTGAATTGTTGTGACAGAAGACAAACTTCAATTAATTCCTTATTAAAAATGGTGCATCTGTTATAAAAAATATTCCAGATTCAACCCTATTTATAATTGTACAGAGTTTAATATCCTTCAGGTATTGCAATGAAGATGTATCCTTTTTGACGATGTCAAAATTCCGTTGGTGTCAAGGTTAAAGTTTAATGAACTTTTGAGCTATGAATGGAACCCACATGTCCGTCATTGAGTGTATCGGTTATAAGGGCATAACCACACTAGGAAATATTGATGCTTAAATTAAATTACGAAAAAGCCTAAAATTAAAAAAAAAAAAAAAAACTTGTAGTTAGGTTCAGTTTGACCTACTCTATTACCCCTTAACTCAAAAGTCATTTATCGTGGGTCACCCTGTATATATGTATAAAAGAAATGACGGACTAATTTGGCATTGCCATGGCTGTAAATGAATATCACCCACTCATATCGTCGATTCGCTATCATCTTTCTGCCGCAATGAACTGTAATCACAATAGCTCAATATGAATATATTAAAATCCTTCTAGCGACGACGATAGCACTTTAACTTTATCACTACAAAATAGTTCCGATAACCCTCTTCACGAAACACCTATAAATATTCCCATTTGTTCCCAACTGATCCCTGGGAAATTATTAAAGTTGTTACTACTGAACTTTTTCAATATATTCCCTTTACGTCTGTCATTAGGACTGTTAGGAGCATCCGCCATCCGCATCCTTCTGATAGCCGAGGGACGAATCGTAAAGGCTTTCCATTGCGGAACCCTAATAATATAAAGGTTTATTGGAAAATAATGCTAAACCTGGGAAGGAGTTAATTGGGATCAATTAAGCGGGACTAATAATGTTTTTTTAAATTTGATGATCATTTAATTTAAAATTTCCGTAACAGTTGTTTTATCTCACGAACGCGGGTGGGCAATACTGGTGTGTACCCCTACCTCTTTATGTTTAAATTTATAAGTTCGCCATTTCAATATCATCATCATCTTACAAATTAGGTATAAAATAGCTGTATCTATTTGTCTGCCTGTTTGTTTTGGACTCTGCAACAGCTTTTAATGCGGGTTTACCTATCATGTAGAAGAAATCTTCCGAAAGGTTTATGTGTGGAAGACGGGTGTCTATCATTTAATCGAAACACCTTTCATGTATCAATACATCGAATTTCATTTCATCTTATTTTTTGCTATTTTTTGCTGAAACTATAAGGTTTTCACGGTATCCTAACCTAACCTACGTAATTAATGTTTTCTGCTTTTAAGAACTCAAAAAATAACTTCTTTCCAAATGCTAATAGGTCAGTCAAACTGAAGTCGGCGTCCCACAAAACTTTTAACCAGTTTTTGAAGGCGGTATTTTTGTTTTTTTTTTTAGTTTTAACGTTGTTTAAACTGCTGGTGTAATCTGTCAAAGAAGTTAAAGCGACAAGGTCCTAAAGGGTGCAGCTACTTATAAGGCCACCTGTACCTATTTGCTATCACACTTGCACTCGCAACTGAAAGTCTATTTCTCACGCGTGTTTCTTATATACCGGCCAAATGCGTCTCGGACTTCGCACAATTAGCGTACCAATAAATAAATATCACAGGACAATGTCACACAAATTGACCTAGTCCCAAACTAAGCTCTAGGCTTGTAGGTACTATGGGTACTAGACAACGATAAACATACTTAGATAACAAATAAATACTTAAATACATAGAAAACATCCAAGACTCAGGAACAAATACTCGTGCTCATCACACAAATACCTGCCCTTACCGGGATTTGAAACCGGGACCGCTGGCTTCGGAGGCAGGGTTACTCCCAACTAGGCCAACGTGTCGTCAATAAATTGATAAATCTGAATTTGGAACTCAGATTTATCAATTTATTGGTACCTATTTGTTAGTAAAATATACGTAGTATTATCACCGAATTAGTAACTTACTACTTTCTATTTTGTAAAAAAAAAATCAGGTTGCTTCTCATTCCTTTGTTTTTCAATATTTTTAGCAAAAAAATACAGAATTGGATATTTAATAGGTCAAAGTACAAGACTAGCTTCAACCGTTTAGGTTTAAAACGGATAGACTGACAGATACGTGAGTACCAGCAATAGGGTTCCATTCCGACCTTTCCGGTACGGAACCCTAACAATTTAATTTCCCAATCGTATTGAGAAACTTGTAGTACTTACTTACTCTAATTTGCACCAAGAGATACTTTTGAAACAATATACCTACCAACTCGACCGTGAGTTCAGAATGCTATAAATTCTTCACTGTGTCAGGGCCGTAAGTTGCCACGAACTAAAGTCAAAGATAGCGGATTTAAAGCGTGCACACGCGACTGCTTGTCGCATCCCGGGATATATGCAGCTTTAGTTGCAGTTTCCAGAGCTCCGACTATATTACTTGTTTGTATCTAATGCTGTGTGTGCGATGAACCGGCGGCGTTATCTACTTTGTATCGCAATGAAATAAAGATGTAAAGGTCCTGGACACGTTGGCTAAACAATAATAATTTGAGTCACGTTAGTAATAGTGTAGCTACATGTACTACCAGCCCAATGAAACCATTAACCATCATAGAATGTGTCATAGTGACGTTATGATTCAAGTCGTAAGAAGTTTCAAACAAATTGTTTTATAATGTCACTGTGAAACAGTTCTATGGTGGGTCAGGGTCCCTTGGACTGATAGTCCATGTAGCTAGGTACACTGTTTTAAACCAACGTGTACACAAATTGTTTTAATTGTTTAGCCATCATGTCCAGGATTAAGGATGAAATAACTAGCATAGAGGCATTCCATCTTAGTCCTCAGAGTTGGCAACGCATTGCAGTCTTAAGATTGTAGTCATGAGAATGCAAATGGTTAAAAGGTCACAGATCCCAAATATACATTTTGAGTGAACATGTTCAGTACGAATACTCGTAATGTCCACACAATCTAGAGGTTTGTTCGTTCGCATAAAATCCCACATTTCCGATACAATATATTGAAAGCGCCATAAAACCCCGCCGTTTTGAATTTATCTGCACCGCTCACTCATATCGGAAAAACGAAGGTAACTAAAAGTAATTTATTGCCCGTAAAACTAAAAACAGGCGTAAACGTATCTAAATCGGGTCAGTGGTTCAGCGTGTAAGATAGAGGGAAATCGGGGGCGAAATGTCCCTCACAAATACCAACTAAGCCTCGACTCTTTCACCGGGTAAAAGTCAAAAATGTTTCTGGGGCTCCATTCTACTCAGAAAAACGGCATCATATTGTTTTCAACTCGGTCGCCATTACTGTCAAATAAATAAGAGCTATCGTAACGTAATATGTATGTAGATAATACGATAGCAATTAGGTTTTACCGAGTAACATATAACCGACTTAAGTTACTACCGTATACAAAAAAAAAACTGCCAAATTGGGGCAGTTTGTTGCGGCGAAAAGCACGCTAACAAGTTAAACTATTTTTGTGTTATACCTACAACAAACTAAGTTAAGTATTACGTTAAGTTACTAATCTACTTGGACTTAATTTGATTACACAATGGTCAAATAAAGCATATCAGTCAAAGAAATTTTGCCCTTTCACTTCTTACACTTGTTTTTATTTGACATGTGAATTTACTTGTCGATTGTGACATAGGCCCTTAGTTTAAGTACCTACTAAGTAGTAGGACTGAGTGTCAAAGTTGGCAAATAATTGTCTAGGTATATCTCTTGAACTTGCAATTTTCCCCCGTTTTATCGTTAAAACAGTTTGTAAGTGCTAAACACAATCGGTACAAACCATCAATGTGTAGAGTTCATAGATGCTAAAAAATGTAGGTACGTACCTGCGCATTGACTGGGCCCCTATTCCACTTTTTTATGGCTTTAGCAATAAAAAGTAACGTTTGAAACAGTATTTCATAAAATCTATTTTTTTTTTTTAATAAATCGCTGGTATATAGAAAAATAAACGGTTTACAAACGTGCCTTTCGACCGGTCGTAACTCAAACCTTGTCCGTAGTAACTCCTAACTAAATGATAAAAAAGTCATTGTCATCACCGCTCCTCTACCACAAAAACAATTTTTTCGTCTAGTTTTAAGTGGGCTCGGTCGAATTTACGGTCGAGGGCGTACAACGCGGTTAATTGATCGGATTTTCCGGCCCAATGCGCCGCGTGACGCCGATACGTGACGAACAACTTTACTCGATAGTGCCGCGTTATTCTTTAAGGCAATATTGGCTCTAGACAAGACGCGTGGCTAGAACGTTATCGTTATCGAAAATGTATAGGACTGACGTAAGCTGCCGGACGATTGAGTCAAACGCTTGTGTAAACTCTATGCCTTTTGTAAGTTTTCGAAAATCGCTTACGTTAGCACTATGCTTCTTGTCTCCAGCCGTTTAGCCGTTTTTGCTTCTGTATCTCACTTGAACTATCATAAATCAACAATACGATTACGATACGAAGGACATTGAAGTGCAAATAGATTTTTTCATAAAACATAAGAGTGATGTAAAAATTATAGATCTATGTGGAAGCTAGGGTGCCTGCCACGAAAATAAAACATAATTAATTTATTAGTGTTTAGGCGATTGACAGGCTAAAACTTTTTAAACAGAAAAAAACATCGTCTTAATACCGTTGAAAGATATTTTGTTAAAGTATAAATATAACCTCTAAACCTTAGTTAATGGAGATGAAAGATGACTAGCCCAAAACACTTTTAACTCCAATCTCTTTCATTTCCTTCTCGAGGGTTTTGCTCAACTTCGAAACTTTACCGTTTACGAGAAAGGATAACATTTATAAACTTATGCTTTGAAATGAATATACAAGCGTTGAAAGTTCGTTCATCCACAAAAGAGAACACCGATGTATGAGTATCTATGGAACCTTTCCTAATACAACATGGTAAGCGGATTTTGAGCCTTATTGCGATGTCATTTACCCCTTTCTAAAGGCTATTCATGCAGTTGATCGAACGAGTCCTTAGAAACATTCCTTACCCTTTCACCCCGGATGACATCGTGAAGAAAGTTTAGTGACATCAAATAAACTAGTTGAGAATGAAGTTGAACAAACCCAAGTCGTGATGCTCGGATGTTTTACAATCTACCAGTAAATATTTAACAATTTTCTTAATACACACAGATTTTTTGTGGTACAGCGCAATATGATTTCTTTAATGGTAGACAGTCTGACTCTGAGGTTTTTAAAATAGAAGACTACTCAAAAATTTATAGTTACTGTCTAAACGAGTTAATTAATTTAATAGTTAAGGATAGATCTAAATTATTCTGTTGTTCTGTAGTGACATTTCTGGAATCTTTATTATGCATTCGCTGCTATTATACCACCTAGGATGAAAACTGAAAAAATACTCGAGCAAAATTGCAAATTTCCCGGGAGATTCCAAATAATCCTACGCGAACAATGTCGTAGAAAAGTATCTAATTTTGTCGTTGCAGCAAGCACAAGCTACTCGTAAGCTACAAGTTCCAAATTTGAAATTGTAAATCGCGAAACAGCAAAATTTGAAAATTACAACCGCCATTATCTACAGTTTCACAATTCGTTCCATAATGTAGCACCGCTAGTAACGTATTTCTTCCGTTTCTAGAAACTCTAATTTAAAACACTCTAGCGCCGGCCATAAAGTCTAAATCACTCCCGGCTTAAACTTTATTCCCCGCGTGCGCATATGAGAGGCTTTCTCGGTAATTTGGACTAGAAACAATTTGGGTTTACTCAATGCATTCAGAACCAGTGACACGCTATTGTATGTTCAAATTACAAGCATTTGTCAGTTGGCGGCTTTGGCTGTACAAAGACGGACCCAAGTTGTAATTTGTTTAAACCGTAGCTTTAGAGTTAGTTATGTATTGTTATACCTAACAAACTCAAGGTTGCCTTTGAGTTCTACATCTGAATTCATAGATGCTAAATGCTACCACTAGGTAAAGGTAAGATTAGATGAAAGATGCGGTCCGTGATAGTAGTTTTGAAGACATCACAGGACCTATAAAAACCTAGAAAATAACAAAAAATAAAAACCCTTCTGCATGTTTTGATGCTGTTCTCAATACTCGTTAATAACCATATGTATTTTTAATAACGCCATTTTTTGTTACCTAGTAAAGCTCGCTACACTGAGACTACACCATCCATTTCAACGAGGGAGCACAGAACCATACAGATAAAACAATATAGTTGGAAATCATGGAAATAAATATAAAAAATACGCACACACGTCAAGTTTCACGTGTAAGAAACAAAAACTGGTCTCCTATAGGTTGTCGTTTCCAAACTAATTATGTAAAACAATAGGTAATAGTAAAAGAACCGTAAAAAGACTTTGCAACAAAAAATCCTTCTTCAACATGTTCAAAACTCATTAAAAGTTTTGTACAAACGCTGTGACCAAGTCTTAATTACTTTGTTACAACTTCATTCTGTTCTGTAAATTAATAAAATCAATACTCGTAAATAATATACTTAAGTATTGCTTTCCCGTGGTATCGTTTGCAAAAAAAACTATAATGTTGTATATTAATTTAGTTAATTGCGTAAAATTTGGTACTTGGTCTACTGAAAATAAATGTAAGGGTTCTTCTCATTAATAACAAATACCCCGCGCCTTCGTCCGCACAGAAATTGTTTATTACTCCTCAACGGACCCTGTCTAATGTTTCGGGATTTATAATACCCTATAAAATGTGCGTGGTTGAGGCGTTAACCCGTGAAGACTGAACAAACAAATGCAACTTCGCGTTTATAATATTTAGAGAGGATGTAAAGGATTTCCGATTTTATTTATTGGTCACAAAACTGAGCCTCAATTCTACTGATTAAAACCATATTGCTTTTGACATGTTACTGTATTGTGTCTATTTCGTAACGTGGACAATACGATAGCATGTCAAAGGCAATATGATTTGCTGAGTAGAATAGAAGCCCAGAACTATTATGGTTGCATTGCCTTTTCCGGGGTGGATAAAGCATCCTTCACTCGGAGATTTGGTCTACGGTCCCAGGTTACAGTCGAAGACTCGTCGTTTGATACAGCGTGTCCAAAATGCTTGTTATCGTTTTTGTCACATTGTTCCGCCGAGGAGTCATATACGCCGTATCTCAACAGAGATTTAACGTTAAATATGTCTTCTCGAAGACACTTACACCTGGCATGCCTTTTATTCGACGTAGTAAACTTTAAAAAACCTAAATACCTCTATGCTAAATTGAAGGTCTCTTCTTTCCATGACAGGTATGGAACGAGATCATCTCGTTGTCCTCTAGAGAGTCATCGCCATAGAACTGTTGCTTTTACCGGCAGTTTCCGATACCTAGCAACCAAATGCTGGAACAATATTCCTCCACCAATAAGACTTTTTACATCAAAGTACTCGTTTAAAAAACATTTTAGGGATCTACTACTACAGAAACAAACGATTGGTATACCTCGCGGTTACTCGGTATCGGATTTTGCTGTTTAGTGGTCCTGAAGGATTGTGAAACTTACCGGATATAGAACACTTGCACAATGTTGCAAACTAACACACACGCACACTTACACGTATCACACGTAAATGCACGCACAAGCACGCCAATGCATGACAGTATGTTTTTGTTTGAAATATTATTATCTTGTTCTTTTTGCCTATGAGTTTGCTTGTTGTAACTCTGTCGTTCCTCGGGGTTGTGGCAGAATATCAGCGTTTTGCTCATCATGAGCAAAGCTATACGCTGAGCCATTTCCTTTTTGCACTGCTGCAACGCACACATTCTTCTGGCAACTTTTTGTGTATTTTTAATGTAATTGTGTTGTTTTAATTACCTTTGTCAATTGTGTGTGTGATTTGTAGTACGCAAATAAACGTTTATCTATCTATCTATCTATCTATCTATCTATCACTCTCGCACTTAAATACTGGTCAGAAAATGACAGAAGTTATATCCACCTTTATCTTCATCGATAAAACATGACCATAATAGGCCCACTGAACGTTGCAAAAACAAAGTTTAATAAGGTTGAGTAAAACTTCAAAATATCATATCACGGAGTAATAAATACATAACGAACAGATCTACAAAACAGTCATATTCAAGACGCGTGAGCACTTACCTCTTGAGCAAATACTTTATATTAACCAAGAAACGGGCTCTACTGTCCAACTCGAAGTTTGAACTTACGTGAGCCCTGCCCTTTTCTCACGACTACGTAATTACAAAAGATAGAAAGAGATACAGCTTCATAGTTGCGAGGTATTTCATTTTTCGTAGTCAGTCAAAGGTCACAAGAAGTGAGAAAGTCGCAAATGGCTCCCATCTGACACTTCCCGGACGATATACGACTGCGAGCTCCTACTTGCCTCGTCATATGTTATGTATTGGTACAACACTAGTGCTTCGCTTTTATGGAGGTTGGAGTAATGGCGGCCATTCGTTGGTATGGTATTGATGTTTTTCTCGTAGCGTTGGCTTAATGATGTTCCAAGGGTTATAGAGGGTGTAACTTATTGTACGAGAAAATGCGTGCAATATCATAAACATGAGTGCAGGCAACCAATTTAAATCCTAGACTACAATGGACTATATTGAAGTGATGTTGTCAACTAAAATGTAAGAGACTTCACATTGACATAGTCCATAGTGGTCTAGGAATCAAATTGGATGACTATTCTAGCATTTCACTTGAGTTGAAAGCCATTCCCAAAGGTGTACAATTTTCCACGTGTAAAAATAGCCTTAGTTTGTGAACGAATTTTTTACTTTTTGGCTTTCGAGTATTAGCAGATTTTCAATTCCTAAAACTGCGGTAAAACGCTACAATAACCAAAGCAAATGGTTAGCATTTAAGTACATTATTGTTTAATATGGTATAATGGAATCGAAATGGAAATTGTTTTGCGAGTGCAAACACAAAACAGGGAGCAGAAGGCCATTCCAGAAAGTTTACTACAACCATAACCGTACAATTTTAATATGGAACTTATCTAACGCTCAAAGAGCACGTTCGGGTGGCAACACTGGGTCTGGGAACAAACTAGTGTATAAAATTCACATATTACGAGTATATTTCCCGAGAATGTTTGCAGAGCGCGTATCTAGGAGACCAACAAGATTGTTTTGCATAAAATGGAAATCCTTATTTAGTTGCGAAGGCGGGCCCTTTGCATTTTGCGTCTGGGAAAAATACTTGTTAATATTAAACTGGAACGCGCTCTGACGACAGTGTGGTCTTTAGTTTTAGACGACGGAGTTAGACACGGCTTACGTGAATTTTCTATTCATACGTTTAAAGATAACAGTTCATTTTATGCGTTAAGGGTTAATTGGAATTTCAACATGTCATTCTTGTTTTTTGTTGTCTATTTAACGTCAAAAATAGTTATTTTGATGATATTAAATCCATTGCCGTTATTTTTTAAAATATATATTATAGTCGAATATGCTCAGTGATCATAATTATTACTTTAGTTAAAAACTTGGAAGATTCCCGTGTACAGGCGGCATCAAATATATTGTAACAGCCGAAGTGACCAAATATTTAGTAACACCATATATTTTGTATGTTGTGACGAACTGATACGATAAAGTTGATGCTGACTGTACAAAGAGCCCAAATTAAAATCGTGCCTACAATATAAAACAACCAAACTACACCAATCAATTAACTACTGACAATTCCAATGTAGCGTAAGATACAGTTGTTTATTTAACTAAAAGTAAGTAAATCTATTTGTAGTTCGCAGTAAACCTCCTTTTCCAACGAACGTAGCAACACATTAGTTAATTAGATATTTCGTGCGAGTGTCGCTCTGCTCGAGCTCCACAAGTGTTCCTCGCCGGTATTGTTTGTCCCTCGCACACACTGAATACGGAAGACGGTAAAAGAACTCAGCACGGAATAATTCTCGCGGAGTTCGAGAACTTGCCGATCAAGACCGATAATGGTCTTGCATGTTTTCATACGGTGGATAAAGCACATTTGAGAAAGTTGGCAATATATTTATTTATAGAAAAATCAACAGCTAATAAAATACATTTAAACAAAAATGTAAGACACGTAAAGCCAATCACAGGTTTGCACAGATATAAACACAATAATTATTATGTAAAGAACGAAGAGAATTTTATATTTATTTATTTATTTATTTATTTAATCTTTATTGCACAAAAGAATACACTTAGTATACAAAAGGCGAACTTAATGCGTAAGGCATTCTCTACCAGTTGACCTTTGGGCAAAGCAGAGATTGTAGTGACGGTGCAACATAAAGTGTAACTAATATACATACACTTACATATCAATAAGCTATAATAACATAAATACATATATAATATAAATGTATAATATATAATAATAAGAGGATAAATAAAAATTAATTCAGATAAAGCAATCATAATATCAAGATGATGACAATTCTACCTGCTAAGAAATTCGCGAACTTTCTTTTTAAAGGAATACTTGTTAGGAGCTTGCTTGATTTTAAGGGGAAGGTCGTTCCAAAGTCGTGCTGCTTGAAGGGCGAAAGAGGTGGACATAAAGCCAGTTCGGTGAATTGAATAGGGATAGAGAGCGTGAGATTGTCAGTGGATCGTAGCTGACGATTGTGAGTAGAACCCAGAAATTTAAAAAGATGTTTTAAGTACTCGGGGGATTGTGGATCGTACAAAATATTATAAAGGAAACAAAGAAATCTAATTTTGCGACGTTGACGAATAGGAAGCCATTTAAGTTGAGATCGGAAAGAGGACACGTGATCATATTTCCGGAGACAGAAAACAAAGCGAATACAGTTATTGAGCAGGCGATCTAACTTATCAAGTTGTCCCTCGCTAAGGTCCGGACAACACACGTCACCGTAATCAAAGATGGGAAAATTAGGGACTGCACCAGGGATACCTTGGTCTTAATAGGCAAAAAGTGCTTTAATTTATTAAGATAATGATACCTACATGCGAGAAACCATGCCAGTTGAAACAGTAAAAAAAAGGAATACTTGGACAATTAATTTAACGGTATAAAAACAAATGCCCAAATCCTTTGAAAAGTTCCGAATATTTGTGTGTACAGTCGAGTTCAAAAGTATATACTACTTTAGTACCTATACTATATTACTTTAGTACCTTGTCTATTTAACGTCATGTTTAAACTGCCATATGAAATTATCCAAGCGATTAAAGTGACAAGGTCCTAAAGTGTATACATACTTTTGAACTTGACTGTACATATTGAAGACAGTGGTTGGTTAATGTAGTTTGTAAGTAAACATGAATTAATTTACCTAACAGTTTACATTACGAAATATTGTAATTGGTTACAGTGGTCATAGCAGATAATTAAAGTAATTGTAACACACTATACTTCGTTTTTTGAATATGAGAATAATAAATAATAACGGTCAAATTCGCACATATTTCCTTTAATAACGCCAATACTGGGAAATATTTGTGCAAATATTCTAGTTCTTTTTATTAATTACTTATAGTAGAGACAATTGTTTTTAATTTCTAATTTTTAATTCGTTAAAGCGAAATACGGGTGCAAAATACGGGCACTTATTCTCATCTTAAATAAAACGAAGTATAAGTCGAGCCTGGGACGTGAGCCCCGGTTGTGGTTACCGAAAAGGGTTAATAGCAGGTGTCAATGGATTACATAATATGTATTGTGACAGTGATTGCGAGGTTTCAATGATTACGAAAAAAGGGAAAATTGATACAATAAATTCAAATTAAATGTAAATAGTAAAATTAAAAATAAAAACAGGGCAGTTCGTGCGAGTGTGTATGTATGAGTGTGCAGGTGTTTGTATGTGAGTGAATATCTGTGTATGAATTTGAGTGGGAGTGAGTTGGTTATAACTTGAGCAGCTTGCAAAGCTGCTTTTTGCTGAATTACGATTTATCTCTACTGTTGAATTGCTTCTTAAGTTAGTCACATAGGTTACATAAATCTTTGTAAGTCCTATTCACGGCGCAAATTCTATTCGCAAGTCCAGGACACTTTCCAGGCTGTTTTATCTCCCTAATTTACATTCGCGTCAGGTTCCATTACAGCCCGATGGTCCGTCCATCCACTCTATCAGCAGTTTTTTGCGATGCATCAACGGGTCTTTTTTAGTCCACAATGTTCTCAAATAAAATTATCTGGGGCTATTCTACTTGGCAAAGCAATATTGTTTTCGACATGTCATCGTATCGTCAAGTTGTTGATAACTCTTATTTATTTAACAATGTAATAATAAATAATAATAAAACAGTACGATAACAAATGTCACGAGCAATATTGGCAGACCGAAGAACCAGTACCGACAAAACCGACGAAATGATGACGGACCGACAAAATTGATGCTAGGTAACGAACCATTTTCACCATAAAATAAGATAAATTCGCTTCACTAGCACTAACCGGGTTGAATAACTGTATTAAACTGTGTACTTGCTTATTTAGTCTCTACAAAGTAGAATGATAAAATGTTAGACGCGCACGCAAGATTCTCAGGAAGAATTGACACTGAAACAACAAAGCGTTTTCGAATTTGCTGTGCATCATTTACAAATAACAAAAAACCGGGCAAGAGCATGTCGGACCACGTTCAGTGTAGGGTTCCGAAGCCGTTACTGTAAACCACAGATCTAAAAAACAAAAACCGGGCAACAGCATGTCGGATCATGCTCAGTATAGGGTTCCGAAGCCGCTAAGTACTACAAACATAAAAATCAACAAGTAATAACTAATTTTCTATTTAAAGTCAATTGGTGCCAAAAGATGATTTTAGTCGGTATAAACACTTTAATCGCCTGTATCTGAAGAACCAATGATGTCTACTTAGTCATGATAGTTATCCTATAAAATTCGTTATATCTCCTTTAATTTAAGTTTTTTTTCAGATTTTTAGCATTTGTAATTTTGGTTGTAGGGGGGGGGGGGACACTTGAGTGAAAAAAAAGCGGCCAAGTGCGAGTCGGACTCGCCCATGAAGGGTTCCGTAGCAGCAAGTAACATAATATAAAAGTTCGTTGTAGCTTTGATCAATGTTTTTATGACGTATTAAAAAAAAAACTACTTACTAGATCTCGTTCAAACCAATTTTCGGTGGAAGTTTGCATGGTAATGTACATCATATATTATTTTTACATTTATCATTCCCTTATTTTAGAAGTTACGGGGGGGGGGACACACATTTTTCCACTTTGGAAGCGTCTCTCGCGCAAACTATTCAGTTTAGAAAAAAATTATAATAGAAACCTCAATATCATTTTTGAATACCTATCCATAGATACCCCACACGTATGAGTTTGATGAAAAAAAAATTTTTGAGTTTCAGTTCTAAGTATGGGGAACCCCAAAAATTTATTGTTTTTTTTCTATTTTTGTATGAAAATCTTAATGCGGTTCACCGAATACATCTACTTACCAAGTTTCC
Organism: Acleris holmiana; assembly: GCA_949316455.1. Taxonomy (NCBI): domain Eukaryota; kingdom Metazoa; phylum Arthropoda; class Insecta; order Lepidoptera; family Tortricidae; genus Acleris; species Acleris holmiana. The sequence goes on from OX438768.1 coordinate 16,791,336, forward strand.
ACAGTATAGCTCTTATAGTTACGGAATAAAGTGGCTGTGACATACGGACGGACAGACGGACAGACATGACGAATCTATAAGGGTTCCGTTTTTTGCCATTTGGCTACGGAACCCTAAAAATGAGTGCTTTAAAGCTTAATATTTTATAAACGGTTTACTTAATCGAAAAACTATTTTGATGTTTTTGAAAGACTTATCCAACGATACCCCACACGATGGGGTAGACGCCCAAAAAAAAATACATCCCCATGTTACGTGTAGGGGAGGTACCCTAAAAAAAAGTTTTTTACTATTTATTGTATCATTTTGTTGGCGTGACTAATATGCATATTCATGCCAAATTACAGCTTTCTAGTACTAAGAGTCTCTGCGCTAGGCTGCGGACGGACGGACGGACGGATATGGCGAAACTATAAAGGTTCCTAGTTTCACTACAGAACCCTAAAAACCCGTCTTCAATACCTAAAGCCTGCAATAACAATTCGAATCTAGATCTTAATTACAGTTCTTTCTTTGAGTATGAATCAGATTTCAATGCGGATTGGATAGGAAGGTCAAAAAACCGTGTGATTTGGTATCAATTCCATAGTACCATGCCAATGCAACGATAAGTAGACTGATAACTTATTGTGAGTAACTCTAATTTATATAAACGACCGTGTATCTTTTTTATGTTTAGGAGAAGGCACACGAGCACTCAGGCCACCTGATGGTAAGTGGAATCTGAGACTCATAGACATTTGAATTCTCAAGACTATATCCTAATCCTAAGACCTCAAATGCGTTGCCAACCCCGAGGACTACGATGGAATGCCTCTATGCTAGTAATTTCACCGGTTGTCTTATCTCCACGCCGGAACAACAATGCGAACACTGTTGGTTAATGGATAAGATGGTGGTAGCGATCCGGACGGACCCTGCACAGGGTCCTACCACCACTAAGTTGAAAAGAGTGATTTAGGTAAGTAGCGAGACAACTTGTAAGCGAAAACTTGCGAGTCGCGACTACTGAACCAACAGTCGACGACCGTGTTCGCATCACGGGAGCAAACATTTTCTAGTATCCTTGAACTCTTATCGGGAAACCCATTAGCGGGTGACACCTGCTCGCAGCCCGGAGCGCCCTATTAATTAACTTTATATTTGTTTTGCATAAAGTTACATCCTATCGCAACATTTTAAGAGCGGGTCATAACACATACTTGATGTACTTTAGTTGGTTACCTATGGTCAGTCCTTAAATTTGTTTTATAATGATAGACGTCGGAGGATGATCTCACACAAATTGCCATAGTCCCAAACTAAGCTCTAGGCTTGCACTATGTGTAGGTACTAGATAACAATAAACATAAGTACTTACATACCTAAATACAGATTTTACATCCAATACTCACAAATACTCGCGCTCACACAAACATTTTCCCATACCGGGAACTGAACCTAGGAGCGTCGTAGACAGGGCCACCAACTAAGGCTGACGCGTCGTCTTTAAATTGACGACTTTTTTGTTTTTACATGTTTATAATCATTAGACAAGTTTAATCAATATTTTTAAATACAAATATTTAATTAACTGCTAATTCTATATGTTAACTCTTTATAAACCCTGAAATCGAAAGCATTTCAGAAAAATAAAATTTTCAGCAAAATTCGTTTTTATGGCCTACACGGCCATAAAAACGAATGCCATAGCCATAAAAACATATTCATGCCATATGCCATAGCCATAAAAACATATTCATGAGGTTTAATTTTGACCTTGTTATATTTTTTTACCTTTAGGTAATACGTTCTTACTGCTGAGGTGAATATTTGTAGGTATGTGTCGCACGAGACCCAAGTTATTATTATCTCGCGCTCAGGATTCTAACCTCGAATGAAAATAATTCGGCTTATGAAAAAGTTAGTAAAAGATTTTTTTATCTCTAGATAGATAACCACAATAATTGCGAGAGCTTGTAAAATGTATGTGAGGTTCAGAAAGATGCTAAATATCCATTTTAAGATTGACGCGCATAGTGCAAGAAAAATTAAACTTATTTAAAACTAAGTTTTAGTTAAGATCTCCCGAGGTTGTTCTGCGATAAGTGAGCTATATATAATTATAATCGCAATCGTAATCGGTTTAGTTATTATGTTAAAAGGTATGTGAAGAATTAGGTTCGTTATATTTTCAACAAGTTTTACTTATGTATCCTTAATGGCTACCAATTTTTCACTTATGAAAATTCAAACAACTTTGAAAGGTATTGGCAATGCTGCTGATTATGTGGTGGCCACAAATCTAACTTAACATAACTTCGAAAGCATAAAAGGTATCATGAAAACAAAAATAATATTTAGAAAACAATACATCCACGAAATGAAAATTTTGCGTACGTAACGAATATTTCTGCAAATCATACCTCGGTGAATTCCTTATAATAATTTATAATAAGTAAAGCAACAATGACTTCAGCTTAGAAAGGGCCAGCTATCTACGGTTTAAACTGATTGCATTCTTAATGAACCGAAAAAGTGTTAAAAGCCTTGAAACGGTGAAGTGTGTCAGGCCTGGGTGAAAATCTAACCCTCCAAATGACCCTATGTCAATGGGGCATTAGGCGACTAATAAAGCTAACGTAGGTTTGAGCCGTAAGCCAAAGAAGTAACTAATAAACTTTCTATGAGAATGTATGATCATTAACTCAATGTAGGTAGTTATAGACTGGTGCCATTATAATTTAACCTTTGGCGGTAGGTTAAACAACAGTGTTCGCATTATTATGTTCCAGCGTGGAATAAGACAACTCGGTGAAATTACTAGCTTAAAGGCATTCCATCTTCATCAGAGTTGGCAACGCATTTGAAGTCTTAAGATTGCAGTGCCAAGATTGTAGTCTTGAGAATTCAATTGTCTTGTGAGTCTCAGATCCAACTTACCATATGGTGTTATGTCGTCATCGGCGTGTCCTTCAACCCATTTTACTTGAAAATTATGCAGTCATGTACGTTCTTTAAATAAGCTTCCTGCTAAGATTTTCTCGCTGATTGATTATAGGGTTTTTAAAAGCAAGCGTCTAAAAATTACTTCTAGACAGCATCAGTAGCACCCTCAGGTTTGCTTATTTCCTAAGACAATTTGCAGCCTTTTTGCCTCCCTTCAAAGTTAGTAAAGATACTCCATAAAAAAAAACCCGGAACTTGAAAAAGAGTTTACGGCATAACAAACTTTCTTTTATATTGGTCCAGTGAACTTTAACTGTTCAATGTGTTGATTAGATTAGGAGTTATCATTTTAATTATATTAGTAGAAAACGATTACCTTACGGTACACCTTTGGCTACCTTGGCTAGAAATATCTATAATTTGTAAATCCCAAACATGATATCTAATCCTCAATAACGTAGCAATATACTAAATTACACCATAATTCCAAAAATATCAACACATTTCAAATATATCCATACTGTCTAAGCCCCTAGAGCATGACTGTCTCGTTATGCAATTAACCACTTTGTCTCTTTGTTTGTACTGATAACTTTTTTCGGCATCTCATATCAAAAGTTGGCGCTGTTAGACGAGAATTCGAAATCATGCAACAAGTACTAACTTAATATGGAAAAAAGTATATTTCGAGCTTCTCTTTCAAGTGAGATAATTTTAGTCAAATTTCGCATCCGTCCTAAAATCCTCAAAGACTGAATTAAACATAGAATTCCGTATTGACAAAATAAACATTTTAATTAGAACAGGGCTGGAATTCTACACGGTAATAATGATATCGTATTTGTCGTGTTTCCGTATTGTCAACGTTTCTATAACTCTTATGTCAATTACAATAATGGCAACTGCGACATAAACGATTCTAAAACACGTCAAACACAATACGTTATAACGCAGTAGAATAGAGGCTCAGATGTCGCTCTAGCTGTCCTTTCTACCTTACACGCATTCCGAGTAACAAAAGACCGGGAGAGTGTGTACGCCAACATTCAATGAAGCGCTATGATTGGAGGAATTCCTCGCTATGATCTGAACGTATTTTACCTTCCCTGGCAAACATTCCAGTTTTATAGCTAACCAGGTAGAAAATCGTGGAAGAGTACTATAATAATGCGGGAAGCTTAAAGTATGAGCTTAAAGTATTTTTATCTAATATTATTACCAAACAAATGGCCATCTGCAAAATAGTAAGACGGTGATAAGTTATGCAGCCTATTTTTATCTGGACTCCATGTGTAACAAAGTATAGCTAATCACTTAAGGTGAACAGTCTTTGAGTGTAGTAGTAAAGCCAACACTTAAATGATTCGGAACAACGTTCACTCAGACATGCGATGCTTGTGCGACATTGATAACACTGGCGATCGTCATCGATTTGATGCTCACACACATAAGCAGACGGTAGAATGAAGCAATTTAGCTATAAAGGTTATCCCTTAACCATGGGACAACTGTTTGCGGCGCGTGGGTAGCATTTTAATGGGCATCCAATTTGTAAATAAAAGGGAAAGTAAACACAGACTCATTACAATCCATGGGACTCCATTGTACAATTTATGCAAACCATACGTAATCTTATTAGGAGAAAATCTATTAACATGAACAATAACAGATACTGTAAGTAATAAAACAGATTCAGTCTATCTTCCACCATGATTTCTCTTCAAAATGGACCACATATCTATTTAATTAGTTCTTGAGATCTATAGAAGGTAACTATGAGTCTAAGTGAGAACTCGTTGATTGACAATCAATCTCGGAGTAATTAGCTCGCTCAAGTACTTGGTTTACAGCTGGGACGAGTTTGATACAGCACTCACGAGTATATTCTAGGATAATCTTTATTACTTGAATAACTAAGCTTAATCAGGAAATAATTCTACGGATACCATATCATGATAGTCGAACACTTAACATGGCGTGGGCATGGTAGTAGACAGAATTATTTGCACTTTTACTAGCTTTCTGTCATTAGTTGCAAAAAAAATCAGGCCCTTTATAATAGCAAGCTAATGAGTTTACACCTCAGGAGGCGCCATGTACCAATTTTTTTTTTATCATAAGTACATTGTTTGGTGATCTTACGGCGAAGTAAAAAACATCACGAGGAAACCTGCACATTCAACCGGATGGGAGTATAAAGCAATTTGCACAAAAGATTCTAAAGGGGGCCCATTTGTAATAGAAGATATTTTTAGATAAGTCTTAAATATTAGACTTTCTTTCTTGTTATTAGCGCATTGTTAATTAGATTATTGTACAGTTTAGAATAGCGTATTTATACGAACCAAATAAAGATTGCTACTCTCGTATTAATAAACAACCCATCGACCATTTCCCTACAATAAATGAGTAAGCCAAAGCAGAGTTTATTTTGTTGATGTTGTGATAGTTGTAAAAAGCCGTCTTGTTTTTTTTTATGCAAGATAATAAGACAACTAACTAAGACGTAAGTTTAATCACAAAAGAGATTGCTGTTGTCAATGATCAGCTTTGGTTGATATAGCTAACGACATACGTAGCTATTGTATTCCACTAATCTACAATGAGAATAGCTCAATATATGAACGATGAGATAAGAAAGAAAGACATTTATTCACTAACCATAAGACACAAATATACAAAAATATAGGAAAACAACATGGCAGTAAAACGGAGACTGGCTCAGCAAAATGCCGAGGTGTCAGACACCTACAGCTTTATACGACACTGAACACGACTAACCTGCCTGCTGCCTAATTGAGAAGGCACGCGCTAAAATGTGTTTTGTACGCTCCGACTGGTCTTCTTAAACTTGCCAGATAAAACTTCACCATTAAGATCGACGCAACGCTGTGTTGAGAGAATCACCCCCTGATTATCAGCCAGTGCCAGTCATTTATAAATTTATAATAGTGATATTGGTTGTCTTTAATTTTGTTAAAGCAATTCCTGTAATCGTCAAATCTAATACCTGTAAATAATTAGGTACCCAGTAGCAGTGTTGTTACTCAGATTAGATTTATTTCTAGTAAAAGTTTGCGGTGATTAAATAGGCCCTCAATCAACTTAGAAGATTAGCATCTTTTCAATGAAGCATGATTAATTAACTATTGGTAATCCAGTTCAACAAGTTTGGAATTTCCCTAACTTTGGCTTCCCAAAGATTATTGAAACGGCCTATGGAAGATTACTGTTACCCGATTCAGTTGTAATACCTTACAATTACGAGGCAATTTGCTAGAGACGGTTATAAATAATGGGGTCGTAAATAATAATACCTTCATGAAACATTAAAAGGCTGCTGCTACCTTGTGTATCATACATACTCTTGTTCTTGTAGTACGAGTAAGATATAGTCAACCAATTTGATTCCGAGGCCACTATGGGCTATGTCAAAGAGACGTTGTCAACCAAAACATAAGAGACTTCTTTTACATTGGTTGACAAAGGCACGTTGACATAGTCCATGTTGACCTAGGAATCCAATTGGTTAACTGATGATGATGAACATGATACAAAAAACCGGTCAAGTGCGAGTCGGACTCCGTACCATTATCTATACCACATTAGACACAAGATTATATATTTTTTATTTTCTTTACATTGTTTATTTTTGAAGTAAATATATAACAACTAAATATTTCAACGGGCTTCTTGTTGCCGTTATTAATATCGAGCAAAAACGGCGATAATATCACGTTTGTTGTATGGGAGCCCCGCCCCGTTTAAATATTTTATTTTATTCTGTTTTTAGTACTAGAAATATGATCTGAAAGAAAATCAACTGTCTAGCTATCACGGTTCTTGAGATACAGCTTGGTGACAGACAGATAGACAGACAGCGAAGTTTTAGTAATAGCGTCCAGTTTTTACCCTTTGGGTACAAGCAATTAAAACCCGCTCCCTATTTTGTCGTTTCACCGAATTTAGTTTAATTGACAGGTAATTTCTGCTGAAAGCTTATTGTTTTAAGGTTATCTTAAGCATTACTTACGTACTCGTAGGTTAGGTTTGGTTAGACCTGTGACCACCAAAAAAATTGCAACTCCTGCGCGTGGAAATGCCTTCCAATGAAGTGAAAATTCGGCGACGTAAAACATTATATGAATTGAGTGTCGGTGTTTCAAGGGTAAACCCTTGTTAAGATGTATCCGTACTTAACTCCAATCGAGAGGCCGTGGAGTATGCACCACTTGAAGAAGTAAAGAGTATGACGTTATCGACATTCCTTAAATTATTTAGAGAAGTGATTGAAGGTGATTTGTTTGCTTGCTTTTTGGGTTTTTATATCTTGATGTTGATAGTGAAGCGTAATAAGTTTTATGAAAAAATACCTCATTATCAGGGGTATTGCACATTATATTTTTTAATACGAAAGGGTGTTTGTGTTAAATTGTAACTCCTTTATGGATAACTGCTTAATCAATCTAGGTGACATTTTGTAATAAGTTTTTTTACATAGGAAATACCTTTTTCTGTCTTTGATAGGTAATTAATATTGATTATAATGTAGAATCCTAATTCAAAACAAGACATCAAATACCTACTTCCAATCATTCTTGAGTGGAACGGGCCTCTTCCACTTTGATTTACCATATTGTTAACGTTATGCTATGTTATTAACTTGACAGCTAAGGCGGCCATATCGTAGAAAGCCTTTTTTTTTCCAATACACATAGGTACATGACGTGCTGTTTGTTGTTATGTCACCCTAATGAAAGACCAGCCTGTACTCGAACTCTTTAATTACTTTTACTGGATTTCCTTTGGATAATCCCCATACATTAACAGTAACAAGAGACGTAGTTTCATTCCGAGCACGAACTAAACGACCTTGGCTTCTCGATAACAGCTTCTGAAAACATAAACGACCAGCGAAGCAAAACCTCTGACGCTACATTACACGCCCCTCATATCTTATTCATTTGCTAGTACAAGGGGGGAGGGGATGTCAACTTATGATGGTGATTGGTAAAGGGTTACGAGTAATCGTTATGAGGAAAGTCATTGTGGGATCAAGTTTAAGAATTAATGGCAGTGCTGATAACACTGACCTTTCTAGTCGAGGTTTATCGCGGCAGATTATGAGGCGTTTTAAGTTGATTGTTTATTTGAGTATTGTATGAGTACCTACTTTTTTTTACTTTGGACGGTGCCTATCGAATCGCTGACATATGGATGGCGCTATGCTCTATTTAATGGGCAACTAGCTGTTTCCCGCGACTCCGTTCACGTAGAACTCGTTTATCGCTATTCCGTCATGAACCCTATGTCGGGCACTATTACGGTAGAAGGACAAACAGATACCGTTCGAAAATGACGACACGTTGGCCTAATTGGGAGTGACTGCCTCCGAAGCCAGCGGTCTTGGGTTCAAGTCTCAGTAAGGGCAGATATTTGTGTGATGAGCGCAAATATTTGTTCCTGAGTCTTGGATGTTTTCTATGTATTATGTATGTATTTCTCTATTTCAGTTTTATCATTGTCTAGTACCCATAGTACTAGACAAGGCCTAGAGCTTAGTTTGGGACTGGGTCAGTTTGTTATTATCCCGTGATATTTATTTATTTTATTTAGTTTATATATAAATAGTTTTAATTTCAAAATTGAAATACTTTAATTGTTTCTTGTATTTGTTTAGTTTGAGTTCTAAACGAAGTAGTTTACACCGCCGGCCATGAATTTGTGTCCTCGGTTATTTCTCTATCCATGGATGTCTGGAAGAGATCGCTATTTAGCGGTAAAACCGCATGTTGAATACCTATGATTTAAATGTACTGTTCCGTGTTCTGTTTTTTTTTTTTGTATTTAATAAAGAGTATTTGTATCGTATTGTAATGGCGGCCAAGTTAAAAACAGAACAATAACATGTCAAAGGCAATGTGGTTTTACCCAATGGAATAGAAGCCCTGTTATAATTTAAAGTCATGTAGCTTTTCCTCTTTACTCCGTCTAATAGAATTTGTTTATGATAATCTGTCTTTGATAAATTGTCCAATTGTATTCCATGATAAAAAGTTTGTCAATGTGATTTGGATGATGATGTTTTTTTAACCTTTTCACCGCCAGTAGGGGCTGTAGCAGTCATTCAACGTAAAATAGACCTAAGTATCTTTGAGGGAGGACATTAGCTATAGTCTCTTACCGTCATGGGCGACGACAAGGTTAGACACGCAAATCCATCCGTGTTTGAACTAAAACTCAGAAAAGCAATACTACATACATACATAACATCGCGCCTTCATTCGCAGAGTAGGGTAGCCAGAGCTACAGAAATACCAACAAATCTAAAAAGACCTGTTTATAATTCTATAACCACATTTTTCACAATCATGCCGAGAAGTTTACCATTGTATTAATGACAGGTTGCAAACACATCGCCTAACAGTACTACAAGCCTTTGTCCCTTAGTCGCCTCTTACAACATCCACGGGAAGACATTGAGTGGTACTATTCTAACCATGCAATCACACGGGCTTCACTAAAATACTAAAATAATAAAGTAAGCGACCTAATACTTAACATTCGAAATTTTGGTCACTCTGCCTAAATAAATACGGAACATCTTTTCAAACAGCAACCAAAGTTACGGTTGTTTTAATTAGGTTAAGCAACTATTTAATGAACATGATTGAACTGGGATATTTTGATACCTTCAATGTTGATGCCTATTGGGACTCCAGTCTCGATTATTTAACTGATTCAAGATCTTGTGACCTATTTTCAAAACGTATATTAACTACAACACACCGATAAATATGAGTATAATATGATTTTAAAAATAGAACTGCGGTTATGATGATATAGCTATGCAGTTTAGTTTACTTTAAAAGGACAGAGCTATGTCACTGTTATAGCTGTCTGTCGCCGTAAAATAAACTGCTTAGGCGTGTCATAATAACCCACTAACATTATAGATGAGCTAACAAAGTCTGACATGTTCCAGGCAGTGTAAGGGACAGAGATATGACTCTATCCATTTAATTTATTGAAACTTGGCAAGTTTTAAAAACTCATACCTTCGACCTCAGAACTGCCTCAAAGCAAACCACTTATAATTTGCGCTTGATGTTGAATTGCGTAGGTCACTACAATACGAGCTTGTTTTATCATACAAGTATAAGGATCAATCATTTCATTTATTTTTGTATGCACAAAAAATATACGGTTTTCTGATTTTCTCCATTTAGTTAATTAATTTACCTTCAAGCATTCAGTAATGCTTTCTATTTGTTGTTATAAAAATATCTCTTTTATTGGGAAAATATCCATTTTATTATTTCCACTTTTGACATCTAGTATTCTAGTATGACTTTGAATTACAAAGAATACCTTTTTTTTGTTAAATCCCTCTCTTTATTACTGTTACTCTGTTACTCTAGCACCAAGACCGAAGTCCATTTACCCTATTTATAGGTTCTCTATTTATAAATATTGACTACTAGCGGCTCGCCAGCGGCTTCGCCCCTCTGCAAATTTCTGACTTTCCCGGAAATTATTAAAAATTTTCTCGCCGTAAAAACCATCCTTGGACTTCAAAAAACATAAAAAAAAAGAATTGGTAAAATTGGTCCAGGCGTTGTTGAGTTAAGCGCTTACCAACACATTTTGCGATTCATTTTTATATTATAGATTTTAGTCGACCAGAATACACTTATGAGTAGATTCATTTATATTTCATTCATTGATGCAAGATGGATATCTTGAAATTGTTCAATTTTTAATTATCAAAATTTAAAAACCAACACAATATTTAAACAAAAATGAACAGTTTTAAACCTGAAAAAGAAACATATTCTAAACAATAGTTTATCACTCGGTCACGGCGAAGTTTTGTTTGCCACTGATAACCTAGTTGGGTGGTCGCGCGGAACAAGCGGCCGATATGCAGCGAACGTGACTACTAGGACGTTGCCTACACACTTGTTTAACATACTGACCCTTACCATGAGTTTTCAGTGTACTCGCTAACGAGTCAAATGCTTACTCCCTCTCACTTTATTACAATAGTCATTATGAAGCTATTAAACAGCCATGTTAACTTTAGGCTGGATAACTTGTGTCCAATTAAGATAAATAACGGCTGAAAAACGCTTTTTCAGCCGTTATTTATCTTAATAATTCAGCTTTAAGCGTAGACGATTCTAATAAACAGCTCTTTAGGAGTGAGGGACAGAGCATTCGACTCGCTAGCGAGTACGGTCCCTGTTAAGTTTACTCATGGTAGGATTATTTAAGTTGCCCTTGGAAACTGAGGTTTTTTATGGCATGAAATGAGCAAATGAGCTCGCAGAGCCTAAGCCGGAAAGACTAATTTTGAAATTTCGCAGGTTTTCTAACCTCTATACAAAACAGCATAAAGTGCAGTGGTGCTGTTATTTTCTCTTGGGCTAGTAGTACTGTTAGGCGATGGGCTTGCAACCTGTCACTAATACACTAGTAAACTTTAAATCAAAATCAAATCTTTTTAGAGTTGCTGGTATTTCTGTAGCTCTGCCTATCCCACTATGGGAATGAAGGCGTGATGTTATGTAGGTATGTATGTAGGTTTTATTCTCTTAACAACGCTACCCTTCTTATCTTATCTTACCTTACAGATGGGCCCTTTTGGATACACTTCGACCCCTTTAGGATCTTTGACAAAAAGCGGTATGTCAGACAGAACCCCTATAGCAAGTGCAATCTTATTGCTAATGGGAGAGATTCGTCTGTCAAGTTGAAAAGTGAGTCTTTAGGAGAATAACATGACTGGTTATCAGGTAACGACGGCATCAAATTAATAAATAAATTAATACCTACCCTAGAACTCAGATTCGGATTAGGTCAATTTGAGTAACATTGTTTCTACATATTTATTTATTTAAATATTTTCATTGCATCTCTTTTATTTTGAATGTCAAACGTAAGAGATGTAAGACCAGCATTTGCCTAATATTATCCGCCGCAATCCCTCGGCGTTATTATTCAACGCAATAAAGTTTAACAACCATTGAAAACCAGAATTATTTGATATCCAATTTCCTGCTGCTGCTACAAATCCAGGAGGCGAAATACATTGAGTTAATTTAATATTGAGTTCTGCTGCACTAAAGAATAACAGCTGCTATCGCTGAGCTAGCACATCGATTTACAGACGTTTCAGTCGATTCTATCGCCTGTGAGAGCCAGTTTAAACTAGATTTCTTTATCAGCAAAAATATTGTTTTTACTTCTCATGCTCGTAAAGTCCTCCTTTATGCTGGATATAGGCTGCATAAAATCGCATTTTATCTTCTTCAGCGAATTAAAAATGAGTTGTTTCAAAGAACAACGCCCCTTTTAGGTTAATCAGGATAACAAAAACCTCGCTTGCACGTTGATTGTAATTAGTGTAATTATTTGACGTTTAAGAGGTTTCGCTGAGTGTTACGGGGAAGTCTAATTATAATTGACGAAATCCACACTTTACAACAAGCCAATTTAGGTAGAAACTACTACATGGTTACATTATAGCTAACATGTTGACGTTTCATCTCAATATTATTTAAAAAAATTAAATCCGCGAATGTTCACCTTTGTTATGGCACTATAGTTTGATCAATGCAAGATGCTTCCGGCGACAGCTCGTATAAACGTTAAGTATGCTATTGTAACTTTTCATAATTACATTTTGATAAAAACGAAAAAAAACTTTGTACTTTATTTTCTATGGAAGGGATTATCATGTTGCCATATATGATGATGGATTATATATGATGTGGAAGGCAAATAGTGGAAGGGGGAGCAAGAAGAGATGGATGTAATACGAGAAGAGCGATATGGAAAACAATTGATGAATAACTACTAAGATGACGACTGATAGGAATGTTTGCAAAAAAAGATGTACTGCGCCGACTCCAAGTGATTGAGGGCAGGATGATGTGATAGCCTAATTCTGTATGCCTTGCTGCGATGGGGTTCACAGCTTCATCCTAGATTGACGAAACTATAAGCTGGTGATATTTTTAATCAACGTTGTTGTAACATACACAATACCAAAAAACATCCTGCTAACTTTTGTTATAGTTTCCGATCGAACTGCAATTAAATAAAAACTCTAACAACGGAGCAGCAGAGTTGTGTTTTGATAAAGGTGGAAAATCTATGGATCCTAAAACGTTTTGTGAATGGAGTCGCTCGAGCACGAAATATCGGTCGTTACTAAACAGGGTTTGTTCAACTGCGCGTCAGGATATTGTTCTCAGCATATGATCGATTAATAAAAAGCTTTATACCCTATTTCTTGAAGAATAAAAGTACCGTAATAAATACAGCATAAGGCATATAAATTGATACCTACTAAACATGCAATCATTCATATGTTCTTGGTTTCACGGTAGCGTTTTCAAACGAATGTTTTCTTTATTAATTTAGCGTTTAATTTCTTGGACTATACATATAGCAGGTACAAAATAAGAACATTAAAAATGTCCAGGGATAAAGAAGATCCCAAGGCTGGAATTCTACAAGGTAATAACGATATCGTTTTTGACCTAGGCCTCTATTCAGGTGCGTTAAATCAATATCGTGTTTGACACGTTTAAGAATCGTTTATGTCACAGTCACCATCATTGTAAATGACATAAGAGTTATCAAAACGTTGACAATACGGAAACAGGTCAAAAACGATATCGTTATAACGTAGTTTAATAGAGGCCCTGTTTCCGTATTGTCAACGTTTTAATAACTCTTATGTCATTTACAATAATGGCGACTGTGACATAAACGATTCTTAAACGTGTCAAACACGATATCGTTTTAACGCACCTGAATAGAGGCCCTGAAGATCTGAAAAAAGATTTTTATTAAATTGAATTTTTAAAATTTAAAATGTATCGCATCGCATTACAACGCAAAATCTCATAAGAATACGAGTATAAACAAATTTCTAATCTCAAGCGTTTTTAAAATAGATACCGAATATAAATAGTCTAAAACGTACAATTTTGAAGACCCTCAGTTTCGTAATTTTCTTAAATATTAAGAAACAACATCATCAACGACAAGGCAAGAATTGAAGAAAAATGCATAACATAGGTGATATAAAAACAAGTACAAAGGTGAACTTATCTCTACCTTTAATAAGTAATATAGTTCCCACCATAATTTCAATGACGTTTAAACAGTAAAAAGACCAAACTAAAATCAAAATTGGCTCTTTCAGTTTCTACCACATAAAAGGTTAAGAGATTTCTTTCAGATCACCCTTGAAAAACATGTTATAGCTCATTCGAAATAACTCGTGGAAATTACTTCTTTATAAATTAAAAATACTAAAACATCTAGACATTGCCTTAGACTTCTGTTCTGGGCCTCTATTCAGGTGCGTTAAAACGATATCGTGTTTGACGCGTTTGAGAATCGTTTATGTCACAGTCGCCATTATTGTAAATGACATAAGAGTTATCAAAACGTTGACAATACGGAAACAGGTCAAAAACGTTATCGTTATAACGCAGTTGAATAGAGGCCCTGTCAACGTTATTTACTTGACAGTATGGTGGCCCAGTTAAAAACAATCCGATTACAGACATTTTAAAGGCAATATTGATTTTGACCTGTAGAATAGACGCTCAAAAGCTTCTTACAATTGTAACTATGAAAAATATGTCAATGGTCGCACTTGACTTCTTCTCATTTCATTCTAACTTTTAGTTGTCAGTTTTAAACAAAATACAATCTAAGTTTAACGATTCGTTCTGTATACAAATCTAGGGGCCCTAGCCAAGATGCAAACGCTCCTAACGTTTTTCTTTTCTATCGCTCAAAATGTATGGGATGACATTCTCGTGCGTTTCGATAAACCACATGGTCGACTGTCATCCCATACATTTTGAGCGATAGAAAAGAAAAACGTTAGGAGCGTTTGCATCTTGGCTAGGGCCCCTGAACTAAGCGGTCCTGAAACGGGGATTTAGACTTCAAATGTTATCCTAAAATAGCCAGGATTAATAAACAAATCCCACACTAGTTCCCTCGGGGTTAAAAATGTACCTACTACGAGAGACCTAACAAATTACCAAATTCTACGGAACTCGTAAAATAATCCCGAGATCGAACTATCTCCAATATTCTCATTTTGGTGTAAATCTGGCGCGATGGCAAAAAGCCTCCCTTTGTACTACAGATAATGTATCAAAGATGAAGGATCAAAGTACAGTCGGAGGCGGAAGTGGATCGCATCTCGTGGTTGACAGTCGACCCAACGCTAATTCAATATTACTTTTTGATATTTGGAGGTGACATTATCGTCCAATAGTGGCGGTTATTTACAGTATAGATAAAGGCTATGGCTTATGGTTTATACCGCGCACAAAGAACAATAAAAATATAAGTAAATAGTTGTCTATTCAGGAAACTTTCAATGTAAAGCACACACGTAAAGCAAAGGCGATTGTTACTTTAAATTAAATATCGTAACTTAACTTTTATAAATATTGCGCTCTAAATGTTTTATATTTTATCTTAATGCAAAAAAGCTATCAAAGAAGACTTCATTAGGTCTTGAGATGTGGGCGAGTAATAGTACGTATACATACTCACTGAAAAAGCACCAGGGAGTTTTTAGAGACAGCATATTTGTGGTAACGGCACCGGAACCCCACAGTCTCACAGTCACTGAGCATAGACAAACATGATTTAGTCCAGATTTTTATTAACATTTAAATTGTGTTGCACCCTGAGCAGGACTTACACCTTTAAACGTCAGAATTATCATTATACATTTCCGGGCCCATGACCTGTTTGTAAAAAGGTAATGTTTTCGCACTAACGGGTGAACTAGTATCTTCATCGACGAGCTTGTCCATGAATCGTTTAACAGAACAACATGGCTGTTTCGACTTGGCTAGAGTGTGACGCGGCGGGCAGCGTGCCTAATCGTGATGCTTTGATTAAAGCTATAGATAGGTACTCCATTTGTTTAAGTACTTCACTAAATGTAAACAAACAAATCAGGTTTAGTGCTGGTTTTCATGGCAGGACCTTGTGCACGGTCCGTCCGGATAGCTACAATTATCTCATCCTTTAACCTACACCCAAACAGCAGTGTTTGCATTGTTGTGTTGCGATGCAGGAGTTAGATAAACGGTGGATTTACTACCGTAGTGGTATTCCATCGTAGTCCTCAGTGTTGGCAGCTTATTTTCAGTCTTTGGATTGCAGTCTTTAGATTGTACTCTTGATAATTCAATGTCTATGGGTCACAAATTCCTCTTGCCTGCAAGCTCCATGTTATAAAAACAAATCACGTGTTCATATCACGAAATTATTAAACGAAAAAAGGCGTATCTAAGGCGTTAATTCATAGGGGGTTGAAAGGAAGGTCAATTTATATTTAAATCATATTTTTTATCCCATCGGAGCCAATTATTCGTTCTCATGTGATCGAAAGCATGAAACCTATGTGGAAGGACATATGAGTATTCTTAATATAAATTAAACGCGTTCGAAAAACATGATCATATTTACGAAGTTATGTAGGTATATCTAAATTATATAACAAGTCTTTCTCATCAAACTCCCCAAACCCAAAATTGATTCTTACACTAAGCCACTGCCAATCTGTCAGTCCGTCAGAACACAACACACGCTTAAATAAGTAACGTTAAGGAAAAGCACGTATATTGTTACTCTGGCATCGCGCCAAACAAGCATCTCTGATTTCTGAGTCATTTGTCTTTACATTTTATATCATATGTAGAAAACGTTGTTTGAATGATCTTAAAATACTACAGTCGTGACTCTTATTAGAAAATCAATTTGGTATACCAAACAGGATTCACCCTCCATCTTATTTGACCTTGTACGATTACATGTAAGCTATAATTTGCGGTGTAGCGCGTCTTGGAAGATTGAGAATCTGGGGCCCTAGCCAAGATGCAAACGCTCCTAACGTTTTTCTTTTCTATCGCTCAAAATGTATGGGATGACAGTCGACCACGTGGTTTATCGAAACGCAGGAGAATGTCACCCCATACATTTTGAGCGATAGAAAAGAGAAACGTTTGGAGCGTTTGCATCTTGGCTAGGGCCCCTGGTCGACCGACAAGATGCGTTATCGTTATAGAAAAGAATAGAATTGATATGAGGGGATAGCGCAACAAAAAAAATTGGTTAAGTTGGTGTTAAAATAAAATGAACATAAACAACAGCAAGAAAATTAAAAAAAAACAGTAATACAAACTTAGAGTAGTTATCTATCCTTTGACCGAATTTCATAAGCAATAATTTCATTTGCCCGAATTTCATACAACATAATTTTATATGCCATAACGATAATGTGCCATAATATTCATTTACCATAAAGGCATTTTTTCTGAAACCGTGAACTATTCAGAATTGTAATAAAACAAACCTAACCTAACCTATTGGGCTCTATACGATGGCATTTAAAATTTACCTGAAAGGTTTACGAATTTAGAAAAAATACCTTTATGGCAAATTATATTATGGTATGTCATATCAGAGAAAATTAAATTATGAAAAATGAAGGGATACGACTTAGAGTAGGTACTTAATCTAAATTTAACACTGAAATAGTGTGCTGCACTCAGCATGGTGTTAGTCTTACTAACCTGGTTTTCATGGCCATCGGACTGAAAAGAGAGGAGAGCGGTCGACCGCCAGTTTATCTCACTACTGTTTCTTTAAAGT
The DNA here is from genome assembly GCA_949316455.1 of Acleris holmiana. Classification (NCBI taxonomy): domain Eukaryota; kingdom Metazoa; phylum Arthropoda; class Insecta; order Lepidoptera; family Tortricidae; genus Acleris; species Acleris holmiana. Next base: position 16,808,976 of record OX438768.1, read on the forward strand.
AATGCTTAAACTAAAACTTACAATAGATGATCTATGGAATACATGGTCAGTTTTTACGTCTATTGTGACAGTCATTGTAAATCGCTAACGCACTATGCAAGTTTGTCATATTCATATTGATTCATTATGCACGTTGTCATTGTCATATTTATTTATTGCAATCACATGTTACAGTAGGAGGCAACACGTTAACCCTGATAGGCACGGCAACATGTGAGATTGAGGCAGACCGAGGTTTAATTATCTTTGTCAGCGAAACTGTAAAATGTAATAATTCGTATATGTTTTATAGGCGCTTATCAAATTGATCGCATTTTTCACATTCGATGCTTTCTCTAAAACTTTGTAAGTGTAAGTACTTACTACTTTTATAGATATTGAGTTTGGGGTTTACTGTGTAATTTTGATTTAGATGTTTGATCCCCTTGCCCTAAATAATAATTTCCAGTTGAAAGATATTCCGGTATTCCGCTATACCTTAACACAGCCGAGGGTTCAAGTATCATAATAATGGCTTCCCTCTAGTTTTTACTGGTACCTACGAGTATGAAGCAGGTTGCAAGTAGCGCGGAGAGTGTGGTGAAGCCAACAAGCGTATTGTAATGTAAAACACGAGGAACGCCGACGCCCCTCGGGCTTTACAATTCTCACCACCCCTCCCTTAACCGTAACCAAGAAGAATATCGACTACGAATAGGCTAACACAATAAAAAACTGTATTACGTAAGCTTTATTATTGTAATATGTTGGTTGTAGGTGAAAAACTATTACAGTTTTTTAGAAAACCGTATTCTAAGACCACAGTTAGTACGAGGTGTGGTCGACTCATGATCGTAAGGTACCGAGTTCGAGCAGCCGAGGTCACCATGTACCAATAAGATTTAGGTAAAGGAAAAAAATCGTCAGGAAATCTACACATTCTAACAACTGAGTGTGTAAGAGGCTAATTGCAAGAAAGATCCTGGAGGGGTCGAAGAATATCCGAAAGACCCCATCCCTAAGATAAGATAAGGTATGCTTGTAAGTATGTCACTCGTCATATCACATCATCATCATCATACTAATTCACCCTTCATATTATTTTATGATACAGGATAATAATGAAACCGCCATTCTATAAAATTAGGATATATACTACCTCGCGAACGGGCAATTACCTTCAATAAAGGTTAGTTCTTACTGAAGAAGTAAATAGAGAAAAAAGAAAGAAGACACACGTTTTAATATGTACCTGATAAGTATACGAATATATTAAAAATATTAGAGACGCTTCTGTTTTGTTAAATAAATGTATTCTTCCTTTCTCATTTCCTCACTTCCTTATTTTCATGAGGCAATACACTTTTAAATTTGCTTACTTGTATACTTTACATCTCATACATTTTAAGCATTCAACGTGTGCTAAATAAGTTATGAAAGTAGATTACGTCATAGGGGAGCAAAATTATTCATTTACAGTGAAGGTAAGTAATATTGAACCCACGGCACAGTCAAGAATGCCATTGTACCTAGACTACTTCTTTAATTTCTTCTTTGTCCTTAGACAAGAAGCTTAACGCTAACCTAATCGATTTAAGAAAACTGTCTCAATGTCGACGCAACCGTCTGGCAGCTTACGTAAATTCTACACATTTTCGATAGCGATAACGATCTCGCAATACATTTTGTCTAGGGCCACAGTCCTTTTAACATTCACAGAATAAAACCTGTCTTTGTACACCTGATAACCATGAAAGTGTTTTGCCTCAAACTTAACAATGCAACGACGGCGGGTAAAACTTTTAGTGCAAAGTAAAGAAAACAATACTTTTTATGCAAATAGTCAGTTTTAGTAAAGCCGGTTTACCCGTTCAACAAATTGCCTTTCAGGCATCTTTTGCGGTTGTCCGTAATCGTTATTGGCACAATTTCAAGCCAACGCTTGACCCGTATTTACCCTTCGACGCTCTTTTTAATAAAATGTTTTTTTTTCAGGTACTTTTTGGTTACCCTAGCAAAGTGAACTAAAATTGGGAGCTGCTCATGCACAGGTATTTTGTCACTGGTATAATATTGTTTTTCCGTGTGTTAGTGTTAAGTGAAGATGCCTATGTTCAAACTTATTCCAATCATTAATAAAACAGTATAAGGGCTTGCTTTCAGTTTTGGGACTGCTGTGGTCTAACAGTTTACCTACAGTCTCAAAACTATCAGGCCACCGCTAGACAGTCCACAATCTGTGTGAAACCTTAAGAAAAACTGCGGGTCAATTACTGTACATTTTCCAACTCCAACAATTTACAACCACTCCATCCACAACGCTTTGAAGCAAAGCAAAACGGAGACTAAACCGCTCGCATTATGAAAGGAAATCCAAAAGTAAGCAACAAAACTAAAGCTGAATTAAATAACCACAGTGTATTGGGCTCAGTCAGCGTGGCCCACGTTTTGGGAAGTCAATTAAGACAAGCCAATTTTGTGAACCTTCACATTTCCGAGCGGAATCATATTATAGGAGCCGCTGTAATGGGCGCCGAAACAATTAGGCACCTTAATTAAATAACCTATGGAGTGTTCCTTTATAACAATGAGGAGGGAAAGCATTCATTTTTTGTCCGATGAGAGCCTTCTTTGATGTTGGTTTTTACCAGACTCTCCAAGAAGAAGAATGTGTCTGACCTGTATTTATATGTTCTCTCGTAGAAGCTACGTTGGCCGATTTTAGCAAAAGCAGGGTCGCTCTCAAGTGTCACTGGGTACTTATTTATTAATTATAACTTAACAGACTGTATCCACTCCCTTCCTTCCACATATCTCATATCTTAGGCCGTCTCCCACCAGTACTTCTAGTAGGCATCAATCTCATCTCGCCTAAGCTTGAGAATAAACTAAAATTGTGGATTATAAACTTAATTACTCGTCCCTCCCTCAATTTTAGAGCCTTACTCATGTCAGTGAAGTAATTTCTTATCATCTCTTGTATCTGCCAGCTGCTTCATCTCTCTGTACGACAAGATGCACCATCTCCATAATTTAGTCCAGGTAGCTTCTTCTGGGTCTTCCTCTTCCTCCATTCTTCAATCTTTCCCTGTGTAGTGTTTTTTTATGAGCATAGCGTGCCTTGCCTTGCCATGACTATGAATCCTCCCCTTTCTTCTGTTCTCTAATTGTCAATTATCCTTTTCTCCTCCTTTACCCTCGTCAATATTTCATGATTTGATACCATTTCCGTCCAACCAAAAACTTAATCATGGATGTAAAAAAAATCGTCAAGGCCTAAAAAAGGTGTGTAAAAATAAAGAACTATGAAATATAATTAACGTGGATAGCGACTGTGTTACTATTAACAATAATACTAACACAGTCGGATTTTAAGAGCTTACCTCTTATTACACTTGTAGACTTTGGTCCTGGTGCCTTCATTTGACATAAGGTATCGCCAAGGTAATAGGTACGGATGACCGCGTAATCATTACTCGTCTACGAGTCTAATTGCTTGAGCGGCTTGTCTCGAGTGTTCATTCGACTGGCGCCTAATAGAATTACACCCCTGAACTAGTCTTGAATGTTCTAAGGCAAACCCTTGGGACGACGCAGACTGAAGATTCTTGCAAACTATCGCAAAACTTCTAACAATACTTATCCAGTTTAATCCTGGTTTTAGTTTTCAGATAATCTAGTCCATAATGTGTCAAACTCGTAGCTATTATTTACTTGTTGTAAGCAATGTGATAATATGGTGCGTTTTAAAACAAAGTAGAATAGAGCTCCAGGACTAGTTTATGACTGATTAGGGACCCGCCCTCGCTTTGCTCCAAAAGACAGAATAAACAGTAGCCTAAACTAGTCAGAAATAATGACACTTCCTATAAAAGAAATAATTTTTAAAATTGCCTCATTACTCACAAACTCACATTTTTACCTGTTTATAACAGTAGGATAGATATAGATATCGACTAAATCAAAGAAGGAAAATACTTTTAAGCGTATACAGCGTGTTCGAGTTTCCATTAAAAGATCACCCCTTTTTTAATTCTATTTTCTTTCTCCTCATCTTTATTCCAAAAAACTTTACCCTAACACCAAAAAAGGAAGAAAGTAATTAAGAAGTATTATTTTATAAAAACAATCTTTTGCAAAATTATTTCGACGTTCGTTTTGAAAGTTATCCCGCCCCTCCTCGTTATCACTTTGAGCAATCTACCCTGCAAACCCCTAATTTCCGGTAAACGAAACTCAACATCCAAACTTTGCGAGATCCGGTTTTATGAAAACCTTTTACCTCTTATAAAAGACGGGTTACCATACGGACTTTGAAAAGACTATATTATAAAACATTTTTTAACTAACAAAAAATAAATATTCACACAAATGGACTTAGTCCCTGTCTAAGCTTCATGCATTCATGCATAGTGTTTTGCTAATGTAACAAAATTCTAAAGGGTCATACACACTCTTAAAAACAAAATGTATCTCTCCTGTGGCCAATAGTTACAAGCTTGTGTGCATATAAGTTATGTTTTTATATAATAGGTCTAAAGCAGTACTGACGGCGTTTTTGCGGGTACGGGCTAAGCCAGAAAATTAGGCCTTAAAAACGTTAACTTTCGGTGTGTCCACAGGAAAGACGGTAACCTAACCACAATAATCAGATCAAGATTGGCACACAGGTATAGGATGTTTCACAAGGGCTACTATGGAGGAATCCAGTAAGTGAATTAGTTTTAACCTTGTGTACTTATACAATATAAATAAAAGTTTTCGGTTGAAATTCGAACTAGGTGAATGGTTCCTGTACACGTGGCCCTAACGTCACAGTATAAGCAGTAGTTTTTCTTTAAACAAAGGTATATCGCGCGGCTTGAATGTGTGCGCACTTCGAGCGTACGCGCTGCGAGCCACCACAAGCAAAGTCAACAGAGACCCTAGACAAGATGCAATAACTCCTAACGTTTTTCTTTTCTATCACTCGAAACGTAAGGGGTGACATTCTCGTGCGTTACGATAAACCAAGTGGTCAGGAGCCCTAGCCAAGATGCAAACGCTCCTAACGTTTTTCTTTTCTATCGCTCAAAATGTATGGGATGACATTCTCGTGCGTTTCGATAAACCACGTGGTCGACTGTCATTCTATACATTTTGAGCGATAGAAAAGAAAAACGTTAGGTACGTTATCTTGGCTTGGGCCACAGGACGTACCGAGCTAGTTAGGACGCGGCGACGCGCTTCATTTCGTGCACACTAAGTATCGAGTGACGCGCATCGACGCTACCCTGGCGCTCGAGCGGCAATAGGTCACAGAAACTCCAAAAAAACCAAAGACAAACTATATTTCTTTTTATTTATACTATGCCAATGTATTGCCTAACTGCCATAATATCAAAGGAGGCTAACTGCATAGTAATAGTGAAAGAATTTTTACCAATAGAGTATAGAATGCTTTGACTATTACATTGCAGCTAGCCACCTTCTTTGGTATTACGTCAGCCCTCTGCAAGCAGGGCCTACTTTTACAGGGGCCATTACATTGAATATCAGTTGCAATATTTGACTAAATATAAAGGTATGTATATCTGATGATTTTAACTCGCGGTTGCAAATGTTATCTATTTTTAAAAGGCAAAATTAAATGCGGTATTAAAATGTTTTTCACAATCTTCATTCGAAAAAACAGATACTTGCCTTTTTTACCAGCTATAACTCAAATTATAAACGACGCATCGTTTTTGATTTTGTAGGTTTTTTACGTCATAAATAAATACCAATCGTGATAGCGTCCATTTGCTGCCCGCAACGGTTTGTAAATCGACATACAAATTCATGAAAAAATATTAAACGCTTCAAATCACGAAAAATGCTGTTATTTACAGAACACACTTATTTCACAAAACCATTTTTCTACAAAGTAAATACAAACGCAGATATTGAAGGAAATTTCTAACATCATACCTACTTTTATGTTTTCGCAATAAAGTAAAACAAAACAAAGCCCATCTGGATAAATATTCAGCATGGAATTTCTGGCCAGGAGCCATAATATCGTGACAAAACGTTATCCATCCTATTTCTATCCTAAAAACTTAGTGATGCATAATATCAAGCATCAATACGTTATGTACGCGTGAAGATAAAACAAGATTTGATCCGAAAACACGATTGTCTCCCCAACACGTAGGCGTATAAGTTTTACAACCATCACCCCATATATTAGCATTTGCGTCACTGTCAACTCAAGTTCCTTAAAAGTACTGCAATAAAAAGGATTCCAATATAAAATCCGTTTACAAACTAGGAAAGTTTTTAGTCCAGGATGTTGGCATCGCGCCACGGCGGCCGCGGGCTCGCGCGATCTCGAATACGAATTACAGATTTATGAACGCATTTTGCGTTCCAGCTACTTATTGTGTGTTGACTGTTGACCTCTGGAGTATCCTAGAACTAATTTGGAGTCATATTCCCGATACGATTATATTATCCTTCAAATATTTGGGTTATCAGGCCAAGTAAATGCTGGCAAATTACTGAAAATATTCTACACAATAATTTTATACCCACCTCGTACATACATATTCCCGTTGTTCTCAAACTAGATTATTATTTCATACATTAATCATCTAACATCGTTAACTCAAATGTCACACCCCTTAAACAACTAACGTGAACCTCGAAAGCACATTGTAATTATATTATACAAACAAGTGTAATTTGTCTTAAGTAACTCAATTTAGGATGTTGAAGACAACTTACGCTTACGCTCTCAGCATTACACACAAAGCGTTCTCGATCGCACGGAAGGGTTAAATCCTAAATTAGGTCGAGTCGGGTGAGTTTACTCTGCGGCTTGAACCTGCAAATTCACAAAGCCTGTACATGAAAAAGAAATTTTCAGTTCAAACCTAATCTTTTCCATAAATAAAATATTTGGATGCACGTAATCCGGGCGTTCTCTGTGGAATTACGGCTTATTCGTGAAAGTGGGGCGTTATTCGAGTGAATGAGAGAAATTCCGTGGGCTAATACTTCCGCGGCTTATGAATGGAGATGGATTCCCAAACAAGGATACATTGCGGCGGTAATTTGGTGGTGAGCGATTCCGTAATCGCGTTGTCTGTAATGAGATAAATGACGCTTATTAGTGGCCGGTGTTGCACTAATTATATTGCGTTTATCGTAACGGGGCGTAATTCAATCGGTCACAAGGGAGCTAGGAGAAGTTCACTCGTTTGTGTCCTACTCGTATAGTCGCCTTTATAAGTACCTAGTCGTACACTTAGGTACTCTGTGGCTTTAACGCATTTCACAGAGTAGTGCAGCAGGTCAAACACGACGTTAAAGTGACAAAGCACTTAAGTATGCAGGGCCGAGATTCTACACGTTAAAAACTATTAAGCTTTTGAAGTGTTTCTATATTGTCAACGATTTGATAACCTTTATGTTGGAATCCTATTATTTCATAACCAAAGTTTCACAAATGATTCATTTCACAAACATGTCATTTGACACAAAAATGTAAACAATTCTGGATTTATTTCAGAACCATCGTGTAGATCCCTATAGGTTAGGTTGGGTTATTTTTATAAAAATCCTGAAATTATTTGTAGTTACAGAAAAAAAAGTGGGTTGGCAAATGAATAAGTTGCGAAACTATGCATTTGTCAAAGATTTGTCGGCGAAAAGGCAGAGAACCATTTATGTCATTGTCAATAATGGCGGCCGATTAATAAACAATTCTAAAAAACGTCAAACGCGATATCGTTATAACGTAGTAGAATTGAGGCCCTGGTACCGACCGACCGTACTAGACTATAGATAGACCGTAGCACTAGCATACGCCAAAAAATGTAATGCTATTTGTTTTGATCAATTCTTTCTCATCAATTATTTGTTAAAATAATAATTATCCTCCTCTGCACCACCCTGAAGCTGTTTCTATTTGGCCCATTGGTTGATTGGTAAAGAATGCTTAAAAGCATTAATAACGCTATTTGTACCTACTTTGTGTATTGTATTATAGTATAAATTAGAAAGTAGCTCTTCCTGTCTCTTAAGCTTTCACGGCTAAACTTCTGAGCAGACCTTTATGAAATTTTAAACGGAGATAGTTTGAGTCCTGGGGCCTGTTTCATAAAGGCTTGTAACTTGTAATACAAGTGGAAGTCTCTTTTTAATACATACTGTTGTAAAGAGGTTTCCACTTATAATATTAACTATTATTTTATATGCAATAAGCCCCAGGGAAAGGATCTAGAATACTTTACACTATACTACTTTTACTAAACTTTTTACTTACTATACTTGTATATTTTTTTTTTAGTGGTGACCCTGTGCAGAGTCCGTCCGGATCGCTACCACCATCTTATTCATTAACCACCCGCCAAGCAACAGTGTTCGCAATGTTGTGTTCCGGTGTGGGGATAAGACAACCGGTTAAATTACTAGCATAGAGGCATTCCATCTTAGTCCTCAGGGTTGGCCACGTATTTGAGGTCTTAGGATTATAGTCTTGAGAATTCAAATGTCTATGGGTCAGATTCCACTTACCATCAGGTGGCCGAGTGCTTCTGTGCCTTGTCATTAACATAACAAAATACTTTTTAAGAATAATTTGTGCTGTCTGTCATTTGATTACACCGTGTTTTACTCGTATGGCATGGAGAAGGCAACACAGCACACAGGCCACCTGATGGTAAGCTTTAGATTGTTGTGCATGTCAAGTTTACCAGTAATTGGGTGGATACTCAACCAATTGAAAATGTTAGGGTTACTTTGTAAGTTTTATATTATAGTATATGTTAACTGTTGGCAAACCTATTATAAATAAATAAATAAATGTAGTAGGCTAAAGGATAAGATGGTGGTGGCGATAAAGGGCAGACCTTGCACAAGATCATCTTATATATTTCATGAAATATTCATGCAGCTCAAAAAGTAGTTCAAAACTGATTTGTGGCTATATGTAAACGATTGGCAATACATTAAACTAATATCAATATCGCCTTTTCATTTCCTTTTCCCTGCCAATGCAATAGATCCAAAACTTTAATCCTGCTAAAAGGAATCCTCACAAAATTTAGTTTTCAATTTGCCGCGCAAAAGCTGAAGCAATCCCTAGGAATAGAAATAGCTAAAGAGCTACTGAAAGGGTCATCGCGTTAGCTTGGAAATGAATTTTGTAATTTTATTAAGCTCCCGCTGACAGCAGGTACTTACTTAAAACTACGTCGCACGTAATTTTACGTCGCTGACTTTTATGTCCAGCGTTGTGTGCGAAAGCGCTAGGGAATTTTATGACATTACTGTACAATTTTGTAAAGAAATGCGTTGTCCGAAATAAAATACCTGCGAGGCTAGAAGATGCGTAACGCTTACGTGAAATGTTAAATGATTTTCGGAAACTGACTGTCAAAATACATTGACGTCATGTGTGACGACGCGTTAGCGTAGTTGGTACTGACCCTGCTTACGAAGCTAGCGGTCCTGGATCAAATCCCAGAAACGGTAGATATTTGTGTGATGAGCGCGAGTACTTGTTCCTAAGTCTTGGATGTTTTCTATGTATTTAAGTAAGTATTTCTCTGTAAAAGTATGTTTATCGTTGCATAGTACAAACCTAGAGCTTAGTTTGGGACTTGGTCAATCTGTGTGAGATTGTCCTCGGATATATATTATTATAGGAATTGTTGTTGCCAGTTGAGATGCATAAAATAGAAAACTTGCATGAAAATCAGAATTTAGTTTCATTGATACAATTTAGGAGAAATCATAAAAGTAAAACGCAATACACTAAGTTTTTGACCCGTTTATTTAGACTTTGTATAGAATCAAAACTTGTTAAAATTTTAAAACTTCTTTTAATAATTAGATTGTTTTTGTCGGCATCCCCATTTTATTTACGACATATTTTAATTCAACGATATTGGCTTAAACATAGTAATTAAAGAAATAGATGCAAATTTCTTCATAAGGTCCTTATATTTTAAACATGCTGTGATGTCATTCCTGTCGTTGATTTTGTATAGAGTATTTTTTTTTAATTTCATATCTTATGAAAAGAATACACTACAATTATTTCGCATATACGTTATTCCTCTCTTTCATAGCACTTTCTAGAAAGCATAAAAAAAATTATGCATGTTCCCTATTGTTTGACCTATGTATTGTTTGATCGAAAATATTTTTGTCTAACATCCTTTTAGGCTGAAATTAAAGGATTTAATAAACATCAGTTATCTAGACGCGTTAAACCCAAACATTTTGACAATTTTCGAAATTCGTTTACTCCTAGCTATATGCATCTCATCTAACGCCACTGATCTTCTATTTGACTTTGTTGTAAACAAATATACCTAGTTATCGGTTTAATGTTATGTTAGACTATATTTACTCGTCAAAAAAGAGGACCGTGTGGTACAAAAGCAATAATTATGGTACAAAAAAAATGCTAATTATGGTATGTAAAATATTACTTTTACCAATAAATTATCTTACATTATCTTATCTTACTTATTTTCTTTGTACGTTTGTCTGGAAGAGATCGCTAATTAGTGACAAGACCGCCTATTGACTTACTTTGTAACATGTTCTTTTTTAGGTGTTCAATAACAAAAAAATGTATGGTTTCGAAAGCAAGAATCAATCAGATACACATAATTTTTTTATCTATTTAAACTACCTTTAAGTTGTTGACGGACCGCCTTTATTCTTAGTAGGTAACACATGGATGGAGTTCAAATAGTAGGAATGCAATAAAAGTATATCTACTTTTTGTTGCACAACAGAAAAAGCCATAAAAACAATGAGTTATCCTGTCCAAGTTTTAGTACTCTAAGGACTGTACCCCTTCCGCCCAAACCCCCAGCCGCCCCAGCTCAGTCTCAGATTAACATTAGGCAGACGATATCGTAATCGAGAACACTGACTAGCTCTACAACATGGCGTCCACACGATCTCGTGTAAGCGCAGACTTCAAACGGGTTTGTAGTTTGTACACGAACTATGTCACTTTGTTCAGTCCGGCCTAGCTACTTGTAGCTTAATACCCTTCTCTGGGCCACGTGTCAGTAAAATGAATTCTAGTTTTATTTTATCTTAGGAACAGTTTAATTCTGGAATCTTTGTGTTGAAAATTATTAATAGAACTCTCAATACTTATTCAAACTAGATTGAATAGATACTAAGTAAAACTAGATTTTGTGGTTTATCCGTGAATGTGTAACAAACAGACAGAGAGATAGAGTTACTTTCACATTTGGGTCATACACAGATTTAGATTACCGTCTTTCCTGTGGACACACCAAATGTTAACGTTTTAAGGCCTAATTTTCTGGCTAAGCCCATTCCCGCAAAAACGTCATCAGGACTGCTTTAGACCCATCATATAAAAACATAACTTATATGCACACAAACTTTTAACTATTGACCACCGGAGAGACAACTTTTGTTTTTAAGAGTGTGTATGACCCATTCATAATATTAGTATAGATTATAGATAATAGATAGTTAACATATGACTATTGCAATGCCATTCAATCTCACTTATCTTCTTTTTATTAGAATCATTGTTGTGTTACGAGTAGCTATAACCACTTCACACAAACAGCGCAACCTTTAAATGATTTACATTTTGCTTTTGCACAGAATTCACGCAGCGACTCGGTACAAATAATAAAACCAAAAGTTTCACGCCTATTACCTTATTACTTACGGCAAGAGTCTTCTGTTCTGGAAATGTAAATTGTCTGCTCTATACAAAGGGTAATTCCCCGAACGCCTAAAGGTTAGCAGAAACGACTCCCTCCCTTAAAGGATAAGTTCATATTCATCTTTAATGTTAGCTTGATCAAAGTGTTTACCAACGTAACGAAAATAAATATACAGACTTAATTTACAAGCGTAAATAAATATATCTAATTTACAGTATCAACACAAATACACATTTATTTATTTATTTATTTCGGAGATAACACAGAAACATACATAAAGTGCAAAATAATTTGTAAATTAATTATAATAATATGCTTCCCTAAATGAATCTCACTATGAACACAGGAACTATAGATAAAAATACAGTTTGCAAAGTATTTAAATAAGACTTACTAAAAATACAAATTAAGCAAGAATACAGTGGAATATAACTGCTACATTCGGCATGAATACATCTATCTTACATAAATGTTACACATCACGCAAAGTTTTGTTCCACAGCTCAAATCCCAGATCTGATAACATGAGTCCGAATGTAACTCGAGATTAATCCAAGTTAGAGAGACTAGTATACGATCGTAGCGTTTTCTCATTACGTCATTTGGGGCAGTACTGCCCATCTGGGACTCGCGAAATGAGCCACTCTCGTGTATGCGTAAGTAGTGTCCTCCAGGCGAGTGCGGACGGACGCTAGTGGGCGAAAGTACCACAAAAAAGTATAAATCCCTTGTAAGGGCCTAATAAATTGGTGTAACGAGCGGCGGGAATCTTGTTAGGGTCGAGACGGGCCATAAACCGAGCGGAGCGGTCCGCGGACGCACCGCGTTCGTCCTGTGGGATTGTATCCTTAAGGACGCAGTAAATGTTAAAGACACGTGCGACGTGCGTACGCAGTTGTTACCTGTACATATTAACAGTGTAGGTAGTAAATGGAGACTAGGCGGAAACCTTATAGGTAGACTAAGGCGGTTAGTGTGGTGACATAGATAGATTAGGTAAATGACAAATGACAAATGACAAATGACAAATGACAAAATCTTTATTCGACATCACAGAGTATGGTGACAGAAGTACAAAAGCAACTCAATGGGTAACTAATAATAGAATCTACAGAGGGCATAGATTATTACATACAACAGAGTAAGTGTGTACTGTGATGCCTGAAAAGGGGCTGGACTCAGCATTTTGCTCCAGCGTGTCAACGCTGCAGCGCTGGTTTTCAGCCAGACCCTTACTAGGTGGCTATTAAATAAACAAAAAGCTTGTCGGCACGGAATAGGCGTGAGAATACAATATTACCTACACCTATTACTAGTACATGCTACATAAACTTACTATACCTACGAGTATCTAAACAATATCAATTGTAACTTACTGCTACTGATTTAGAGCTTACCTGCGTATTTGCCTACATTGAATTGGTACGTTACAGAAAGATCAGGTCAGGGTACCCATTCGCGTGATACTTGAAGAGTGGGAAAAGGATAGATAGGTAAAACGTTTATTTAATGCTTCAATCTTACACTTAGTGGAAATAAACAATAATTATATTGGCATTGAGCCAGAAATGAAAATTGATTATTATACCCAACACAAACATCCTGAATGTCAGGGTTGTTAAATTGATCACTCGCGTGAACTTAAAACGCCGGTCACATATAAAACAAGACGCTGCGGCATTCTACGAGAAACTCGAATACCAAACACATAACATCGGTAACGTGAATTATATTTCCTTAAACCTTGTAGTCACGTATATGATTAATGTACGCAATACACAAGCAACGAATCCTCCAAGTAGCATCTGCCTCGCGAAACTTACGCACAACTTTGTAAAGGACGACTGTTTTTATCAAAACTCTTGCCCAAGTTGAAAAAAAGATTTTCTATTGTCTCTTTACCGAATGAAAAAGGACTTTCGGACTTCTTTTGACCTTGGGACTTTTATCATATTTAAGTGGGTGAAAGTGAAGGCTGATAAAGATATTTATTAAAGCTCTAACAAGTTGTGGAAGTGTTTGGGAATTAATCGGTAACTTCGAGGTTATTGTTGATCCGATCGATGTTGCGGCGCGATTCATGAAAACAAAAGCGTAGCGAGATTGAAACAAAATTGGAATATTGATGCAAATGGAGGGATACAAAGGAGCCAATTATTCTTTGACCGTGCAGCCATTCATAAGGCCCATAACTGGGGTATCGCTCACTCGCGCTCGCAGCAAGCCTGTGTTATATTTCTGGGAATTATACCGTCACGCCTTCATTCGAATGGGAATGGTTTTCTTCATTATATTAAATCACTGGTATAACCCGCAACGCCGCTATAACACCAGCACTTTAAGGAGACCGTAAGACATCCTAATCCGTTATATTATAAATGAGGAAGTGTTTTGTTTATTCCTAAATCTTTAAAGCCCGTTTGTACGTATTTTATTTTGTTACGTTTTTCCGCGTAGAATAAAGAATGTTCAAACTATCCTACCAAACTGGAAGCCTGTGTTCAATTCTTACGTTTTTATTTCGACCAAATTATACGACCACTTTTGTCAGCAATTTTAGATGAGAGTGGTAATTTTATGAGCATATTATCCATTTGTGAATCATCTTAATTTAATTAGTCATCCATCATCATCAAACCGAAGGGCATCCACTACTGAACACAACCTTAAACCTTCCTTAAAATTTCCTCCACAATCGGTTTTTTTTTCCTCTTTATTATACCTACAATGTAACAACCCCAGGCTTCCATATAGGTACAATTGTTCCTACAAAAACGCTAAATTTCAATCAGTCCAAATTCCTAACAAGCAATAAAGTATAGAAAAGCTGGCGGTAGCCCTCTGTCAAAAGTTTCACCATACTCCGCGACCCTCAGCCTTTATTTAAAACAACAAAGTTAGGGCAGTTGATCATTCTGAGGTGACAGCGAGCCGATATTAACTTTACTCATACATTTGTAGAGATTTACGTTGTTGTTAAATTTTAAAACATTTTCATGGAATACGAACGCCACCTTCGCGTACCCCCGTGATCTGGATACAAATTTATTAGAGTTAAAATTTGATACTGAGGAAGGGAAGCCCGTTGCCAAGGATATGCATTCACAGGGCTTTACTTGTTTATGATGTTTAAGGAAGGAAAGACGAAATAATAACCATGATATTGGCTTTTTATTATATTCGTAAACAGCTTGTTTTAAAATTAATTCGGGAGCAGCGGCAGCAGATCCAGTTTCTAAGCCATACCTATCAAGTTTAATCGTTTGAACTAAGTGCAATACTGGTAGTGACTGCTACTACTTGTCATTTTTTGAACATCACGCCGGGATCCTAATTCTTTATAAAAATGGTACTTCTTGACTATTGTGCTGGTAGGGTTATGAACGACACTCTGAATAGAAAGCAGTAATTTTTGCTAGAAATTAAATTGAATACAATAAATACCTATATCAAACGTGGGTAATTGACGCATAAATTTAACGTTAACTAGCTTATTCCTCCGTATGCTACAGTTACATGAATAAGTAGGTATTTTTTATAAATATACTCATGGCTTTTGTGTTTTTGTTATAAATAACGTGCTACACGTTCGATTTATAATTTACTAGAGACCCGCCAGCGGCTTCGCCTGCTACATTTTTTTTTCTTGTCAATTTCTTTTTTCTTTTATATTTTTTTTATGTATATAAAAAGTATCCTTTGTTACTTCTAGTACCTCCCAGAATATCTGTACAAAGTTTCATGATGATTCGTCAAGTAGTTTTTGCGTGAAAGTGTAACAAACATCCACGCTTTCACATTTATAATATTAGTAAGGATTTTACTTATTTTTTTTTTGTATTTTCAACTCCCACGTTTTTTTTATTTACAGAAATATCGCTAGAAACTTGCTTCACTTTTCACTTATTTATGCCTACGACACTCAGAAGCGCGTAAAACACTTTCTATTGTACTCTTCCACCAACTTGCCGCGTATCGCGTCGCTTACTGTTGACCCTAAAAACAAATTGCGAAATAAACAATTGTGTACCAACCTAAGGGTTTATTACGAGGCTGTGCACGTTTTATTGTGTTTTTATTCCCCATAGGTAGGTGCAGGGTAAATGTGCTGGATTTCTTTTATGACGGCCGCGGTGGCTTCCATAAATCCTGAGGACATGGGACGCATTGCACGTCGGAGATATTTTAAATGTCAGAACGTAAAGGAACGATCTTTCTGCGGCTTTTTGGCTGATGCTTTTTGCTTTGCATTCGTAGTAGCAAAACCATAATATATGTATTTCCAGTGCAAAGCTTTATCTCTACATAGTAGAACAAAGTCTCTTCCCGTCGTCTGTCCCTCTACGAGTATGTATGCTTAGAACTTTAAATTACGCATCTGATTTCAATGTGGTTTTCACTACCAGGTATAGATAATTTTTCAGGTTTTTTATGTATGATAAATTTATGTTGGTTTATTTTCGGGTGTTATGGAAGGTGGGTCGCTAGATTAAAAAAAAGTACCTAATCAAAACACATAAAATTAAACAAATTTAGTTGTATACATTAAAGCAATTCAAGCATTCCAGCCAACCCTTACATGGAAAAACCATAAGTATTTTAATTTCAATGAAAAATTAACTTCATCTCCTTCCTTAAACTTTGATTCCGAAGCTGCATCTTCAACTCTATTTACTCATAATATCCCCAATTGTTCTCATTGCTAATATCACCCCATTTCTTTTTTAATCTTACTCGGCCAATCTCCGAGGACGTCTAAAAACAATGGAATTTAATTCGTTTGAATCCCCTGGCTCGAACTTTGAATTCAAATTGAAAACGAGAAAAGTATTAGTGGATCGGAATTCTAATATTTCAAGCGATTTGCGGCGCTTAGACGGTTACATGGAAAAACTTTCGAGGGGTCGCGCTTTGTGGAATCAGGTACGTAAAGCCGCTAACGCTAACATGCCAATACAGAATTGAACATGAATAGCGTTTTTAAATAAAAATTATAGTAGGGTAGTGTCAGGGCATAGAGTAGGTGTTGCGTTTTTTAATTTATTTTATTCCAATTATTTTTACATTATTGTACCAAGATCATATACCTAAATTACCTTAAGCTCTTCAAGCAATATCAAAACGTTCATCCCCACTAAAATACTCAGGAGGGTTATTATGACCTAGCTAGGTCATAATAACCCTCCTATAACAGCTATATAACCGCCATAGCTCTGTCCTTTACGCTGACCGTAAAATGAACTGCAAAGCTACCTCATGATAACCCCCCTGTCCGTTTCTCTGAGCGTAAACACAACTGCATAGTTATGTCATAATAACCCCCAGTTAAACTTTTAGAACTGTTCAAAAATTGCAACTCACTGGCCTTCTAATCGCCCACTTAGCTGCGCAATTTTGGAAATATTTTTATACTTTCTCCAGTTACCTATAATAAATCCAGTCTTATTTCAAAGTTTTTGATTACAAACGCAACTCCTTCAAAACCTCTTCAGTGGTCTGGTTTCGGCGGCTTAAGTAGGTAGTACCTACCTACCTGTTATATATGTTAGTTGGGTATGTCTCACAGCAAGACATACCTAACATAAAATACTGTTTTCAGTATTGAGGGTAACAATTAGGGATATAGAAGACTAAGAAGTCATACTTAATTACCTTATGTTGTATTTACAAAGACGTTCTCATAAATTAAACATTGGAGATATTAAATGGACTTGGTTGTCGAAGATACATTTTAGTGTGGTGTTGTGGTAGGACCTCGTGCAAGGTCCATCCGGATCTCCATCACCATCTTATCCATTAACCTACTGCGAAGCAGCAGTGACTCTATTGTTGTGTTCCGTTGTGGGGATAAGACAACCGATGAAATTTCTTGCAAAGAGGCATTCCATCTCACGGTTGGCATTGCATTTGCGGTCTTAGGATTGCAGTCTTGAGATAGAAAAAGTCTAAGGGTCACAGATCCCCTTCACTATCAGGAGGCATGTGTGCTCGTTTGCCTACTCCATATCATGATAAAGTAACTATTTGACGGCTAAAGCGCAGCTTTCTTAACTAGCATAATACTTAAACACACTTCAAATTAAATAATGTGCTGACGATGCGAGTAAACAGTACGAGTATAATTTTAATAATTGCAGATCTTTTACAAGTAAATAAAGATCTATAAAAGACCTATTTCTCAGCTTTTCCCAAAGGTCAACTGGTAGAGGACGCCTTGCGCCATTAAGTTCGCCTGTTAAATTAAGTGTATAATAAATAAATCTATATTGATGCAAACATGTCTTGTAATTGGTCATATAAAAAGAAAGACAATGAAGAGATTGCATACATACATAAAGTATTATGTATACATTTGTGCGAGCGCAACAAAGAGAACAATAAATGTAATCAAATCTAAAATAGGAAAGTTCAAGTGGATACGATGTACGATAGGAATATGATGTGATAATCTACGTACGTTTTTCAAACTTTACACACTTTATACTATAGATGCTCTCCTGATTATCCATTTTATAAATCAAATCTTAGAAACAAACTTAACTATTCTATCAATTATGTAAGAACTTCAGTAATTAAGTAAAGCAATCTCTACTAATTCATGAATTTCCTGATCCACGGCTGCTTTGATTACGCCTCTTCATCCCTAATTGACAGCCTCCAGCGAAGCGAAACTACTTCGATTTATAAACAAAACTTAGTTGTTAAGTTGAACCGGGTATCGATTACTGTGTCATAAATACCTATCGCTTGAAAGTAAGATATAATTACGTGGTCATGTTGAACTGCATCACTAAATAATGTGACTCTTAAACTCGGCAATGTATCATGAAAAATATATTTTATATGCTTCCCCGTGACGAAATCGATTCAACTGTTTAGCCGTGAAAGTGTAACAGATAGACAGACTGACAGTAACTGTCACATTTATAATACTCGTATTAAGTATGGATATGAAAACATACGTAGGTATTAAGAATAAATTATTTTTCTAATTTGGATGGACGTATTTTTATGAAAAATAAATCTAATTAACAGAGACATTATCTTGATATTTTGCTAGGTATCCGCAACGCAATACATTTGCAAAGTATAAAAATACATACATACCTAACATCACGCCTTCATTCCCAGAGTGGGGTAGGCAGAGCTACACAGAATTACCAACAGCCCTAAAAACTTTTTGATAATTCTGTAACCACTTTTGGCTCAATCAGGATAAGATGTGTAGCAGTGACAAGTATCAAAATAATACAGGGATATTTTTGATACTTGGACATTTTTTATGTGTGGTAGTCTTAGTCTCTTTGATAGATCTAGAGATTAAACTGACTGACTTGTATAAGGTAATTTTAAATCTTATTTAGGCATTTTTCAAAAAAAGTGTTCATCGTTAAGGACAAAACTTAAGAACATTTAACTTTTCCATTTAGTAACGAAAATTAGCCATTTCGCGACGAAATGGAAAAGTTAAAGTTTTTTAATTTTTGTCCTTAACGATGTACAGTCGAAGTCATAAATATGTTTACACTTTAGCACCTTATCAATTTCATTCACTGAGACAATTTCATCTACATCTACACTAATATTATAAAGAGGAAAGATTTGTACCTATTTTTGTATGTTTGTATGTTTGTAATGAATAGGCTCAAAAAGTACTGGGCCGATTTAAAAAATTCTTTCACCAATTGAATGCTACATTCTTTTAATTTGACATAGGCTACATTTCATTTTGAAAAAATTAGGGATCCTTGGTAAAATTTGAACAATGTAACCGAAGGTGTAGAAAAATGAGTCTTAAAATGTCTTTCGTCGAATGCGCTGCCGAAACTATTAGCGATAGAACAAAATAATGTACAACATTATTGAAGAACATCATAATGTCTACAAAAAACTCCGCCGTAGCATATGTCCAACTATTGTAGTTATGTCACTACAACAACTTTTTTCATTTTAAACATTAATGAAAATGCTAACCAAATTCAAACCATGCTATTTATGTGTTTATATTAATCCTTATCCAAATAAATTATTTTATGGTCAAGACCATTTAACTACCTATAAAATAGTTTTTAAATTATTTAAATTGGACTTTCCATTCAAAAGATATTACGAATTAAAAAATTCAAACAGTAAACAAAACCGCCATAGCGCCGTGGCCGTTGTTTGCGATGCAGTCTGAAAAGCGCGCTGGGCATCGCGGCGGGCGGGGTGGAGGGGGCACTGAAATACAGGAGTGGGGCGTGCACGTCTAAAAAAATTGCAGCGGGCGAAGCCGCTGGCGGGTCGCTAGTACATAATATACGAAATGGTCTCAGTGAATGAAAGTGACAAGGTACTAAAGTGTAAACATATTTATGACTTCGACTGTACACTTTTTATTAAACCGCCTATTTCATCGTTTGAAGAATACTTAGGTATCTACTGACTGCGGGTTATAAGGCCTACCTGATAACGTCTTCAATATCACTACATACGAGTGGTAAAGTCGCTTCCCGCTGTCTGTCCCTATGTATGCTTAGATCTTTAAAACTGCAACGGATTTTGATGCGGTGTTTTAATAGATAGAGTGATTCAAGAGGAAGGTATATATGTATCATACTTTAACTAGAGCGAAGCGAGGGCGGATCGCTAGTTTAATATAAACTAAGCAAAGGTTTAAAACACAATACAGGAGTTATAAATGGTCAACTCTTTGGTCTAACTGTTTTTATGTTATTTAAGGTGATAGTACTGCGTGGTTTTATTGAGGAGCAGCTGTATTTTACATCAGTTTCATTTTATTGCCCAATCTTGGGAGTAATTGTTTGCTTTATTGGACACTTTAGATCGTTAACGAGGGAATAATTCTCGCCGTTCGGAATTGCAACTCGATATATAATTGTCTTAACCTAAGTGAAAATGATTGTATGCCTGTGGCGCTGATATTATTGCGTTCAATTTATTTTATAATTCAACTTCCATTTGAAATATTTGAAAGAAATTAATTAATTTGCTTACATTTTGACAGACCACATATGCTAAAGTCGGTTGCGTTCAACTAATATTTTTTCTTAATCTGTTAAACGTGAAAACACGATTAGACACAAAAACCTCGATAGTTTTATTTTTCAAACATGATGCATCATTTGATTTAATAGTAGAGTATCTACTTGTAACTTCTTACTAATATAGTCTGTACTTTTAGGTATTTAAAAAAGTGTAAACCAAAAAACCACGCGACATTGACAGATGACAGTTTGTCAGCCAATAGGAGCAGAACACTGATACGTCAAAGCTCGACCAAACAGCTTGGATTGGTTGATAAGCAGAGCCACGTGGTTTGGTTTGTTTATGCTTTTTTTAAATACTTACCTAAAACTACAGACGATAGTTATCCATTTTCTTTATAAAATATCAGAGTCTGTACCGGTTTTATAGTTAACAGCAACTGTTTGAAGTTGACCCTGCAATCAAGGCCTCGCAAACTGTCTCCATCTCACTTTCTTTGCGCGGAAGTATATAAAGCCATCCCTTTTGATTTTTGTGTTGGCATGGCATTATGGGGACATGTTGGCCACTAAAGTAAAGCCTATTTACTCTATTTAAGTTCCAAAAATGTACGTATGCTAATCATGGAAGAGCAAAGTTTCCTTACACTAGGATTCTTATTCTTAACAGGAGATTTCAACCTTGTATGTTGTAGCTACGTAAGGCAGAAAATAATTAAATGTTTTTATCATCCCAAATAGGATAACTCGTACCTTTGTTTGACGACACGTTGGCCTAGTTGGGAGTGACCCTGCCTCCGAAGCCAGAGGTCCCGGGTTCAAATCCCGGTAAGGGCAGATATTTGTGTGATGAGCACGAGTATTTGTTCCTGAGTCTTGGATGTTTTCTATGTATTTAAGTATTTATTTCACTATCTAAGTATGTTTATCGTTGTCTAGTACCCATAGTACAAGCCTAGAGCTTAGTTTGGGACTAGTTCAATTTATGTGACATTGCCCCGTGATATTTATTTTATTTATTTATTTATTTGTGTTATCACGGACTATAAATCTTAAGCGAACCATACATAAGATCATGTAACAGGAAATTAATTTCAACATGCTATCGAGTCCATGGTGGTAGGATCTAGTCAAACATAATGTGTTCATAATTTCTATAACTAAATCTTCAATGCATAAACCTTTTTATAATATTATAAATCCACGAAATGTATGTTTCATTAAGGTCCGTATTAATAAAATGATCTCAACTGTAATGCTCGTCTTAAGATGCGTCGAAAATGACAGTTTTGTATGACTTGACGTTTACTTTGACGTATCTTGTAACGGGCGTCTCAGCCAAGAGAAGTTTATAATATAGCCCTAAGAAGCAAGGCGGGACTTCTTGAATTGAAAATACTAAAATCGGTCAACTATAAATATCTACGTTAACGTCTCGAGTGCCCTGGTTCCAGCTTGAGGACATAATTCCTAATATAAAAGGCACCCTACAGTGAATTCGATAAGTTTGCAACTACAATTTTACTAAAATATGTAGAAGGAGCCTTAAAACGAAAGCGTCAGATCTGTCTCGAAAATTTCAGTATGAATGTTTAATAAGTAAAAAAGGAAAGAGTATAGAGCCCAGTTCTTGCTCAAACTAGCCGTACACACCAAGATGTAGTCAACTCGTGTAACTGGTCACCGACTGGTCAACATCATGTTATCATGAGTCGTAGATTAGCCTATACAATATACATACATAACACCACGCCTTCATTCCAAGAGTGGGGTAGGCAGAGCTACAGAAATACCAACAACTCTAAAGAGACTTGTTTATAATTATGTAACCACATTTTGCACAATCAGGCCGAAAAGTTTACTAGTGTATTAGTGTCAGGTAGCAAGCCCACCGCCTAACAGTACTACAAGCCTTTTATTTCCTAAGTCGCCTCTTACGACATCCACGGGAAAACAAGGAGTTGCATTTGATTATTCTAACCCAGCAACCACACGGGGTTATAGAACTGCCGCACTTCTTTGCCATACTCAATCCCAATGAGACTGTACAATCAGCTATCTGTATGTTGCCTTTTATTTTATCGTTCCTTCTACGCCTTTAGTTCTTATTCTATAGGGCCTAGCGAGGTTAAGTGCATCGTTTCGCTTTTTCAACTTAATAGTAGGGAATTCGCCACCTTGTTGTTCAAAGTCCATTCTCGATATTCAAACCAGAGCTCGGATACCGGTTTAATGTTCATACCGTTATTATGTCTTTGACGCAAAACCTTTTCATTTCGGTCCCGTTTGCATAAACTAGTTTTTACCGGTTTTTAGAGAAACTTTTATATAAAGTTCTTTTCGAATAAACCGGCTACGAGCTAAAAAAACCGGTTTGTACAGAACGAAAAACAAGAGCCGTTTAGTGTCTTTATTAAGTACAAAACTTTTGGTTTCTCGACTCACTGCTCGTGGATTAAACCGGTTAGTTAAGGTTAAAATAAAGTTCTCAAAACGTTCGCGTTCCCTAGAAACGTTTGGAGCAAAACTGAAATAAACCGGTATCAACCGGTATTTTTCAAACCGGTTCCGAGTCCTGATTCAAACCTCAGATTACTGCGTTACAATTTGGCATTGAAACGTGTAAAAAATTATACGGTCGATGAATAAGTCCACGAGTAATAAGCCTAAGGTTCATTTGAAGTTTATCTTCGTAACTCTTTGTAAGAAAAATATCTGCAAAGTATTCAAGGCTGACTGAAAAGTAACAAATTAAACGGCGGAGGAAATACTTCGCTTCTTCTTCGAGTTCCGGAGCTCCGAGTTTTCTGGGAGATGAATTGAGTAAATACGTTCCTGAGGACTTGAGATAAACATAACAAAAAGATTATTCCGAAAAAGTCGAGAAGCTTTATTGTCTATGTTATTCCAATTATTTACCTTACTTTATTACAAACTAACGACTGGTTCTGGCTTTGCCTTGGTGGTATGTACATGTATTATTTTAACCACTCGGAAGATATGCTCTAAATGTTGTCAAAAACCGCAACAAAATCTGTTACATAGTTTAACAGACCTAAGCGTACCTATAAACAGACAGACAGGGTTTGTTAGATAATTTCAAAACAAGTATTTTTTCGTAATATGCAATTTTTACATAGCATTTTTCATAATCTTTAATTTTGTTTATCGCTTTTCATCATGTAGCGACTTTTAATATAGCGTTATTGAATTTTCTGTGATTTCGACCATTGCACTTTTCCGTTCACAATTTTTCCCTTTGTAAATTTTCCCAATAGCTATTACATCGTAATACGTTAGGTCGGTTAGGTTTGGCTTAAATCAGACCCAGAGGGCTAAAACTACCTCAAAATAGGAGCTCCAAAAAGCATAGCTTCGTCGAATCTGTCAAATTAGATTAGGAAAAAATTGGGCTAATAAAATAATGGTCTGGTCATTTTAGCGCTTAAAATAAACGCATTTATTAAGTAATGCTAAACGAGTATGAAAACGATAGCGAAAAGTGTATAAAAAATTCACTCTATGAAAAAAGATACTACGGTTTTGTATGCACTTTAACTATACATACATACCTACACAATACCTACTGGTTATGGTATTTATGGCGTAAAACAATAGCTACCGATCCCATGCATGTGCAACTCGTGCAAGTATGGGTAAGGACCAAAAAGTTGGCCACACTATATCACTTAATTAAATTTTCTATCAAACTTTTCCGTTGTGACACGAAAATTAGCCATACATTTGTTTGTATGCCTAACTACGCTTAACTATGGGTCAACTATTTGGCCCTTACCCGTATGTGATCTGTAAGTTAACACGGTGTGTAAAGTGACTCGGGAGTAATCGTTCATTCAACTAAGTGCTAAAATAAGTTCTGGTACCACTAGCACAAGAAATTCGGCACCTTAAGTGCAGTAAACATACTAAAAGTTAATAAAACTCATTAGAACTTTGCAAATTCTCAGAATCTAAGATGGTAATTTATCTCTAGACACTAGGCTATTGAGGCTCATTTAAGTGTAAATACTTCCCGGTAAATAAGATAGTGGCTTGTAGAGCAGTCATTCTATAGCTATAAAGAGTTTCTCTCTTATTAAGAATTGATGTTTCTTATAATATGTAATATTTATAAGTATTCGTTATTTAACGAATTATAGTATACGTAAAAAAATATATTTGGCATTAAGAATCCATACAACTTATAGACTAACATATAACAATAACATGATGACATGATCATGTTATACGATGATATGTAATGACTAATAATAATGATTATAAAGCGTGCTATAAAAAGCGTAAATTGTAGGTACTTACAAAGAATTAGGTGCAATCACAAGCCCCTAATAATAAATGTCTATCTTATTTATCGGTAAGTAGCTTAAATCAAAATGAACCTCAATAGTCTAGTGTCTACAGATGAATTACTATCTTCTATTCTGAAAATTTGCAAAGTTCTAATGAGTTTTACTAACTTTTAGTAGGGTTACTGCACTTTAGGTGCCGAAGTTCTCGTGGTAGTGGCACCAGAACTCATTTTTGCACTTAGTTGAATGAACGCTCGATCTCAAAGCATTTTACACGCCGTGTCAACTAACAGAACAGCGTGTTATTTGCGTTTCAGTCTTAAGTTTCGAAGTTTCAAACTAAAATTTCCATTATTACCTCCAGATGTGTATTTAAAAAAATTGTTGCACCTAGTAAATTAAAGAGCTTTAGTGCTAATAGATAATATTAGTTAATACTGCAATAAGTGCTCTACTAAAGACTGGTGCACTATTCCGCAACATGTTTTGCCGCCGGAGCAAGCTAGCACTCGATACTCAATGCCTCATTGCTTTTTCCAGTACCTCTAGTGCCGCTATAATTGTAGCGTCAATGAGTTTGTTCCCGACTGCAATGAAGTAAACATTGAAATTCAAAATACAACAACATAATGTGCCATATTTAGTTTATTTTTGTAAATCAGGTCATCATTTCAAAAACCTCATCTGTACTCTTACTGTGTTAATATTAAAGAATTCGTCGTTGTTTGCTTAAAATTAAAAAAAACATTTGTAAATACACTCGCATACAGTAGATGTTTAATACTAGACATTAGTAAATCCTATTCATATTATAAATGCGAAAGTTTGAGTGTCTGCGTTAATTTGCTACTCTTTCACGCTGTAACCGCTGGACAGATTTGGATGGAATTTGGAATAGAGATGGCTTATACCCTGGATTTACTCTTTAGCTACTTTTTATTCCGGAAAATTTGAAAGGTCCCGAGGGACGGAGTCGCGGGCAGAAGCTAGTTGCTTGATAATTGAATAAGTTATTTGATATCAGAGAAATATTTTTTATTGCGTTGTTCACTTACACGAGAAGAACAGTAAATGAAGGTATAGGTTCCCTTGAAATTAAATAACAACGCCCTCAAGGAAATCTTATTACGGCGAGGATAGGCAGCCCTTTCAGGATAAACAACATCTATCAAAAGGGATTTTCTCCCAAAATGTTTTATCTGTATCCGTATAAAAGGTTTGTAATAAAATTCAAACTATGTGCTTTACGCCGCGGTGCCGGTGTGTTGGAAAATGTTGCAAGACCCTTGCTTAAGTATAGGGCAGAACTGGATAATAAATGTTTTAATCAAGTTCGAATAGCACGGAACCATGTATACACTATGAAGTTACCACTCATCATCATCATCATCATATCAGCCGAAAGACGTCCACTGCTGGACATAGGCCTCCCCCAAGGCTCTCCATTCAGACCGGTCCTGTGCTTTTCGCATCCACTGCGTTCCCGCGATTTTTACAAGGTCGTCGCTCCATCTTGTTGGAGGCCTACCTACAGCTCGTCTCCCGGTCCGTGGACGCCACTCAAGAACCTTCTGACTCCATCGGTCATCAGTCCTGCGAGCAATGTGCCCCGCCCACTGCCACTTAAGTTTAGCTATTCTTCGGGCTATGTCGGTAACCTTAGTTCTACTGCGGATATCATCATTTCTGATTCTATCACGCAGAGAAACCCCGAGCATAGCTCTCTCCATAGCCCTCTGAGTGACTTTGAGCTTCCTTATAAGGCCCATTGTTAGCGCCCACGTCTCAGATCCGTAAGTCATCACTGGCAACACACACTGGTCAAAGACTTTTGACTTCAAACACTGCGGTAATTTGGACGAAAAGATGCTGCGAAGCTTCCCGAACGCTGCCCAGCCGAGTCGGATTCGACGAGTGACCTCTTTCTCAAAGTTGGACTTACCTAACTGGACCGTTTGTCCCAGGTAAACATAGTCGTCAACAACTTCACGCGCAGAGCCTCCGACCATCACGGGAGTTGTCGCGACATGGACATTGGACATGACTTTCGTCTTGTCCATGTTCATTCTCAGGCCAACTTGGTCGGAAACTCTACTGAGGTCAGCGAGCATTGCACTGAGTTCCTCCATGGTCTCAGCCATGACTACGATATCGTCAGCAAATCGAAGGTGAGTGATGTACTCGCCATTGATGTTGATGCCTCGTCCTTTCCAGTCCAGAACCTTAAAAGCATCTTCCAATGCAGCGGTGAACAGCTTCGGAGAGATCACATCTCCTTGTCTGACTCCCCGCTGCAGAGGAATAGGCTTCGTGCTCTGGTCCTGTAGTCGGACGGACATAGTGGCGTTTTCGTACAGACACTTCAACACTTCGATATATCGGTAGTCAACTTGGCACCGCTGGAGAGACTGCAGCACAGCCCAGGTCTCGATCGAATCGAAGGCTTTCTCGTAGTCCACAAATGCAAGGCAAAGGGGGAGGTTATACTCTTCGGTCTTCTGTATAACCTGCCGCAACGCATGTATGTGGTCTACGGTACTATAGCCTTTTCGGAAACCGGCTTGTTCAGGAGGCTGGAAATCGTCAAACCTGCGCGCGAGACGATTTGTGATGACCCTCGAAAACAACTTGTAAACATGGCTCAGAAGTGAGATGGGTCTATAATTCTTCAGCAAGGTTTTATCACCTTTCTTGAAGAAGAGAACCACCACACCTCTGTTCCATGCTTTCGGCGTTCTCCCTTCGTGGAGAACGGAACTGAACAGCGTCTGGAGACCCCTAAGGATGGGTTTACCACCCGCCTTCAGGAGTTCAGCTGTAATTCCATCCTCACCTGGGGCTCTGCCATTCTTAAGCTGTTTGAGGGCCATACTAATCTCGTATAGGCTGACGTCGGGGAGATCTTCGGTATAGTGTCGGGTTAATCTAGCCCTCGGATCTTTAGCTAGATTTTCGACGGGTGTTCGGTTTGTCGTGTACAGCTGTCCATAAAACTTCTCAACCTCCGCCAATAGCTCAGGTTTGGATGAAATGACTCTGCCGTCGTCGGTCTTCAGCTTCATCAATTGGCTTTGGCCAACAGACAGATCCCTGGCAAACACCTTAGAGCCCCTGTTACGCTCAATAGCCTTTTCAATACTTTTAGTATTGAATCGGCGTACATCACGCTTCAGAGACTTCGAGATCTGTCTGTTGACTTGCCGATAGCGACAAGCGTCACCAGAGGACTGCAGAATCATCTCGCGCCTCACCTCCATGAGCCTAAGGGTGGATTCCGAGAGCTTCTTGATCTTTGTACGGCGGATTTTAAAAAACTTAGACCCGACCGTTTGGACAGCTTCCACAAACCCGTCGTTGTAATCGTCCACGTCGCTACCTAGGCACTCGAAACGGTTTTGAAGTTCGAGCTGAAAGCTTTCGGGGTTTTGGAGCTGAGCGGGTGCCGGGCGGAGCGTAGACTTTATCAGTCTAGACCTTTCAAGCTTGAACTGGATATTTAATGAGCCTCGCACCATACGGTGATCACTCCCGGTTTTAACCGCACTGATCACGGAGACATCATTGAATATGTGCTTTTTCGTCGACATGATAAAGTCTATCTCATTCCTCGTTACACCATCAGGGCTCATCCAGGTCCACTTCCTATGCTCACGTTTTCTGAAGAAGGAGTTCATCATATAGAGTCCCTCCTTCTCCATAAAACTGGCCAGTAGGTGGCCCCGGTGATTCCTATGCCCCACTCCAAAATTCCCCACTCTCTGCTCTTCACCGTCTCGTTTGCCCAGCTTTGCGTTGAAGTCCCCCATAACAACCGTGAAGTGAGTTTTGGAGCTATGCATGGCTCTAGAAACATCCTCATACATAGCCTCCACCTCATCGTCGGAGTGCGTTGAGGTCGGAGCATATACCTGTATGACCTTCAACGAATATCGTTGGGTCATTCTGAGCACAAGGCACGCTACTCTGCTCGACACGCTCTCGATCTTCACCACGTTGTTCACGAGGGACTTGTGGACGATAAACCCGATACCTCCCTGGGACTGGTGGTCGCCCTCCCGGAAATAGAGCAAGTTACCGGACTCCAGGGTTGTCATGTCCTCCCCCTCTCTACGGACTTCTGACAACCCTATGATTCCCCATCGTAACCTGCTCAATTCCTCCTCCAGTTCCAGCAACTTTTCGTCGGTCCGCAATGTTCGGCAGTTGTATGTTGCCAGGGCCAAAGGTCGTCGTTTCTGGTAGCCGGGTCTCTGCCGGAGATTACCTAAAGCACCCCCTGCCCCGCCGTTACCATGGCCGCTACCGGAGCCAGGAATAGCGGGGCCGCCGGGGACTAGGGGTCTGGGCTGTTGTTGTACATTCATGTTTTTTTTTTTTTTTTGATCTAGAACCGTTTGGGGGGAAAAATGCCGTAGTCGCCACGCTTGGCAGGCGGGTTGGCGACCGCAGTCATACCATGTAGTCCGCAGAGGACGCTGCTGCCCATCCTCCGGTTTATCCCTTAGTCGCTTCCTACGACACCCACGGGAAGAGAGGGGGTGGTGCTATTCTCGACCGGCACCACACGGCACCGGCCACGGCAAGTTACCACTCGCTGTAAGCCAATTTTTAAGCCATTTGTGGTAGACATAATCCGTTAGAATCTCAATTTCATGTTTTATTTACAAAGAACGGTCCGTTATTAGTGATCGAAAATGGACTATCACAATACAATAACTTTGTTCAAAGTACAATATATTCTTTACCTCAAGAGGATGCGGCCAAAGTAAAAACGAAAGACTAGAGAAGTCAGTTCGTGACGATTAATTCGTTCCTTAGTGAACCAGTTTGAAAAGGAACAAGTTAACTGCTTCTAAAGGGCATTTTCAAAATAAAGTGTACCCCAGTTAAGCAAAATTAAGAAACTTTAACTTTTGTCAGTTTTGTGACTAAATTAGCCATACATTTATATGGCTAATTTGGTTACAAAACTGACAAAAGATAACGTTTTTTAACTTTCCTTAAGAGGCCGTACACGAAATTTTGCCGATTTCGCTGATTTTCGTTATTTTACAGACGTGATTTTACTGTTGAAATACTTTACTTCTACAAATTTTAATGCGCAACACGAAAGATAATTTAGTTTTTCAACGAATGTATGAAATACTCTTTTGTTTTTATTATTTAATTTTGATTAATCGACCTGAAACCGGCGACTTTATCGGGAATTTGGCTGTAAGAGGTTTAGAATATCGCATATTCTCGAATCGTTTTGACGTCTTAAAGGTATGAAAAGATAGCAATTGATTGCTGTAAAAGTTGTCTAAAAAATGTATGAAATACTTTTTACCACATTAATATATTTTTTTTGTGTAAAAAAATATGAACTTGGTAAAATTTTATAGAAAATGGACAAAAAATAGTTTTAAATTTCGGCTTCATAAAACACTCGTTAATAAAATTAAAAGAACAGTAATAAACTTCAGTTCAAAATCAGTCCATTACCTTAAAAAAACATCCAAAAATTAAAAATTAAATTTCAATATATAATGTTTTAAAATAACCTAAATACCGAATTTAAATTCACGACAAATATAAAAAAGTAGCTCATTCATTCGTAACTAATTTATTCGATCATAACTGAAATGATACATCATGATGTGCATTAAAACTTATAGAAAAGCAGTATTTAAACTGTAAAATCACGAAAATAAGCAAAACTGGCAAAATTTCGTATACGGCCTCTTAACACTTTATAATGAAAATGCCCTAAAACGTCTCTGCGTAAATCAGTATACCACTGTAAAACTCTGCCGCAAAGACAGGCCACCAACTAGTCACCATATAACACACACTGTAATTTAAGTGATTCTGCATTTAATACGTTGGCGTCGTTGGCAGTGTGGCAGGGGCTCACGGTGACGTTGTGCCTACCGGGCCTCTATTCTATTGCGTTATAACGATATTACGTTTGACGTATTTTAGAATCATTTATGTCACAGTCGCCATTATTGTAAATGACATAAGAGTTATCAAAGCGTTGACAATATGGAAACACGTTAAAGACGATATCCCAGCCTTGCACATCTGTCGTAATGCCAAAGAAGGCGGTTAACTGCAAAGCAATAGAAAAACATTTTGAACTGTACATCGTGACCAGTAGAGTATAGAATCAGGTCTCGGAACCGGTGTAAAGAATACCGGTTAATACCGGTTTATTTCGGTTTTGCTCCGATTTTTTCCAGGGAACGCGAACGTTTTGTGAAGTTTAATTAACCGGTTTAATCCACGAGCGGCGAGACGATAAACCAAAAGCTTTGCACTGAATACAAACACTAACCGGCGCTTGTTTATGGTGCGTGACGTGCGTGGGGTTAAACCGGTTTTTAGGTGGATACCGAATAATTCGTAAATAATTTTATATAAAGGTTTCTCCAAAAACCGGTTATTAAAACCGGTTTATGCGAACGGAACCGAAATAAAAGATTTTACTGCAAGTACATTATAACGTTTGAAAATTTAACCGGTATCCGAGCCCTGTATAGAATGCTTCAACTACTAAATTGCAGTTTGCTTGTGCTTTGGTATTACGGTAGACATACTGACACTAACGTACACGGTAAGGTGTGCAAAGCCAAAACTATTGGGCGATATCTATTTTTACAAAAGGAATTTACGTAAGTTTAGAAGTTAATAAAACAACCGTTTATTACTGAACAGGATGTTATTTATTTTAGAGTTGTATTAATCGACGGGATAGTCATTGTATTCGTGCGTCACGGATTTACAATAACATTGAGTTTGGTTTTACAACATACTCGTTATAAATATCGATGTGAGATGTCAAAAAATAAAACTATAGATTGGCCACATGAGGGCTATTTTACATTTCGGTAATAAGGGCTGGGATTCTACGCGGTAATAACGATATCGTATGTCAAATACGATTGTCTGTTTCCGTATTGTCAACGTTTTCATAACTCTTATGTCATTAACAATAATGGCGACTGTGACATAAACTATTCTAAAACACGTCAAACACTATATCGTTATAACGCAGGTGAATAGAGGGCCAAGGAGTGAATCTACTAGCGCCTCGGACAAAGCCATCATTGCAAAGAAGAAACTCCAGCAGAAGGTATTTTTTTTCAATAATACTTTAAAGTAAGTTACATTACAAGGTAATAAAGTAATTAATTATAATAATTTAAATTAGCACAAATAAAATTATTACATAAATAAGGTCGATGGTATTAAGCTAAAAATAATGACTATAGAGGAACAACAACTCTACGTCAAAAGCCATAACCAGAATAATTAAATGAAAAACAAGTCCTTGGAACGTGAACAGACCGGTACCCACAAACAGCACCCGTTCACGAATGGAGTACGCTGATATTTATTTATCAACCTTAATACTACGTTCATTCATCAACTCCAAGTAAGTAATTTTTGCATTTTGTTATAACGTGTATTACCATTGTTGAAGTTTAGTAAACAGATTTTATAAGACCTTAATATATTATTATTTTGATGGCATTGTGAAGGCAAACGAGCACACACGTCACTAGGGCCTCTATTCAGGTGCGTTAAAACGATATCGTGTTTGACACGTTTAAGAATCGTTTATGTCACAGTCGCCATTATTGTAAATGACATAAGAGTTATCAAAACGTTGACAATACGGAAACAGGTCAAAAAAGATATCGTTATAACGCAGTTGAATAGAGGCCCTGATGTTAAATGGAAACTGCGACCCATAGACATTCGCATTCACATGACTGCAATCCTAAGACTGCAAATGCGTTGCCAACCCTGAGGACTAAGATGGAATGCCTCTATGCTAGTAATTTCACCGGCTGTCTTATCCCCAAACCGGAACACAACAATGCGAATACTGGGTTTTGACCTAGATTTATAGCAAATTCAACTTTAAAAAACGACTAACAGGAATTGACAGTTATCACTTATCATAAAAACATTTATGATCCTTCGGAGCAAAAACAAGCATGCTAGGTGCATAAATTGCCCAACGATGTCAATGATATTCTCATTTGACCGGAATAGTTATGTTGAAACTACTTTTCAAACCTATTCGTTAATTACTAACCATAATATTTGCCAGCAATGGTTTATTATATGTTGAACGCGGTGCTTAGTTAACATGGAAATCAACAGCACAAAGCCGATGTAATTAAAGTTTAGAAAGCGATCACGAGCTCGAAATTATTTTCCAATATACATACTCGTTAACAAACAGGGTGTACAACTAACTCGCGCTCGCTAATCCACCCACAGATTGTAAATGATCCCGCAAAAACTAATTACTGAAACATGTAAAAGACATGAGTGTGTATTATAAAATATAAAGTTCATAATACTTAATGGTTATTGTATATATTGGTAATATTTTATGTATATATATTTTGAAACCGTAAACTTTTCATGATTGTTACATAACAAACCTGAAAAGACGACACAGTGGCCTAATGACCCTGCCCCTGGATGGTTTCTATGTATTTAAACATGTATTTCTCTATATAAGTATGTTTATCGTTGTCTAGTATCCATAGTACAAGTAGTTATATATATATAAACTTAAACTAACCTAATGGGTTCTACGCAACGGCCTTTTAAACAACCCAGACCTTTATTTTTTCTTACGTTCTCTGAAAAGTGCTATGAAAGACAGGCATAATTGTCGTGTATTTTTTTCTTAAGATATGAAGTTTTAAAAGGTCATAATTCAAACCACCTGCAAAAGCACTCTATCCAAAATCGAGTACTTGAAAGAATTATGCATTTATTTCGTAAACTACTATGTTCAAGCCAATATGGTTGAATTAAAATATTACATAAACAAAAAAACAATCTAAACATAAAGAAATTGTAAAATTTTAACAAGTTGATTTTATATAAAATCTTAATAATCGGGTCAAAACTTAGTTATATATCTTACTTGTTGGTTAGTTGTTTTATATGCTTTTTTTACATTTTCTCCTAAATCGTGTCAATGAAACTCAGTTCTGATTTTCATGCGTGTTCTCTATTGTTATACACTTAGTTTTACAAACAAATACTTATTTAGAATAAAAACTTTCTTAAATGACTACTAACCTATCAACCATAAAACTAACATAAACCTATTGGTCTTTTTAAAAACGTCGTTATCATATAAACACTTAATACATTTTAACGAGAGAGAGACAAAGTCACTAACGTTACGTTACAGAGGGTCCCCAGACTTCCAGGGCTGGGATTCTACACGGTAATAACGATGGCGTATTTGACGTGTTTCCGTATTGTCAACGTTTTCATAACTCTTATGTCTTTTACAATGATGGCGACTGTGACATAAACGATCCTAAAACGCATCAAACACGATATCGTTATAACGCAGTTGAATAGAGGCCCAGTTTAGCTGCAATCCGTCTCAATTTACCTTTCGTCCAAAATCTATGAAGCTTAACCATTATTTTTGATTATAGGTAAAAAGTTCAAGCGAGCCGGTAATATGCATACGGCCACACGAAGCTCGAAGTTAAAATATGATCTCCGTCTCATTCTAGTAAAAGATACAGTCTCGAGTAAAATATCTGGCGCATTTGATTTATGAATATCGCACCTTTGCGGCAAAACTGTGACAACTTTTTTTGTCGCAACTTTGAAGATAGCACAGTTTTGTCGCAAAGGTACGATATAGTATTTGATAGCAACCAATTCCACCGTGGCTGACTAAATCGCAGTACAGTTAGGTACCATACTACAAAAGCTCTATTTTTAAATTCCACTCCCAATATGAAATAGGCAAAAAGCGGAAAACATATTCATAATTCATATATAAAAAGAAATACATCTTCCTCGTTAAAAGAAACGGTTGTTAAAAGTTGGTGTTCGTTCAGCATGTTAGTGAAAAATACCGTTGAAAATTTCCGTGTGGAAATTGACAAAGTTTTGCTAAAGTATAATATTTAAACTTTAAAATACTTCTCTTAAATATTTACTTTTTACTAAAAAAAATTGAGTTACAATATATTGTAACAACACTTTTTTCCGGTTTAAGATTTAAAACAATGAGGAAATTCAAGAGCAAGATTCCGGCAAATCCGGCGAGCTCAAGCAGAATAATTTAGCTGGAGATTATCTCATTATTCGGGGATAATAATGTCGGCAGTATTGATGTTGTGACCTATTTTCATATTTTCTTAATCTTTTCATCCTTTCTGTATAGTTAATTAGTTAAATAACACTGACTTAAAGCCATCCGCATTTTTCAAGTAAATAGCCCCAGGCAGGGGGGGGGGTGAGTCCGACTCATCCCAACTGAATTCCCTGGGGTGTCCCTGCTCTCACCTCTGACAAAGTCGCGGTACCGGGCCCGTCTTTACCTGGGGGCAACCCGCACTTGGAACCACTCATGCACTAGGGAGGGGATCTTCCGATCCAATTGCCGACGGGTCGGGCCGATTTTGGACAGTGTTTGGAGTGGTTTTAGTGGTGGTAGGACCCTGTGCAGGGTCCGTCCGGATCGCTACCACCATCTTATCCATTAACCACCCGCCAAGCAACAGTGTTCGCATTGTTGTGTTCCGGTGTGGGGATAAGACAACCGGTGAAATTACTAGCATAGAGGCATTCCATCTTAGTCCTCAGGGTTGGCAACGCATTTGAGGTCTTGGGATTATAGTCTTGAGAATTCAAATGTCTATGGGTCTCAGATTCCACTTACCATCAGGTGGCCTGAGTGCTCGTGTGCCTTCTCCTTAACATAAAAAAAAAAAAAAAAAAAAAAAAAAACAGTACTCGTAAGGTCATTGAGTTAGACCAGAGATTAGGTACAAGTTTCTTTTAAGGTTTAACGCATTCACTGCCAGTTCTGTTTTTCTAACTTTCACCAGGTGCCGCATCTTTGATCTTATACGGAGATTACCTACTGTAAGAAAGCACACATGCGTTTGAGGTACTAGTTAAAAGTCAAGAGAATGCTTACATTCGTTGCCGGCAGTGAATGCGTTAAAAGATTTTGGACAGTCAGATGGCCGGACAAACTTGACACTGCAAGTAAACTTCACAGCGCTTTAAATGTGCTTTATAAATAAATATCAGGGGACAATCTCACACAAATTGACCTAGTCCCAAACTAAGCTCTAGGCTTGTACTATGGGTACTAGACAACGATAAACATACTTATATAGAGAAATACATACTTAAATACATAGAAAAACATCCAAGACTCAGGAACAAATATTTGCGCTCATCACACAAATATCTGCCCTTACCGGGATTCGAACCAGGACCGCTGGCTTCGGAGGCAGGGTCACTCCCAACTAGGCCACCGTATCTGTCGTTATGTTCTTATCTATCATTTGAATTTGACAGAAACGGACAAAGATTACTTTAACTAAAATAGGTTTATTGTGCGTTTATTAATAAAGGGGTTAGACTGTTGTAGCCCTAATGAACGTTAAAAGCGATAATTAATAACTTTGTGTTCATTGAAAATATGCAAATTTGACTAGGCATAACTTGCAGAATCCTCAGATACGAATTCGATGAAATCACTACGACTATTTAGCAGCCTTATAGAAGACAATATTAATAACATTATTTACGGTGTAAACTCGAACGTTCTCTCCAATTTCTCAGCGTTTCATAATGTATTATTTACGAGCCGGTCGCGAGCGAAGTCGTGTCTACAATCAAACTTGTCAACAACTAGCGAGTTCGTCGTTTGTTCCGCTAGCGCCGATGAGCAAATTAAATTATAGGGTTTGTTGTAGTTTTCGTCGCCTGAATTCATTTCTCTTTGAAAAGTTAATAATTGTCTTGGAATTACAGTTTGTTTTCAAGAAACTTATAGGAGCGGATTCAAAATTCACGAGCACCATGTTTCGTAAACGTTTCTCTCAAATACCATTTCATAAAAACTTCACCGCCTCTTTCTTTTTGTTGAGGTAAAGTTGTCGCATCGGATTTACCAGCACTTTGCATTCATACATTTTAATCTCTTTGATGCGAACAATTGAAGTATGGCGGGATGCTTTTAACTTACCTTTAAAGTGACTTTCAAAGCCTAACACCCCCCGAGAACCTTTTAGTACATTTCACGGGAGCATCTAGCTGAGTTTTCAGAAGTGCAATACATATTAAAGTGTTGGTTGAGCGACATATGTAGCACAGTGAGAGAATAAAACTCATGGATATGGTTACAGTGAAACTCATTAAACTTATTTTTTATGCATATAACAAATGTATAAAATGCCTTGAGCTAATACACAATTTAAAAAGGTATTTTTACGGACACTTTTGTGTCTAACATTTGGCAAATGCTTTCTTGTGGAATCTGAGTGCACAAGTTAATAATTGGGACTATTTAAGTCCATGTTCGTTTGATAAATTTCATATTAATAATAGGAATATTTGGTTAGTTAATGTTCAGGCCACAACCTAGTCGTTCCATGTGGCGTGCGCTTGACGCAGAGGAAAGTGCACGCCGCGGTTTATCGTCTCGTTTCACCGCCTGGGGCCCTATCCAAGATGCAAATGTTTTTCTTTTCTAATGCTCAAAATGTACGGGATGACATTCTCGTGCGTTTCGATAAACCACGTGGTCAACTGTCATCCCATACATTTTGAACGATAGGAAATTACAATATCAATCAACGACAACGACGCGCCGACCGAACGCACGCGTCAGGTCGCCCCGTCACTTTTTTGCAAATTAGTGACAGTAGTTGTTCGAATTACAATTTCAGAGTAGAGCCACAATCAGCGAGCAAAAATGAAAATGCTTCATTGTTTGCAAGAGAGTAAAATTTTAAGTTAAAGTTATTTTAAGATTCACATGAAAAATAAAAAAAATTGCAAACTTGATTATAATTACCAAAACTAATATTATACTCGTACTTACCTATGATTTAGTTGAAATTAATCTAACTATGAGCATGTGTTTGTGAGTGAACTGATCTAGGCCTGAAAATCAAGTCAGAAAATGTGCGTGTGTATTTTTCATTTAATATCATAGTCTATTAAATCCAGACTAACAAAGACACAGATTTGCTGGCCACTATCATTGTCTGTTAAACCCAGGATAATATTAATACACAGATTCGTTTGTTCGCCGTTCTTTCCCAGGCCGGCGGGGCTTTGTTACGCGCTTCTTTCCTTTTTTGCGGAGGCGGATGACGGGCTGTGATTGGCTGTTTTTTATCGCAGAACTGGACTAGTCCTGAAAAAAAAGAGATGAATAGTTAAAGGCAATGGCTAGATTACGCCAAAAATAAATAATTTAAACTGTGTGGCTTTTCAATTTATTAATTTATTGAGTCGTAAAAGTTAACGTCTGGAATAATTCCAAGTATTGCATTTTACGGCGTTCAAGCCTCGAGTGCTACTGAAGTGCATATTGCACCAAAAGCTTGATTTATGAGCTCTAAGTATTCCATTTTGCTATATATGACGTGATTTATGAGGATAAAGACAAATAATATGCGCAAATGTAAGAAATAGTGGTGGTAGGACCCTGTGCAGGGTCCGTCCGGATCGCTACCACCATCTTATCCATTAACCACCCGCCAAGCAACAGTGTTCGCTTTGTTGTGTTCCGGTGTGGGGATAAGACAACCGGTGAAATTACTAGCATAGAGGCATTCCATCTTAGTCCTCAGGGTTGGCAACGCATTTGAGGTCTTAGGATTGTAGTCTTAAGAATTCAAATGTCTATGGGTCTCAGATTCCACTTACCATCAGGTGGCCTGAGTGCTTGTGTGCCTTCTCCTTAACATAAAAAAAAAAAAAAAAAAAAATATAGCGATCAATAAACACTGGTCTAGGTGCATGTAAATTCGTTTATATTCCGCAAATGATGCTTATTACAGAATAAGCACCAGGAATTTAATACATGCATTGCATTGCTATACAGTTCTAAGTATAAAACACTCTAAAAATAAATATACTTAAACATCAAGGGATACAAATAAAACATATTTTGTTAATTCACAGAATTCAATTGGTTACCTATGGTAAAATATCGTATTTTATCGTATTTATATAAATAGAATGACCTTTCTAGAACAATAGATGGGCATCTGACTTACCACCTGCGTAGTTCTAAACCGATATTACATCGTTATCATTTAAGCTTGTGCGCAAAATTTAAATAGAATCATATATCCATGTTATACTTTCGTCCAAAAATTGCTACCAGTCGCCGATTATCACTTATAATATAAGTTACTCAGCTATTGAATCAAAAATCATCGTTAAAGATCGTAGGGTTTCGAAGATTCAACCAAAAACATGCGAAAAAGGCATCACGTTTGAAAATAAAACTATCGAGGATTTTGTTTCTAATCGTGTTTTCACGTTTAACAGTCTCAAGGAAGTATGGCCAAGTTGAATATGTCCAAAGAACAGATACATAGGCGTTATGGTTATTGACATCCAGACCGTGGAACACCACCGACTTTATCATATGTGGCCTCTTCATTTAAATATGTAGTTATTGTTCTTTCTTACAGTCAGCTTTTTTTCTCTTGTCATAATTTTTTTACGTTTACAGATTCTTCTGTCTGTTAGGAATATACGTTTGACTTCTTGTTTGAAACATATAAAGTGTTTTAAATGCTCATTAAGAAGTGAGATGTGTTGGAAAACACGATATTTAAAAAAAAATAGTTTCAAAATCCATTTGGAGGTATAGGCAGAGATTGCGCCATAGCATCTTTTAATAACTACTTAGAATTGAGTTACGATACGTAATTGGACTAACCTTTGGGGGAATTAAGATAAGTAGCTTATCACTCATTTTTCTATTTTCACAATGAGTTGGTTTTAATATTTAGTTATTAAGTAGTTAATCTAAAGTAATTGAGCACCTAAACGTGGAATGAAAAAAACTGGAAATGTGAAATTACTTTTTTCTTATTTTCTCATTTTTGTTACCTTATTATTATTATTTTTTTCATCCACCCAGCATCTGCCAGCATAACAAACACACGAAATATTCGCATTTATAAAATATGTAGCTTCCGGAAATTACGTGTATAAATTATGATAACAACGCTTATAAGTTCCAGGCATATCGTTGAAAGCCATATGTTACCGTTTTAAGATGTCTTACTATATTGTAAACAAGAGCTCAGTGGTGTTATACTCCTCAAGACGCCATTGCTCAAACATTCATTGTTGCCGAACAATGTAATCTTTCCCAAAGTCGACGAACTAACTTGTACTTGCCGCTTTCGTCGAAATTTCACTAAGTACCCAGTGCCAACAACATAAGCACTGAAGTCGAGTTCTCAAGTTAAAGCTGGTTTAGACGGCTCGAGTACGTACGAATTAGTGTGAACTAGCGCTTACACGAGTTTAGTAAAGCGCAAACATCGGATAACTACTTGCGGGCTGATCTAATTATTCTACGTGAATAATGTCATATTTGATAGGCACTTTATAATGGCTGATTAGTCTCGAGAGCTTCACATGTAACTGCATTCTGTGTCTGCTGGACTCTACTGAACTAAATGCTCAACTTGACTATGGTCAGTGATCACAAAACTGAAAGATATAGGACGTTAATTACTGTTACAAGTTAATAGCACAACACTTCATCGAATTATCTGATTGGTTGTAAGTTCAATTGATTTATTTTAAGGATAATTAAATAAATAGGGTTAAAATCTGGTAATCCTAATTGGAGAGATAGCTGAAATATCAAAAGAATTCTTGGTTGGACCGTTTGTGGAAATTTTTCTCATTTTGTTTTAGTGTCAAATTGCAATAAAATTACGTCTATTTACATCAATCAAAACTGTCTAACTGAAACCCAGAGAAATTTGGGATGGGTTCCAAATTTTACTGAAATCAGGTCGCTTGGAAGAAAATCAGCTGTAACTTTATTTTTTGCTCATATTAAGTTGTATTTGTTGCACGGTTTCGAAATTTTGATTAACTGCGCTAACTTTTGAGATAAGATGATACCTAGGTCTGGGGGGTTATCATGACCTAACTATGCAGTTCTGTTTACGCTCAGAGAAAAGGACAGAGCTATATAACTGTTATAGCTCTGTCCTTTTCTCTGAGCGTAAACAGAACTGCATTGTTATGTCATGATAACCCCCCTGGAGCAAACTTTTTTCAGTACAAAGAGTCATAGTTGTAGAATGAAAAACGAGAAATGCCGTAGAGGCTTAGAAAGTATGAATTTATTTTAAATGCTTTGACATTTTGTAATACCGGTGTCATCCAATACATTGCTACGTTATAGAAATAGGTAGCGAGAAACTAAACTACGCGTACAAAGTCGCGGGTAGCTTCTACTGAGTATACAAATTAAAAAGACCCCATGAAAATCCTGATAACACTCAAAATGATACTCCATTTATTACTGTCAGTACCATAATACAAACGTGTCAACTTACTTAATTACTCGCCTCTTTTAAACCAGGCTTTAGTTAACCGGTGTTGCTGCCCTGGCAAGTGCGAGACAAGTTTGTAGCCGGATTCGGAAATTCCCAAGACAGGAGATGTTTGCGTTATTTACTTTGTATTTTGTTACAATGTAAGTTTAATGTTCTTGAATGACTGTCAGCATTAAGCGTTTGAGATGCGGTGTTGGCGGAGAATGGAAATAATTAGTTGGACGGAAGAGAATACCAATGGAGTTGAGAAGATGGTGAATGAGAAAAGACATATTTTAAAACAATTAAATGGACAATACAATATTGAAGAGGAAAGATAAGGGACAGTCTAATGTTTACCATAAGAGGTTGATGAAGACTTAGAGGCGTATTAATAAACTTATCTTGGTTAAGATGCCCGTCACAAGATTCGTCAAATTAAACGTCAACCTATAGAAAACTGACATTTTAAATGCATCTTGAGACGAACATTACACTAGAGATTAGTTTATTAATACTTGTACAGCCGTTAAGATTGACTAGGAAAATATACATAGTAACTAACGTATATAAACGACATAATCGTAAAAAAAATACTGTCGGGTTTATTAAGGGTGATTTTTGTTTGATATTTCCTTAAGAAACATTGTTTGATGACAATTACTACGTTATTAAGGTTCCGTACCCAAAGGGTGGCACCCAGGACCCTTTGAAAAAACCTACGTTTTCCTTCCATTCGTCCGTCTACTATCAGTGGACTGAATATCATCAACCATAATTCCTGGTAACGGCAGATATTTGTGTGATGAGTGCAAGTATTTGGGCCATACACAGATTTAGGTTACCGTCGTTCCTGTGGACTCATCGAAAGTGAACGTTTTTAAGCCCTAATTTTCTGGCTAAGACCATTCCTGCAATAAAGCCGTCAGGACTGCTTTAGACCTATCATATAAAAACATAACTTATATGCACACAAGCTTTTAACTATTGACCACAGGAGAGATAACTTTTGTTTTTAAGAGTGTGTATAACCTATTCATTCCTGAGTCTTGGTTGTTTTCTACGTATTTAAGAATGTATTTCTCTATATAAGTAAGTTTATCGTTGTCTAGTACCCATAGTACAAGCCTAGAGCTTAGTTTTGGACTAAGTAAATTTGTGTGACACTGTGTTACCTGATATTTATTATTATTGTTTTATTATTAATTATATTAAAGTCAAGAGCAATGAAAACGGGACACTTAGTAGGTATAGAATTAATAACGTCAGTGACCCGTTTTCATTGCTTCTGACTGTAGCTACACTTAAAATGTTTACAGAGTGTGTATACTAGGAGTAGTCGCTATAACATTAAAAAATAAAGGTGAATAATATACAAGAATCCTGATTTTTGGCGTGGCACGGAACCCTTCGTGTTTGACTCACACTTGGCTGGTTTTTGAACTTGATGTAAATATTTACATTGTATTTTTGCTTCCAGGTAAGAAAGCGGAAAAAACGTAGATAAACATAACTAAAAGAAGACTAGCTGTCCAGAGCGTACAATTACAGAACATAACTACCAATGTTGTACCCGTAAGTACGAGTATAGTAGATAAGTTACTTCATAAATATCTCTAATCATATCTATATTTAAGGATTTCCGTTTTCGGAAAATCTGTGTCCCACTGGTGCCGTTAGCGGTCGATTAATTACTCATCTTGCATTTAAACTCTTACCTCCTAAGGCCCATAATGTAACGAAAGGGTGGAGCAGGAAGCCCTTCGAAAATTGCCGCTAAGGCTTTGACTTTGGAACTATTATCAGATGATGCCCCGTGAGAAGAAAATACTTAATCCCAATTTTTAACCCTCGGCTGCTTCCTGGAACCTCACAGCATCGAATTAATCCTAAAACGTTTTTATTTTTTTCTCAAAAAACATAAAACAGATTAATATCAAATTTTACATAAATATTGCTATAACCTATAGAGACTATTTAAAAACCCAGTTCTCAACTCACTTATTTTCCTGAAAAAAAAACATCCTCTCTAACAATTCATGCTTGTCGTACTAACACCTTTTTTTTAATATGAACTAACAACTTGTCGACATAATATATAAGTTTCGTATTAGCAAAGGTGGAACACTGTGGATTAAATGTAAATGTACTGTTTAGTACATTCTACTGTTGTTATTCTACGAGAACTATATGTACGAGTATGACGCAGACGACACTAATGAGTAAAAGACAATAGCGCAGCCGGGAAGCCCCCCGTGTTCGATTTTTCAATATAGAACATGTATTAAAATCAGGGGGGTTATCATGACATAACAATGCAGTTCTGTTTACGCTCAGAGACAAAGACAGCTATATAACTGCCATAGCTCTGTCCTTTAGGCTCACCGTAAAATGAACTGCATAGCTAGGTCATAATAGCCCCCCAGAATTGAGTTTCATTGATACCATTTAGGAGAAAATGTAAAAAAAACATATAAAACGCAATACACTAAGTTTTGACCCGTTTATTAAGAATTTATTTAAAATTAAAACTTGTTAAATTTCATGTTTAGATTGTTTTTTTCGGCATCCTCATTTTATTTACCTACGTAATATTCTAATTCAACGATATTGGCTTAAACATAGTAATTTACGAAATAAATGCAAATTTCCTTATAAGGTCCTTATAATTTAAACATGGAACAACAGCGGTCGATTTTGTATAGAGTGTTTTTGCAGGGGGTCTGAACTATGACTTTTTAAACCTTCATACCTTATGAAACAATTAAACTACAATTATTTCGCTTATACAGTTATTCCTCTCTTTCATGGCACTTTCTAGAGAGCGTAAGAATAAATATATGCATGTTCCCTATTTGTAACGGCGGTGTGTAATAAATATAATATGAATGAAATTCATTATTAGTGGTTTTGTTTATTTTTCTAATGCAATATGAA
The DNA here is from genome assembly GCA_949316455.1 of Acleris holmiana. NCBI lineage: Eukaryota > Metazoa > Arthropoda > Insecta > Lepidoptera > Tortricidae > Acleris > Acleris holmiana. The sequence goes on from OX438768.1 coordinate 16,853,267, forward strand.
CATTGTGAATGCAAAGAGGATTTTTAACCGTCTTCAAAAAAGGAGGAGGTTTTCAATTCGACTGTACGTTTTGAATTCAGTGGCCATATTGTTTATGTATGTAACACTTTATTGTACAAAACACAGACACTCTAATACAATACTTACAGGACCTTTAACAGGGGATTTGAGTTCAATTATCTGTACACGGCCCTTTACGACGTTAAATCAAGAGGACAAATTCCAAATGTTACTTGTTATTGACTATGATCAGTCAGATAGTCAATGAGTTCCAAATCGTGACGGTATAGTAGATTCAGAAATCATTGACTTCGATTCCCGATTTAGGGTTCCGTTATCAAAAACAAACCATGTCCGTCCATGGTCCGTCTGTCCGCAGTTTAACTCAGAGACTATTGGTACAACAAATCTGTAATTTGGCATGGTTTTGCGCTGACAAAGTTGTGCAAAAAAAGGTTTTTTTAAACATTACGACATCGAGTGAGCTATCAATCAGTCATGTAGATAATTTTTTATTGATAGTATTAATAACGTTCAAAGAAAAGAGAATTTTTGAAAACTGTGGTGTTATTATGTCATAGCAATGCAATGGAGCTACCCAAGTTGCATTCGACAATAGTTAGCGATTATGTTTCGATAGACAAATGTTTAGAATTGACATAAACCACCGAGATAGTCACGTGATACTATCTCGGTGGCTTACATCAATTCCATATATTTTTCAATCGAAACATAATCGCTAACGATTGTCGAAAGCAAATTGTCTAGCCCCACTATACAAGTCAAGTGGATATGTACGAATATACATTGATTTGTATGGAGATGTACCTAGGATATAGTACGAGTAGGGTATAGTACCATAGTACGAGTTGACGTTGCCTTACGGATATCGGCTTCCAATTAAACAGCCATGTAGATAGCCTAGATTGCGTATGTCACCTGTAAGCATCCCGAGTATTAACTACGGAACCAATTTATTGGGTTGGGAATCCCTTTGTCATCTATAAACTACTGGTATCAAATTTTGAAAGTCAGAATTTGATCTCCACATATTCATTTATGTTCAAAAGTATCAATAGTCATAAATATTGTAAAGCATACCGCTTAATAATCTATATATATAAAAATCAATTGCTGTTCGTTTGTCTCGCTAAAACTCGAGAACGGCTAGGCCGATTTGGCTGATTTTGGTTTTAAAATGTTTGTCATAGTTCAGGGAAGGTTTGAAAGGTGCGAAAATAATTGAAAAATGCACCGGGAAAGTCAGAAATTTGCAGCGGGGCGAAGCCGTGAGTTTAATTCAGGAGGTTAAGGCTGCATGTTTCTATTTTGACTACCAATCAAACGTTCTTAACCTCCTGACAACCAGGGCCCTGTTTTATAAACCTACTACTAAGCTTTTGGCTAGAAAAAGAGTTCCGCTTGTTATTTTTAACTTGTAGCTTTATAAAACGGGGTCCAGATGTCAAAGAAGTTTAGTTATAAATGAAATTTTATTTCGTTTACGTAAAGGCACCATATTGATTGATTTTTATATGTACATTGTGAAGTATGCGAGTTGTCACGAAGTTATTTTTTTTATTGTTAGTTAGCGATTAGTATTACACTACATCGTGAACTAATTAAGTTAGATTGTAATGGCGCTTAATTTATTATAAAAGATAAAAAAAATTGCGTTCTTACAAACTTGTAATTGTGTATCCATGGACGAGTCATTGCTTAGTTTTTAAATCCATTTAAAAGGTCCGTTTTAACAGAAATTAACTGTTACTAGCAATTAAATAGATAAAGTACTTGGTGGTCGGCGGTTACATAGGCCCCTAGGGCCTTAATGCCAATTATTTTATATGTTGTCATACTCCTACATCTGAACAGTATATTTGCTTAAAATTTGTTAAACTGTATTTGACATGACCTAAAACCGTACTAGGACCGTGGGTTTTGGAAACTCATAACAGTCATAACATAACACAAAGTTCAACGTATTTAAGCGAGTATTTTAAAGATTAAGGCCGGGAAAGCACTTGCGATTCCTTTGGGCTCTATCCCACCAAACTTTACAAGTGTAAAAGTCCGCAAAATTAACAACATTTTCAAGAAAAATTCTCTATTTACACACTTGTTTGTATATTTTTATCGATTATGGCCCTCGTAAGATAATTTATCCGGACCCCTTTGCTTGTTTTACTGTTGCGCGTTTTACCGTCATAATAAGGGACATATCACGGGACAATCTCACACAAATTGACCTAGTCCCAAACTAAGCTCTAGGCTTGTACTATGGGTACTAGACAACGATAAACTACTTATATAGAGAAATATATACTTAAATACATAGAAAACACCCAAGACTCTGGAACAAATACTCGTGCTCATCACACAAATATGTGCCCTTACCGGGATTAGAACTCGGGACCGCTAGCTTCATAGGCAGGGTCACTACCAACTAGACCAGCGTGTCGTCAAAAGTCGTAACGATACTAATATTATAAACGTAGAAGTAACTCCGTCTGTCTGTCTGTTTGTTACACTTTCACGGATAATCCGCTGAACCGATTTAGATTAAATTTGGTATGGAGATAGTTTGAGTGCCGGGAAGGATATAGAGTACTTATTTACCCAAAAATTGCACAGTCTCTCAGGGACTAGCGGTAAACGACTTCTACGCAAACGGAGTCGCGGGAAACAGTTAGTATATATATATATTAAACACTTCCATGACTCACAGACTTACTGACTGACACTCTAAGGGTACAGCATGAAAGGAATTTTCTAAAATCAGCCCTCATAGGGAAGATAACAGAATAAACGGAAAACAAATCCTACGCAAGCAAAGCGGCAAGCTTCTTTTAATATACAATAAACAAACCTGGGGGGTTATCATGAGCTAGCTTTGCAGTTCTGTTTACGGTCAGCGTAAAGGACAGAGCTATGGCGGTTATATAGCTCTGTCCTTTTCTCTGAGCGTAAACAGAACTGCAAAGCTAGCTCATGATAACCCCCCTGAACTGTAAAATATACGCGGACTGATACCATATTATTATCAACGTATCTCGAAACGATAACTCTTAACTTTGAATTATTTAACGATGACTTGCAGTAAGTATATTTGTAAATATTAGATGTTAAACGTCAGTATTAATAGCTTAGTTAATCTCTCAACGAAACGTAAACTAGCTTTTGCAATATAACTCTTTGAGTAATCCCCTTTTACTCCGCGCGGAGAAATGGGGTCATAAGTTTGTCTCGCCAGCCGTTGAAATATGGCCTGACAGGGCATAAAAATAAAGCAAACTATGGTATTAATCTTATAATGATGTATCTAGCATTATAGGGCGAAAGTGTGTTTATTTCATTGCTTGAAAATTTTACCGAAAACAGCATCATAAACCAAAAAAAAGCACTTGAGAGAATTAACTTAATAAAGACCTCCTACAGAGTACATCTTGAGAATTTGATTCGGGGTATTTGTTAAGTGGCTGAGAGCCTTTAGATGGCGGATAGGGGATAAACTCATATACCTATTTACTGGTTCTGCGGTAAAAGACAAGTGATCTAACAAAATCGTTCCCCGGACCAACGGAGGTGTTATCTCTTTTAATTACTTAGTCAATTATAAAACCAAAACACCCACATAATATTACATTATAACATTTATTTATTCTCGTATTTAAATAAATGTATTAATTGCTTACAGCGCTATGCAGGCTTTATTGCGCATCTTCATTATTAGCTTTAATGGACCCATTTAATTGTCACATTAACTTAAATAACATTTATTTGTGCAAGGAAATTGCTACCTATAATCTATAAGTCGGGCTTAACTTTGACCTTGGGACCGATATTTGCTAACGAAAGTCTAAAGGTAAGGTAATTAAGAAGTAGGAGGTAAGGTGTAAGAAAACGACTAGGGCAAGTAGTAAGGAAAGGGGTAAGGGTTTCCTAGATCGCTATGTTTCGTTTTTTTCGTTACATAAGATCACTTGGTTGTCCGTCTGTCAAGACCCTTTATCTCAGGAACGCGTGGAGGTTAAAACGTTATACTCAGGTCTACAAGCCCTTGAAGCTGTGAGTAAATCAAACTTCTAAGTTAACGTAAAAAAGATTTGGCCGTTTATGCCGCAAAAATAGTATATTTCGACACTCTCAGGGTAAACGAAATTTATAGGGTAGGTACTTCCCACAGACCTAGAATCCTGAATTTGGCAAGCAAGAAGGTTTTTCAGCACAAGAAAAGGAAAAAATCCAAAAATCGTTAATTTGTTGCTACATCACAATTATTTTTTTTGCGATTACGAACTTGTTTGCAGTTTGTAAACTAATCGCGACCTAAGTCAATTGTACAGAGACAACAGTTTTCCAACAGCAAAGTCAAGTTTGTCCCTCAATACAATTTTACATTCTTATAAGTTTGTACGGAACCCTCGGTGCACGAGTCCGACTCGCACTTGACCAGTTTGTTGTTATTGTGATCTTGCCGCTATATTTTTGTCACAGAAAGTATCTTATCTTCTACTTAAGCTTACTGCAGCCAGTTTATACATTTGTTTGGCGACATCAGACAATGGAGGAGACAAACAAGGGAAATATTGAAATGTTGAAACTGTTACAGTATCGCTTTGAGACGTTTACATTATGTATTTATTACAATATAGCCTTAAAAAATGGATTGGTTTCAAATTAAAACTAGCTTTGTTAAATATGGCATGTACAGTCAAGTTCAAAAGTATGTATACACTTTAGTACCTTGTCTATTTAACGTCATGTTTAAACTGCCATATGAAATTATCCAAGCGATTAAAGTGACAAGGTACTAAAGTGTATACATACTTTTGAACTTGACTGTACATGACATGTATGTGTTATGTAATTTAAAAATGACCGGTCTAGTAAAATACCTCACGAAGAAGATCTAACTAAATGTAATAATCAAATTAAGTTACAAGCGACTAAAAATGTTGCTTGCTTGCAAAATTACAGATTCATAAGCGCGTTCATTTTATCTCGCTCAGTCAGCTGGCTGATAAACCTTTTACATGTCAAAATAAAAAACCGGGCAAGAGGATGTCGGACCATGCTTAGTGTAGGGTTCCAACGCCGTTAAGTACTACAAACATCAAAATCTAAAAGTAAGTAATAACTAATTTTCTATTTAAAGTCAATTGGTGCCATCTTAGATGATTTTAGTAGGTATAAACACTTTAATCGCCTGTATCGCAAGAACCAATGATGTCTACTTAGTCGTGATAGTTATCCTTTAAAATTCGTTATAAATGCTCTTTCATTAAAGTTTTTTTTCAGATTTTTAGTATTTGTAGTTTTGGCTGTAAGGCACACTTGACTCTTGCAAAAATTAGCACTTTAAAGCTCAATATTTCATAAACTGATCACTTAATTGAAACAATGTTTTTACAAACCCGTAATATTTTTCATCCAACGACACCCCGCACTATGGGGTAGACGAGAAAAGAATATACATACCCACGTCACATATATGTGTCGCCTATAGGCGAGGTACCCTAAAAAATGATTTTATCAACATTTTATTTTACCATTTTATTGGCGTGAGTAATATGTATATTCATGCCAAATTACAGCTTTCTAGTTCTAAGAGTCTCTGCGCTAGGCTGCGGATGGACGGACATTGCGAATAGTTTGACTACGGAACCCTAAAAACCAGTTGAGGGCAAATCGGACTCGCATACCAAAGGTTTCATACTTAAATGTACTGTTCCGTGTTCTGTTTTTTTGGTGTTTAATAAAGAGTATTTGTATTGTATTGTTTTGTATTTGTAGTTTTAATCAAAAAAAATACAGAAACAATGGTAGTTGGTTTGAGACATTCATGGTAGGGACTTTCTGAACTCAGGGTATGTATATAATGATTACTGTTACCTAAGAACTTTTTGATGCCTGAAATATTTCCACCTGTACAGGCAGGTATTTACATAATGGGGCATATAAGTGACGCACATCAGGTCAGTAGCCACCTTTTTATCGGCCTGAGTTAGTTTCCCACTGCGGGCTTCTACCGGGCCTCTTTTTCGTTATTCAACCCCATTGATTGCATGCTCCTATCTACCATTACTAAACCATTAACTAAGCCACAAAATATCACAAATAGATCGGCTTTGCGTGACCCTCTCCCAATTCAGGCAAAGTAAATGCACTTCCCTAAAGGTGTCATGTCAACAAAAGGCAGTGTTAAGGTATCGAAGCCATTGACCCTTGCTTTATGAACGTCACGTGTTTTCGTCTATCACACCCCCTTACGCGTTTTATAGAAGCACCCCATAGCGTTTTATGTCAGTTATTCCGCCAAATTATAACAGAACATACCCCCTGGAGTTGTTTATAGGCACGCTAGGCTGCATTAGATGCCGCCCGGGGCGTTGAAACTAATAGTCTGTGTTTATTAAACGTCTGAATCCTTTATAAGACATGAGTACAGAAATCTTGCTTATAGCCCATACTTTTTAGGGTTTCAAAGAAATATGATACAATGCTGTATGAATGTCAGGTGACATATTTTAGGCATCAAGTTCATTGTACACTATAGTATTAAAATATGGGCGATTCCAATTATAATCGGGCTCAATATTAACTTTTAGAGATGTTACTTTTAAAATGTTTTACAAAAAGCAACCTGTAAAGATCCGGCTGAATGTTTACATATTGTCGATCGTTTAGGGCCTTTCGTTTTTAAATGAAACCCATGTAGTACTCAGTGGTACTCGCGACGATAAGACGAATCTAACAACAACCAAATGAAATTGTAAATATAAGGTCATGAAGCAACTTCTACGAGGGAACAAAAAACTCCTACATGCATGCATACATACAAACCTATATACTTACATACACACAAGTCAAAACATCAACCTCTTCCTTCGGCAGTCGAGTAAAAATCTGGCCTTTTCAAACATTCGTTTTGGATTATTTATCTTCCGTTATCGCGCTTGTCTTTGTGATTTATTTCCTGGAACTCGGCTGTGATTCGCATAGATGCCGATTATCTGCGGGAGATAACGAGCCATCGCACAATGCGTGGTCATTCCGGTCATCCTGCTAATTATTCCGTGGACCCTCGGCCCAATCACGCCGATTACGGAGATTGCCATCGGTGGCCATTGATGTTAATGCAGACAGGTATATCATACCTTACGATTTTGTTTGCACATCGTAAAATAATACGAGTAAGTACGATTATCACAACATTTTTCTTGGAAATAATGTTCTGGCAAAATTGAAAGACCATTTAGCAGATTGCACTTAGCAGTGGAACCTAAATTATAAACATCAGGATGACTGCCTACTAGGTATTTTATGCTTATATTTATAAGTATTTACCGGATACTTCATGCTGTATTTGTATTGTGATTTTATGTAAAACAGGAGACGTGAATACGATATTAAGTAAGTAGGTATGTTCGTTTTACTTATGGGGAAGTGCCGATCAAAACAATAAATCACAATCAGAAAAGATGAAAACAGTAGATACATAATAATAGTACCTACTTTTTATGTTAAGGAGAAGGCACACTAGCACTCAGGCTACCTGGTAAGTGGATTTTGTGACCCATAGACATTTGAATTCTCAAGACTATAATCCTAAGACCTCAAATGCGTTGCCAACTCTGAGGACTACGATGGTATGCCTCTACTTGTACCTTGTCCTACAACGCTAACCAAGGTAGTAAATTATTTGTGATGAGTAATATATATTTATCATCGAGCCTTGTATAAGTACTTTCTTTTTATTAAGTTAAGTATTTTACTTTTCTTTAAAAGTATGTATATCGTTGTTTATTTCTAATAAATTAAATTTGAGACTATGTCAATAGATTCAAGATCTCGTGAATGTATTTATATTACACCTAGACGAGTAAAAATGCACGATAGATGATTTCTTTTCCTAAATGTAATGTATGCTATGCACGGGAGCTTACGAGTAAATAGCTCCACATTTTATCTTGAACCGAGACGATGCCGAAACGATAAGTAGGCGACAACTATTAATCTCGCCATCCCCGCCCCAAACGTGGCGAGTGCTCCTTTATCACCCGTTATCGGAATCGACAATAAGTTTAAACTTATCCTACGATTAGGAGGAGGTATTGGGGTTAGTTGACGTCTCTAGGTGTTTTTAGATGCGATAACCGAAAATAACGATGGCTCTTCTTAGGAAAGACGAGTCTTTATTAAAATCCCTAATACTCCCTAACCTAAAAAGCCATTTCTCATTGAAATACGAAACTTTTTAGTATCGAATGACCACTTTTTTGGAAAACTTAAATAGTTGCTCAGACGAGCTACAAACAAGTTTAGGACAAACGATAATTTGGACTCGTGATGCGTTAGGACAAACTTTATTATAGATTACGAATGAAACAGCACTAGCTAACCACACGTACTAAAAACAGACCTAAGTACTGCATCTGCTTAGGTTACCTATATGGACTACGAATTTCTATGGCCTTACGAATGCAGATAAGGTTGTCACAGAACGACAGCGCCCGCGGAACGACAGCGCCCGCGGAACGGCATGATATGCAACCGCCACCTTTTTAGGGTTCCGTAGTCAAACTAGGATGATTGATAGTTTCGCCATGTCCGTCCGTCCGTCCGCAGCCTAGCGCAGCAGAGAGTCTTAGTACTAGAAAGCTGTAATTTGTCATGAATATACATATTTGTCAAGCCTGCAAAGTGGTAGATTAAAATGTAAAAAAAAAATTTTTTTTAGTTTACCTCATTTACCCCATAGTGTGGGATATCGTTGGATAGGTCTTAAAAATTAATGTGGGTTTGTGAAAACGAATTTTCGATCAAGGGATTCGTTTATGGGACGCCACTTAAAAATAAAGATTATTTGTACTGTAGGTATTGTACCTACTACAGGAGAGAACTCACCAAACTATGCACACTGGCGTTTAAACATAACAGGTAATTTTGTCAAGTGCAACCACTTTATTTTTGCTCGTAAGTATAGCTCTCATGCGGAGCGATAAGCCGCTCGGTTAATCCCGCTGTAGGTGGGGCTAAAAACGAAAATGGCAATCGAAACGTTCTAAAACCATTCAATGAGACCAGAATGTAAATTTGATTAAATAAAACTTACGATAATTCAAACGAAGAAGACAAAAGAATAAAACTTAAGCAATGAATCTTAAGTAATAATCTTAAGCAAATACGGCAATAGCGTCTATATTATTACAACATTATACAGACTTCTTTATGCTTATTCTAAACCAGAAGTCCTTTGGAGTAAAAGAAAATATACGTAATGTTTATTTAATGTTAGCAATGCACCATGAAAGGGTCTATGTATAGAACTGAACACTTAAGTAGACACTCGATGTGAAAACTTTGGAAACTCAGTGCCTCTTAGTCACTATTTATACAGGGTGTAGGGGCGGCCCACCGGTCGACGGGAAAACATTGGAGGAGGTATTTTTGGAGAGCTCCTAAAAACATTATGAATATGTTATTTTCAATATTTACATTTGTCCCCAAAATATTTATACTCGTAATTATTTACCAAATACATATTTAACTCTAAAATTGTTAAAGGCCCCCCTACAGCCATTACCACAAATACCTACTAAACACATAAGGCTAATTTGTAAGTAAGTTACCACAATCTCTGGATATTATGTTTCAGAATTATGATCTGAGGCAACTTTTCAATACAAAGAAAGAGACTTAGAACTTGAATTTTGGACCTTAGGCTCGATGCCCGAGTTTCAACGACATGTCTCCTCAGACATTAACACATTCAGTGCCTAAAAACTAAATATAGAGCCCACTTAATACGGAAATTTATGAGCTCGGCACTGCAATGCTAAAAGCCACAGCGAAGTTACAGGACACAATTGAATTAGTTGCTAAACTGGCGCGTTGGACGGCAAATTGCTCCTTTATCGTTCTACTTTTGTTTTAAAACTTCAAATTAGCGACGGCCGCTGTCTGGGGGCTAAAGGGGCTGGTAATGATCAACATTACACGGCGATGTGTGGCTGGCAACTGTTACTGTCTTATTCTTACTTCTTATGTTAACAAGGAACCAATGTTGCTCGTTTAGAGCCCTCTTACTCAGTCATTATTATAACGAAATAAAAACAAAAACTTATGATGATACTGTTTTCCTTTTGTTTAAATTTCATCGCCAAACTCAAGCATTAGTGGCATTCGATCGCATAAATAAGAGATTATAGGAGATTTCCTAACTATCTTTGCCCAGATATTTTATGAAGATGTATTTTATAGGCCAATCTTTAATATCGTACACAAAATGATTTGGTCTTAAACTAAACTCTGCAATGAGCTTATAATTAGAGGACTAGACAACGAATAACTTACTTAAAAGCTACAAACTAAATTCATAGCGCAAAGGTTTGAAAGAGATCCCTTAAAGAGATAAGTTCGCGTTTGTGTTTCTATTCCTTTTTTCCTTCGTTATTTTTCTGTTTGTGCAATAAATAGTTTACATACATACATAGGTACTTTAAAATGTAAATCAGTAACTAAAACCCAAAGAACACGCCATTGTCGTGACAATATGATACCGCTTTATGCAGCGAAGCCAAACTATTGCTTTCCAATAAAATCCATGAAACGAGTTTTGTTGGCGTACGATGTTTTTGATTGCGCCGAGCCAATAAGGCTGGAAACTACTTTCTTCTCCCTAATGGCAGATTTGTTCCTAACCGTTCCCATTGTCAATTTAATGGATCATTGCTCGCTACTGAATCCATTACGGGACAGTTCCTTTGGGTCCCGAAATGGGTTTTTTGTATCAGTTGTTTTGGTGGTCTTATACCTACACTCGACGACAATGAAAACTAGCTAGGGGTCCTGGGTTCAAATCCTGGTAAGGGCAAATATTTGTGTGATAAGTACGAGTATTTGTTCTTGAGTCTTGGATGTTTTCTATGTATTTAAGTATATATTTCTCTATGTAAGTAAGTTTATCGTTGTCTAGTAACCATAGTACAAGCCTAAGAGCTTAGTTTGGGACTAGTTCAATTTGTGTGAGATTGTCCTGTGATTTATTTATTTATTTAGTTGTTTTGGTGGTCTTTATATACCTACACTCGACGACAATGAAAACGGGTCACGTACAATTCGTAAACCATGATCTTTGAACATTATTCTCGAGTGTAGTTATCAAAGCAATTACAAACAAGTTAATGATATTTAAGTCGTGAATTGAGGTTTTCTCTGTTCGCTTACATCGCAACAATAACGACAAAACAAACAATTATGTAGCTAAACATGAGTTTTACAGACATTATAGCGATAATACGGGTATAATAGGGTGAATCAACTTTTAAAGTCCTCCTTTTCTACACGCTTAAAAACTTACTAGAATATGTGAGATTGATAATGGTTTACACATGTTAAAATTAGATAATCAGATTTTCGGATTTCACTATTCATAATCATAAACCAATTCTATAATTTTGTAAAAACATGGTAACGCAGTGGAAAATGCACGTTTTTCATACAAAACCCGGGGACAACGTCGTCCCCTGCGTTACCTGATATATTTGTGTAAATCATAGAAGAATTTTTAAAATTATCAGCTAGAAAGTAAGTTTAATTGTCTGATTTATTCAATATATTGACCACATCAAAAAAAATAATTGCATTCTACCAAATTAAGGTGACATAGTGAGACATGTCAAAAATTGGGGAGTACCTTAAAAGTTGATTCACCCAATAACAAAGCCATTTGCAACTGCGCCCTTTATAGTGTTCGGAAATGGTTCAAAATTTGGCTCTACAAAATTACGTAGTAAGTACTTGACAGATTATTTGATAGTTTTAATTTCCTTGTTAAAGGACTGGGGGGTTATCATGAGCTAGCTTTGCAGTTCTGTTTACGGTCAGAGAAAAGGACAGAGCTATATAACCGCCATAGCTCTGTCCTTTACGCTGACCGTAAAATGAACTGCAAAGCTAGCTCATGATAACCCCCCTGAACTTACAAGTATATGTATGTAGCACAAGTTAAATTGAATTAAATTAAAATAATTCGTGCTAGATTAAATAATGTTACTTTTTATGTCATGGTCGATAAAGAAAACGAGCACACGCCACCTGAGCCTATAGCCAAGATGCGTTCGCTAACTATCGTTTCTATCCGTTTGGTTTTTAAACCAATCGTGTCACTGGTAGATCACGTGACTTTTCGTATCCCGCATCTTGGCTATAGGCTCTGATGGTAAGTGGGATCTGTGAACCTTACTTTGCATTCTCAAGACTGCAAACCTAAGACCCTAAATTCGTTGCCAACGCTGAGGACCGACATGGAATGCCTCCATGCTAGTATTTTCATTGGTTGTCTTATCCCCACACCGGAACGCAACAATGCGTACTGCACAAACGCACCATGCACAAGGTCCACCACCGCTGTACTATATAAAGTAAGTATAAAAACGACCAATCTGTGCTTGGGTTCATTTGTGGTTTGCGAGATCGCTGTTCGGTAAACACTCCAGGAAATGCCATTTTCAGCCTGCTAATGAGATATGGAAATCTATTCTTTTCGAATAGGAGAGATGAAAATACAACATCGTGTGATATATTGTTGAATAGCCATACTTTCTAAACATATTTTAAACCAATAGGTTGTGCATAGCTATCACTGTATTGCCATAATGCAATATTCATAGCAGACTGCACAGCGCCGCACAGAGGGCCCGCATCGGCGACGCGTCAAAGCAAATTGCTGCGGTGTCTCAGCTTGACGCTCAATTTCCTTCAAATCTTCGTTTGAATAAACTTCTACAACAAACACGTATAGGAGACACTTTCTTTTTCTTCATGCAAAGTTATGATGTGGGTGTTGAATAGAATTGGCAATTTACTTGGTACACTTCAGCCACTGGGGATGTTTTCGAGTGGAAAATTATTCTTAACAATTTAGAAATTGGGCAAGTAAACAAATGTACAAAATGAGTCCATTTTATACAGTTTATTAATAGTTTGAATATTGCAATGAATTAGGTTATTAAGTGAAATATGATAAGGAAAAACAAACATGACTACGAAGTGGGCCCGACGCTTACGGACGTTTGCAAGATCAAGCCTGCTAATGCCAACCCTGAAGACTAACCCTTTCAGCTGCTTTTCCTCCGGCGAGGCGAGCCGAGACGATGCGAGAAGAGAATTGAAATTTGAATTGAAACAAATCAATTCCCTCCTCGCACACCTTCGGTGGAAATGGTTTTTGAATACGAATTAAAATTCTTACGCCGCCTCGTCTCGTCGGAAAAGTCGCTTTATTCATAAACGCACAATAACTAAGGTATGCTTAAAATGGGATCTCAATACATTTACTTACTGTTTCGATTATTGAAAGTCGGACTCGGACTTTTGGACCCTAATTAGTCTCTCGGTTCGCTGATATATATCATGGTAATTATATCTTCTAATATATACAATTCTCGTTTCACGGTGTACGTTATTGAACTCCTCCGAAACGGCTGAACCGATTTTAATAAAATTTTGTGTGTATATCGGGTAGGTTTGAGAATCGGCCAACATCTATTTTTCATACCCCTAAGTGACATGAAAGAAAAAAAAAATTGCAGCGGGCGAAGCCGGTGGCGGGTCGTTAGTCTAATATATAATATTCTTGTGTCACGGTGTACGTTATTGAACTCCTCTGAAACGGCTCGATTGATTCTTATGAAATTTGGTGTGCATATCGGGTAGGTCTGAGAATCGGCCCACATCTATTTGTCATAACCCAAAGTGACATAAAAAAAAATTGCAGCGGGCGAAGCCGCTGGCAGGTCGCTAGTATCATATATAAATAAGTTGATATTTTTTTTGCTTACACAGGCAACACTAGAGTAAAATGATTCACTTTAATTTCTCGTACCGAACTCAAGTTTCAGGGAATTACCTAGTTTCGTTCGTATTTAGCTTTATATCCAATTTCAAACCTTATCACCACGGAATAAGATTCATAAAAAATAGGTAATACAAGAAATGTTTCTCCCCTAAAAGTATCGGATAAATATATATCAAAATATTGAATATTTTATTATATTTCATTGAAATATTATGCATCGATATTTATCCGATATGTAACGGGATTTCATCGAACCTTGATTAGTCTAGTGGTACATATGGAGCTTTGTTGGTATAATATTTCAGTATAACTGTCCGTTCCTGCCAGCAGATTTCCGCCCAATGTACTTAACCATAAAACTTTTAACATTTTCTTGTTAACAAGAAGTCTTTGGAAAGTTTTTCAAACATCAGCCATAACCTTCATAAAAATGTAAGTAATATCTTGGCGACTAGCCATAATGCCACCTTTATAGCTCTTGGTACAATTAATAGACGGGATTGGCAGTAAGAGCAGTAAACGCAAAATGATGAAGACAAAAAAATATCCAGTTACTTCCGCATCCAGTCCTCGAATAATTGGCTGAATATCATAATATTCAAATAATCTTAATGAAATAACACTTTTATTGCATGGTGGTAAACGAACACACAGGCTACCTGTAAGCGGGATCTGTGACCCATAGAAATTTGCATTCTCAAGACTACAATCTATAGATTGCAATCCTAAGACCGCAAATGCGTTGCCAACCCTGAGGACTGAGATGGAATGACTCTATGCTAATAATTTCACCAGTAGTCTTTCCCGACTGCTACTTAGCAGAAAGGATACAATGGTGGTAGCGGTCACGATAGACGTTTCACCAGGACCAACCATCACTATACTACGTAAATAAGGTATAAATAACTGAAAAATCGGTGCTAGGAGTATGGGCGTCATTTGTGGTCTGTTCGGTTTACGAGGTCGCCTATAAAACGTAATATGCTCATCAATATTTAAGTCCACATTTTAGATAAGACGGCAAACTGTATTTTGCTTTTCAGACTTCATAAAATGTGATTTAAAAGCTATCACTGAACTATATTTTAGACACTTTATGGCGACTATATTCAACATAAATACCATTAAAAAACACAACTAATACAGTTTTACTGCGCGCGACTTTTAAAAATACCCTAGACTAAATGCAAACGCTACTAACGTTTTTCTATCACTCAAAATGTATGCAATAATTCTCGTGCGTTACGATAAACATGTTCAACTGTCATTCGATAAATTTTGAGCGATAACAATAAAAACTTGAGGAGCATTTGCATCTTGGCTACTTAAGTAGCTTCTCTGTTTTAATTTTTACTTCCGAATGCCCTAAACACGTAAAATCATGTTTAAAACTTATTATTGTAGCCAAGTCATCAAAACACAGATCAAACTCAATTTACGAAGTTTCCTACGAATCAGCCCCGCTTGTGCAAGGAACACATTATAAACTCATAAAACTTGCCAAGTTCCAATCAGTGAAAGAGATAGAGTAATAGGAGTCTTACATGTCTATCCCTTTCATTTCCTGGAACTTGTCAGACCTCGGCATTTTAATCGGTAAACAAATGACTGGCGGACCTGGGGCTTGTCTGTTGACACAGGCGGCTGGGATACCCGTGTTAATAGCAGGATTTGTGTAAACTAGGATATTAAACCGTATCATTAACATATTGTTAACGTTAGAATAGCTCTTATCATCTTAATATTAAAGACGTACGTATCATTAACAATCATAAGACAAAGTGGAATAAAAGCCAAGGGCTCTATCCTGCTGAATAAAACCTTTGACATGTAGTTGTTAAAAGTATTTGCTTTAAGGTTTAAACTTGTTATCATTTTTGGTTATCATCGACTCTCGGCGGCTCGTCGCACGCCGCTGGCGGGCTGCTCGCGCACAGAGCGTGAGCGCGTACGAATTTAAGCAAAATAGGTGAGCCGTGCGTGCCTCAACCGTAGGCTGCTCTAATTCGTACCCACCTTAAGGCTGACAAAACAAGTTGCAGTCTTTGTTACATAACGTTAAATGGCAAAGTTATATTATAAAGTCTGGACTATAAACTCTAAACTGTGTGTGCACAAGACATACATTTATGTTGGTTAAATTACATGTCAGAGCATTCATTTTATCACTATAGCGTTAGTACTTACAATCAGTTTTAATTACTATTAGATTAAACTATACAATGCAAAAATTAATTACTGTTCTTTATAAATAATATTTGGTGAGAAGCATACAGTTTCCCACAACATTTATTTATTTATTTAACTGCTGATCAAACAATCAGCCCTTCATGTTGGTACACAACATTATCATTTTATCTGGTCCTTAGTAAAGGAACTTTACGGACATCCAACATGTAATAAAATTGTCGGCGTATCGCTCCTTCCTCTGTTTGGGGCACTTAGTCGGTTTGTTCAAAACACCAGCTGGCCCGTGGTTGGAGTTCGTACAATTGTTTATGTTAGTAGTATTATAGTATCATGCAGTCGTTTTTGTTTTACAAAGTATATCCATACTTCTTCTTGTTTATCTTTACCTAAATGTATATACACTTTATCAATACATATACTTAAAATATTATAAAGACAATTGTGTATATGATTTTTTTGTTGGAGATAATCTCTGGAACTATTGAACCGAAATTAAAAGTCTCACTAATAGAAACTACTTTCAAATAAAGGCAAATCTAATGTTTCCTCCAAAATCAGGCCATCATTCAGTATCTGCAACAAATGGAACGGACAGAGAACAGGAACAAATAGGTAACCATGCACAAGCATATCAAACAATACATAGGTACATAAGCTCTTTTATAGCCATTAATGGCAAACGAGCAGACGGGCCACCGGTAAGCAGTTACTGTCGCCAATCAGCAATGCCAGGGTCACAGCCAAGTGGTTGGTTATTTTTACATCTTGCTTTATTATTGCTAGCTTAACTTGCTTTTATATAGTAATCTGTCGTCGCCAAAGTAGCTCTTACTGACGAGTGAATAAGATCTGCCAGAAGCAAGATGAGCTAGACCTGCTCACGAAGATTTGCTATGGGCACGGGCTCAGCATGGAAATGTAAAGTTACCTATATACAGTAAGAGGCCTTTCAAACGAGCTGACGCGATTTCCATTTTTCTCGTTTATTGAGATATTATATTATTATAATATCTCAATAAACGAGACATGCTGAGCCCGTGCCCGTAGCGCGTTTAAGCAATGTATTATTTTTTTATATTTTATTTATACCCCAATATCGACAAAATACGAGTATGCATTATACACGTTGAAATCTACAAGGACAGACTTAATAGAATTACATTTGATGATTTTACTCAATTTTACATTAATATTGAAGACAAAATTAAATATCGAGCATCCAATAAAATGGGTCTGATAAAAGCGGTCAAAACTTTTTTCCTAAATTGAAGGGACAGGTAATTTTTCACTTCGCGGTAATCCTAAGCTGTCGTTAAAAATCCAATCAACTTTTATTCATAAGCAACAAAGGCTCGAAAATAATCGAATCTGAACCAATTAATTTGCTTAATTGACAAGTAAACAAATTTAATGGGAAAAATGTTTTGTCCATTTTGTGATTCGTCAGAGCCACTTAGCAAGATTAAAAGGTTTTAGAGACTTTCGACGAACTTAATTTTCTTTTACAATTTTGCTATCGTTGTACCTATAGCAGAATATTTTGTTGTTGTTTTGTTAATTAGCTTGGCATCCTTTTCAGATTGAAAAAAATGATTTATTTTGACAAAGAAGTGTAGTTACTTATTTCTTTGGAAAATTATTATTCTTGTTTGTGGCTATTGCTTCTTTACTCATATTGAAATATAATAAATAAATAAGTAAACAGCTTAGCCTGACTGTGCAAAATGTGGTTACAGAATTATCAACAAGTTTAAAGTTGATGGTATTTCTGTAGCTCTGCCTACCTCACTCTGGGAATGAAGGCGTGATGTTATGTATGTATGTAAATAAATAAATATTACTGTGAAATTTTAATATGTCAGGCCTCTTCACGTTAGTTTCGATTACTATCAGGGCCTCTATTCAGGTGCGTTAAAACGATATCGTGTTTGACACGATTAAGAATCGTTTATGTCACAGTCGCCATTACTGTAAATGACATAAGAGTTATCAAAACGTTGACAATACGGAAACAGGTCGAAAACGATATCGTTATAACGCAGTTGAATAGAGGCCCTGATGTTCTTTATGGCCAATTATAAGGCCGATTACCTAGATATCTGCAATCTACGCACTGCATTCTGAACAAGGTCCTACCCCTACTACTGCCGTTTATTTTAGTTGTATCAAGTTATGGCACGGTACTGTGAAGGTTGAAGACCACAACGTCACCTCTATGGCCCGTTGTTTAAAATAAGAACACTGTGTATTCCTATAGAGATGACATGGTTGCCATAAAGAAGACTTAGACAGAACCTCGAGACCTGCATAATAATGGGTAGTAAATAGTTGGACCATAGTTAAGCGTAGTTAACCATACAAACAAAAAAAAAGTGAAAAAAAGTTCCGTTGTGACACGAAAATTATGCCTACAATTTTCGTCGCACAACGGAAAAGTTATATAGAAAATTTATTTGAGTGAGTTAGCGTGGCCAACTTTGGCTAATTTTCGTCGCACAACGGAAAAGTTATATAGAAAATTTATTTGAGTGAGTTAGCGTGGCCAACTTTTTGGTCCTTACCCAAATAAGCAACCATTGTTAACATGTGGTGGAGGTGCGGGGTAATCAGGTGTCCTTCAATTAAACTTTAACACATGTAAACATGTATTCATCATCATTTATCTTTGAAGTCTACTTCTTATCTTTTTTAAATGTAATTTACCCTATTTACACATCTTGCAACCTGAAATGGTTATTTATACAACCTATACAATTTTATATCCCGCACCTCCTTCACTTATGAGCTTTTGACGACACGTTGGCCTATTTGGGAGTGACCCTGCCTCCGAAGCCAGCGGTCCTGGGTTCAAATCCCGGTAAGGGCAGATATTTGTGTGATGGGCGCGAATATTTGTTCCTGAGTCTTGGATGTTTTCTATATATTTAAGTATGTATTTCTCTATTTAAGTATATTTATCGTTGTCTAGTACCCATAGTATGTACAAGCCTAGAGCTTAGTTAGGGACTAGGTCAATTTGTGTGACACTGTCCCGTGATATTATTATTATTATTATGAGCGCTTCTCTGTAGGTCGCTCCTTTGTTTCAGTAAATATGTTTCCCTAGCCAATAATAAACTTTTTCAGCTTGGAAATGATACTTTTTTTTGCATATAATTGTGTTGTCTCGAAACAATACCCGGTTTCTTAAGAGACATTTCAAAATTCTATTATCGCTTGTAGCGTACTGGCAGCATCTTAAGTCGTGCTGACTAATTTGTTTGTCACGTAATATTTGAATTTTGAAATGTCTCTTCAGGAATCGGGTATCGTTTCGAGAGATGAGTTACGGCCGAACCCTATATTTAAACCGCGGACAGGGCTGGGATTCTACACGGTAATAACGATATCGTTTTTGTCGTGTTTCCGTATTGTCAATGTTTTGATAACTCTTATGTTTTTACAATAATGGTGACTGTGACATAAACGATTCTAAAACACGCCAAACGCGATATCGTTATAACGCAGTAGAATAGAGGCCCAGATAGCCTTACTTCGGATTAAAATTTGACACATTTTGTATGGGCAAATGTCAAATTTCAACCCTAAGTAAGCCTTATTTATCCGCGGTTTGAATATAGGTTATATGTCCGCATGAAGCCCTACAACATATATGAATATAAAGGTATCTTTTCCAAGCTGAAGAAGTTTATTAATGACTAGGGAAACATATTTACTGAAGCAAAGGAGTGACCTACAGGGGAGCGCTCACAGTACATACAACATCGGGAGCACTCACCGGGACCCGGCGCGCTTATTGCGACGTCTTATTTATCTTCGGCGACGAGTCGCGCGTGAGAATGCAGCGCGGTGCGCGGCTCGGGCGTGGTGCATCGCTGAGTGTACACACAAGAGAAATATGACGAATCTGTAACATATTTAATATCTAAAAAATAATATAATTGGGACATTACCGTTTTGTACTTTTTGAGATAGAAGATGAAAATATATTTTTTTTTACGCATGCAATACTAATAAGTGTTTGTGCGAAAATTAACTTTTTGTCAGCCGAGTACGGCTGTGGATGTGGATGAAAACTCGTGCCACTGAAGCCATGAACGGCCACAGCCGCGCTTAACTTCAGCTTTAATTTTGTGTAATAAAAATCTTTACAAGTACCTTGACCCTTTTTTAATAGTTCATAGACAATATTTATAAATATTGTCATGTCATAATCAATTCTGACAAACAAGCGCAAGATTGAGCGCTCGGAAGTTAGCAATAGTTTCTACGCTACCATGAATTATTAAAAAATCGAAAACTAATTTGATTTTATGAATCAAAATCAGCAAAATCTCGTTTCTTCACAGACGTATAGGTATACTATAGTTGATTCCAATTTCTATATAAGTAGTTACCAGAGAAAGCAAAATGGTTGTACATAATTAACTGTCGTTAAACATTATACGAGTATATTAAAACTCATTTTTATACAGATTTTTTTTTGCAATCTTTACCTATAATATCGATATGAAAAATTGATGCATACTACAGCTTCCCAGCTGTTAGTCTCGGCTGTGGCGTGTGACGTCATCAGAATAAAACAAGTAGTGTTGTGACCCAATCACTAATCCAAAGTGCATTCTGTGCGGATTTTTTGATATATTCATACTTTAATGTTGTTTTATAATGTTAATAATCAATAATAACATAATAACATCACTATGTTTTGCCGAGATCGGACTTTTGTTTTTGTTCAGGCCTCAGTTGGGCAGTGTTTTGTTTTGCACCCTGGCTGTCAAAAGGTTAAACGGAAACGTAGTGACTAAGGGCCTGCGCCAACCGGCGGACGGGACCAATTTAAATAAGAAGAATGCTCGGGGCATCCGCTACGATGCAAAAAAATAATTATAATTTTAATATCTTCTGACGGCCCGTCTGCCAGTTTCCGCAGGCCCTAATAAACAAAACTGGGAAACGCCTTACTTAACATGTTAAATTGCTGAGTGTTTGTAGGCCTACTTCACAGTTTCTGTGATGGAAATTATTGTTATTCATCTAGGCTTTTCTATAGGATCCTCAAAATGATGTTAATGTAGGATTCGATATATAATTGAGATGTTTTTTTATTATAACTGCACCTACATACACACATACATAACATCACGCCTTCGTTCCTAGAATGGGTACGGCAATATAAAATTACAATGACAATATCACCATAGAACGGTCAAACTATAACCGCTTTATAATAATACTTAAACTCGGGCCAAATATCAACAGGGTGTTCACAATCTGTACAAGCGCGTCTCTTTTGCATCGCGGTCGTCCTCGGAAATTCCGCCGGCAGGTCATCGACGCGTGCAGTATTGCCACACGATCACGCGGCCGACTGTACCGAGCGTAAATCCAATTTCTGCCGAATACACTTTCCATTTTCAATTTCCGACTTGGTAATAAATTTTAAAGACACAATTCATTTTGGCGTTGCATTTTAAGGTAGCGTTAATGTTACCAACGGAGTAAAGGTATAAATTAAGGGATTTCTTCTAAAAGCTATAAGTGTTAGTTAATTTAAAAAAAAAACAATATCTTTGATCTCGAATCTTTTAACAAAAGCCAAATGATTTAAGAGTCAAACTCATATAGGATAGGTAGTATTCCAAATGCGGTTGGTTCTCTTTATTTACTTCAAAACTGATTGACTGATGAACTTGAGTGACTTATGGTGATTTAAGTATCGAATTGATGTTAAATCTTAAAGAGGAATATCTTCTAGAAATCTGGCCTTGTTATAAGTATTACTTTTAGGACAATTCACGTGAACAGGCACTACCTATTTATGCAACTTGATGCCACTTGTGACTCTCTGAGAGCCGTGCTTTTCAACCAATCATAAAAGTTGCACGTACTTAACAATATGCTCTCATTCACTGATTCAAGCTTTTGTTTCAACTTTAGTAAAATATACCTACATAAATACAGGGTAATTTTTAATAGGTGCACAAATTTTAATATTTGCTTCGCTATTGTTAATCAATAACACATGTTGTGTTATTTTTACTCTAGCTTAAAAAATATAACAGATATTGCCGATTCAATGATTCCAATAACTTAACGATATTCATAGACCCTCGAATGCAGGGGTGCGAGGAGAGGGGAGTGTTGTTAAGTAAATTAATAAATGAAACTTCAAATTTAGAATATCAGTAGGAGAGAGGCTTGTTGTCTGATAAGCTGTACATGAAATTTCAAATTTCGAATATCAATGCGGTGTATCGCATACCTACAGCTTGACAACCCATGTCATCATTTCTAGTGTGACTTGTCCACACGAGAAGGTAAAAGAGAGATAATTTGCAACAAAAAAAAAACTCGTTTTATTGTTGTAATATATTATATTAACGGTACAAAATCATATGTTAAAATTTGTGCACTGATAAAAAAAAATATCCTGTATATACGAGAGAAATTCAAACTACAATATACCAAAAAAATAATAATTAAATGTCATTGTAAGCCCATAAAAGCCTGATGAGCTACCTAAAATTCAAATGACGATCTCTGCGAGCAGCGGAATGTTGATTTTCCATTACCCGTGCACACTTTCACAAAATAATTATTTATCAAC
Organism: Acleris holmiana; assembly: GCA_949316455.1. Lineage (NCBI taxonomy): Eukaryota > Metazoa > Arthropoda > Insecta > Lepidoptera > Tortricidae > Acleris > Acleris holmiana. The sequence goes on from OX438768.1 coordinate 16,875,931, forward strand.
ATAGGGTGTTCCAAAACTTCCTATAGATTTGACAGTGAATCCGGACGCGCTCAGCATTTCCGATTCGCTGGATTTGTCAGGAAATATCCGGATTTTTAGGTCAAATCGGATTCCGTCCGGACATTAAATTGAATTTTTGATAAAACCAATACACACATACAAGTCCCAAAAATACAGATTACTAAATGCATTATGGGCAAAAAAATAGCAACGTGTTAGTTTATAACCTTGATAATAAGAAAACGCAAGCATGTCGAGTGTAAAATGTACATACCATTTTTTTTTCGGAAATTATCTTTTTGCTGAATACTGGCCTGTACTTTTACTTGGCAAGTACCTACATAGCAAATTAGGTCACAGTTGACCGAATTTTAGATACGTTAAATACTCTTTTACCTAACAATTGTCCTCGCGTGTATGATATCCATGAACTTATTGCTCTAATATGTCCTTGGGAGGTCCCGAGAGATTGAGATAGATATCTTGACATTGGCGATATTTAATTCTTAATTTGAAAGCAGGGTATGCTGAAACAATATGCTTATATCCTAGTGAAACAATATTTCATAAGCACTGGCTAAACACGTCAAAATTCCGGACACAGCTTAACATATGGTTCAATATTAAATTTTCGTATGGTAACCGAGGCACCTGGCTCTCGGATAGCAACAGCTGCATTATACCTAGCGCATAACAATGACAGGCAAATAACCGATGCATTCCTTTTTCTCTGAAAATGTTGCTGAGATTTTTGTTATCAGGGTGTTCTATTTATAATGATTGCAACAGAAATATATGTTGTTGATTTTAGTATGAATATATATCAAGCTAATTTAAAAAAGACCTTTACATTGTGCTATAACGCCTTTAACACATCTCTCCTTGTCTAATTTCATAATCATCAGATCAACGGGAAGTAAGTTACAGATTGTAATTCCATTTTGAGTTTAAAAATATGCCGTATATATAGCCGTATCTTTTGATTGCGTTGACTTAGAAGTTCGATTTTTAATACAGCTAGGGATTGCAGAGCTAAGAAATTTTATATCAATTTCATCGTGATACCTTTACGCGTTCCTTACAATGAAGTTATATAGTTTTATAAGGTTTACTTTTTTCCTATTGATGATGATGAAGATTACTCTATTAAAACCACATAAAATAATCAGTAATCATTATAATCCAAGGAACAATAATCTAAGGTGATTATAGTAGCATCGGCTTGATACTTTCTGATAAGATTATTCGAGGCGTGTACTCGTATCTATAGACAGCGAGAGAGAAGGCTTTGCTCAGTAGCTTATTTTATGAACACCGAAACTGCACTGTCAAAGATATGAAAATAATATTCATGTAGCTTGTTAATTTATCGATTATCGTTTATATCATTCTGAGTTTATAATGCCAATTAGTAATTACTGGAACATCATTAATGTAAAGTTGATTAGATCCTTTTACTCGTATATGATTCCACAATCGCCGAGGGAGTCATTACTGATATCGAAATAGCAATTTTCGAATACCCGGTGTGTTTTGATGATTTATGTAATGTATTCCGTATGCACTAAATGTGATGCAAATGCCCTATTTAGAAAGCTATATCATGTAGTGGGTGATATCGTAGGTTATCGTTGTTAACGTCTATCGTATCATTGGGGAGTCATGTATTAAAGTGAAACAGCAGAACTCAAAATGGTTATTTGCGTGGCCATTACCGCCAAAAACTACAGATCTTATGTGTGTGTGTCTTAGAGCCCTTTCACACTAGCGTTTTTGCTGGCGGTTTCTCGGCGGAGCGGGTACACGACCGGAATGCTGCGAGCACGCGACCGAAACGCGGCGTGATTATTATAAGAACTGCACAACGCGTCATGCACGTCGCGGTCTTTTATCCGCTGCGGCACGGCCGCGTGCACGTCGCGTTTTGCAACTCTTATCATAATCACGCCGCGTTTCCGTCGCGAGCTCGCAGCGTTCCGGTCGCGTTTCCGCTCCGCCGAGAAACCGCCGACAAAAACGCTAGTGTGAAAGGGCTCTTATGTGTAGTCACTGAATTGTTGGACATACTTTTTTTGCTTGTTTATGTTTGCTTTTTCAATCGCTAGTACAAAGCCTCTGACTCCGCGATAAATACTGAGTTCTTCTTGCGAAACACGGTTTGGTAATGTAATGCTTAACTTTTAATGCAAGCCTCGCCAGTACTATCCGTTGATTCCATGTGAAACTGTAATTTAGGAATGCTGAATTAATTCCTCGTTAATTTAAAACCTGCCCCGCCGTCCGCCATCTTGGTCTGACATCGCAGCGGTTCCCTGAAAACACGGAAATGCAATTAACTTCTAATTTAAAATTGAAAAGATCACATTAGCCCCTCTGTCGTCCACTTAGCTACGTTCCTTTAAGCTTTTATTAATTAAAATAGCAGATTTGCTTTGTCGTTTAACAAATTTGAATGACCAATTGTGATTACGACTTTTTTTTACTTTAATGGTTAAAATTGAAATGTAAATACAGGTCGGCACGAAATTAGTTGTAGATATTGTAAAGTTATTATATATTGTTATTTTCATTATCATGTTAATATTTAATGCAATTATGTAAATTTACGGAATTTTATGGCAGAAATTATCATTGTAAAACCTTCAGTGCTTTTTTGTTTAAAAATAAATGTATTTCCAACATAGTTACTTGTGTTAGGAAAAAGTTAACACTGAAATAAAAGCAGCAACACCATTATCAGGAATTTATATTAAAAAACCTACTTTACAAAAACTTTAAACTTAAGTTAAGAATCCAGAGAAACTAAAATAGTTTCAAAGAACGGCTCTTACCGTTAGTCTAGTTCGTATAGACCCAGCACTTTTTCCGTTAAAGTTCCTCAGCGCCCTGTACGCCTCAGATCAGTTGTGGAGTTATTCGGACGAACTTTTATTCACTAACCGCAGTTCCAAGTAATCCTCACCATTTTAGAAATTCTACTATGCTCCTAATTGCTAGTGGAACAAAATAGCGAAGCATTTTTAAGGCACTGTTATATTAATTTACGGTTTTTTTTTACCATGAAGTCTTTATACCTGATAAAAAGTAATGTCATATTGCCATAACATGTTTCGCTTCTCCTTGCGATATTTTTTAGTTAATATCGAAAACTAGAGGACACCCGCTATTTTGCACGTGTAGGATTCGTTTCAAAAATTCTCCCTTTTATTTTCGTTGGTGACTGATTTTAAACCTGATGACTCACTGATAAAAACTGATTTGCACCTCTAGGAAAATTCCCTCCAAAAAGTCCTTATATCCAGCTTCATAAGCTGTGCGTCGTCTGCCAACCAATCACTGAAGATTTTTAATATATATGTAGTTACTTATATTTCCATATAGCAGCACTGATAAAAATTGTAAGTAAATAAACAGACGCAGGTTTTGATTTTTAAGGTCAACCTTTTGATCAAACTTTTTGTCTCGTGCGCCAGAATTTTTACGATACTGTTACAGTAATAACCACGGCTGCAATATCGAAGCAAAATAATGTGTAAAGACAATGTTGAAAAAAGTAGCCGACGGCATCTGCAATACGTAAACAAGTAACTAGATGGATATACTTACTGCCACGTAGCAGTAGTAGCTTATATGGTGTAACTATTATAGCATTACTAGCAACCCGCTAGCGGCTTCGCCCGATGCAATTCTTTTTGTTTCTTTCATGTCACTTAGGGGTTTGAAAAATAAATAGTAGCCGATTCTCAGACCTATTGAATATGCATATAAAATTTCATAAAAATCGGTCAAGCCGTTTCAGAGGAGTATGGTAACTAACACTGTGACACGAGAATTATATATATTAGACTAGCGACCCGCCAGCGGCTTCGCCCGCTGCAATTTTTTTTTAATGTCATTTTGGGGTATGAAAAATAGATGTTGGCCGATTCTCAGACCTACCCGATATGCACACCAAATTTCATAAGAATCGGTCGAGCCGTTTCAGAGGAGTTCAATAACGTACACCGTGACACGAGAATTTTATATATTAGATTAGCCTTTGCTCCACGTATCCGACATTATAGCATTATTAGCCTTTGCTCCACGTATCCGACATAGATTGGGAAAACGGCTGTTTAGCCCGAACAACGGCACCACACCGCCTTTATGTGGTTTCGGAAGTTTTAGGAAACTTGAAAATCACATTAATTCCACATGAATATCGATGTCTGTTGGATTATTGAATTATTCATAAAGGGCTTGGTTTGTATTCAGATCACGGAACCCGGACAGGGTAACGGACGGACGTCTGGAAACCTCCGAACCCCAAATAAAGCCTGATGGATCCTATTTACATTGATTTCGTGTTGGAAGCTGCGGCGAATTGACACACTGACATACCCCAGAGAGTTAGTATGCCATGCTCTCTGATTCACGGCTCTGTATTAACTGTATCTTTTCCAATTAGATTTCGGAGAAGATTTATTTTGTTTTACGAGTTCATTGAAGTCAAAGTGTGTCTACGTGTTAATGTTCGTCGCTTAAGGTTTCATATAAGACACTTGAACCTGGTACTTTGAATAAACGAGCCAACTTTTCAAAGGCCGGTAGCGCACTTGCGATACCTTTGGTATTGCGGGTGTTTATGGGCTGCACTCCGCAGTGATCACTTACCATCATGACCCGCTAGCTCTTGTATGCATTCTTTAAAAAAACGATAGACGTAATTATAACACACGCACGATATGAATCACGGTTAACGTGCACCAAATTTTTTTGTTCATACATTTTATTATGGCCCAGGCCAAGATGCAAACGCTACTAACGTTTTTCTTTTCTATCACTCAAAACGTATAGTAGTTATGACATTCTCGTGCGTTACGAAAAAACACGTGGTTATCTGGCATTTCGTAAATTCTAACCATTCCAAAAAAGGTTTAACTTCTTAAATAATCTGATATACATATTTTTTTTTAATACTACCCGTGGCGAACTATAAATTAATAAATAATAGTTACTGCAGTTTTATTGCAATTAGCAATAGTTACCTATATCGTAATATAGTGCCACTATAGTTTAGCAGACCGATCTTTTCCCGGTCGTGTTAGTTTAGGATGGAAAATAATATGCGAAGCCGATATTTTAACTTGGCCCGTTTAATAACTGTTTTGAAGGGAAAAAATAATTAATAGAGTAGCTCATCGCGCAAGGGCGTTTACGAAGAGTAATGGTTCGGTGTCATGACATTATGTCGAGCTTAAATAACAATGACCTGTTTATATTTTTTTAATTCTTTATCAACTAGGTATGCTTACGGTAGCTTACCACAGATTAACCCTCGTATTCATAAACGCTCAGTAGCTAAATAATGCTTTGTCTTTACCTGTTATTATAACATTTACATGTGACAGAAAGTGACAAAGCATATTTTAACTAAAATAGGTTTGTAGTGCGTTTATAAGGGGTTAAAACTTTAGACTGAAATGAATTTTAAGAATAAGATGCCGCTTATGTGTTAAACTCTACATATTTATATAGTAAACGATATTAGAACGACAAGGCAGATCTTACATTGCGTCTTCTATATCTTAGTCGAACATTATTTAAAACGAACTTAAAACTGCTTCAATAAACTCATCCTTAAACTTTTATAAATTATTAACGTGTCCACATTCGTTATTTCCCATAACAACTATACGTTTACCCAACATATGATCCTTCAGAACCCTCAAACGATCTGCACAATAAGCAGTCATGAAGGTTTCCCAATACAAACACCCGTGTTCCGGAATCGCTGACGGCAAACGCGAACGGAACTTGAGCGCGAATAACCAAAGTGCTGCACCCTGTAGGAAAATAGACGTGCACAGTCAACGGTGTTTTACGGAGGCTGACGCCAGCGGCTTTTCTTTAGTTTGGAACACCCCTTATGTTTTAGTTACCTACCCTGTTTGAAATTTAGAATATCGTAAATACAGCGTTCGGGGCTTATAATGGCCGTCTTTATCGCGTGACTAAATATTGATAAAACATTTTGTCACTTTTTACAAGTACAGTGCGAGAGTGACAGATGCTTTATCCACCGTGATAAACGCGACCATACAATACTGGCCCTGGGTACCGTGTCTGTTCTATTCTTTGGTAGGCAGTTATATAGAGCACGCTAATTTTAAAAAAAGGTTATTTCTTAAAGATTATGCCAACATGCCAAGATTATTCTAATCTAATATGGCTTGGTTTTTTTAAACTTCTCCATCTGAGTGTCTGTTTTTGGCATCGTAACTCCCAAACGTATGAACAGATTTGGACAAAGGTTTTTTAAGTAAAGCTACAATAATCAGAATGGTTCTTAGCAAGATTTCATGAAAATTGGTTGGGCCGTTTAAGAGATATCAGCTCTGAAAGTAGGTATCGCCGTTATTTTGGAGGCTTTTAACTCCCTATAAGCTCAATATCTCAAAAACGGCTGAACTGATTTTTATAAAACATGTCTAAACCACCACTAAACAAACAGCTTTCATTCAAAAAAACCATTTAAGAGCTACGGTGCCACAGACAGACACACACACACACACTTACACGTCAATCTTATAACACTCCTCTTTTTGCGTCGGGGATTAAAAATAGCACTAGCACGCTCTTAAATCCTACGAATCTTCTCTTTCCGCATAGACTCTAGAAAAAATAAAACAGATATATATGCTATTACTAGTAAAGATATGATGTAAGAAGGCGAATTAATAACTTCAAGAGATCTCTGTTCGTTAATGTTGGAGTGAAAGCATGTTCATTCCAAACAATGAAATGAAAAACAAACGGGGCTCAATCTTACACAAATTGACCTAGGCCCAAACGAAGCTCTAGGTTTGTACTATGGGTATTAGATAACGATAAACTTATATAACTTATATAGAGACATACATACATATATAGAAAACATACATGACTCCGGAGCAAATGTTCGTGCTCATCACAAATATTTGCCCTAATCGTCTGCAGACATCTGCAGATTTTAATAAGATGCTAAAAAATAACATTTCTAGCTTCCAGCTAAGTTAACAATGCAAGGTATGCAACAAAATAATCTACATTCTGTACACTATGGTAAAGACATGAACATTATCATACAAATTTACGTATACAGTGCCCCGCTTCTAAATAATCTTGAGTATATTGAAGGAAAAGCGTGTGGCCGCAAATTTTCCGAGCTACATCCTTGAGCCTTACACGAGCGCGCCGGAAATATATTCTTCCACGGGATCCCACGCAAATTCCAATGGCCATTTTTTAAACGCTTGTATAGTGAAAACTTTTGTGAGGAACATAATTCAGTCTGGTTTTTAGACGGATTAATAGATACATTCAGTGCTACTAATTAATGTAACCATTTTAAGAGATTGTTTAAATTGAGTCCAGACAAATGTCGACGTGCTTTCATGATAATAGTGTTTTCAATCCTCGTCATATTATTTTTTATTTTCTTTATTTATTATCTATCAACAACGCTGCGCAGGGCTCCTTTTTTCTATTCTGGAGGGTAAAAGGAAACGAACGAACGCACCTATCATATAAAGAATGTTTGTGAGTTTTGTTTTTGAAGCGAGGGCTGCGCCCCGAGCCCGCCGCTCCCTTTTGTTTAATAAGGGGCAAGTTTAAAGTGTGTATCTGTGAGTCTGTGGTATCATAACCCAACAAACAAAAATTGGTCTTGTAGTGGCTTAAACGGCTAAAAATAATATTCTTATAAGAGCCGCATTACCGCTAATAAGGGTGCGTTTGGGCACAAATTATAAGAACAATAACTTTATACCCCGCTTATAGCTTCCTTATTGTCTGCTTTTTTTTCTTAAACGTCTCATATTATGACAAGTAACAAGGATAACTTCCATATAATGGCAAGAAAAAATCTCGTAAAAGTCAATACATCTTATAAGAGCCATTTATAAAACGTTAATAAGGGCGATCACCCTTATACATGTTTTATTATGTTCCGATACAAGGGAGTTTAACTTATTGCGGCAAATCAAAGTCTCTTAAAAATCCGTTGGCCCTTATAGCCGTCTGTTTATGATTCTGCAATAAGTCTTTTTTTAAAGTGATTTACATTTTCGTAACAGTTTGAAGAAGAAAGACAAACGTCAACCATTTTATTGGAAAGTGAACGGTAAGTTATTATTTTATGTAGTTTATTTACCTGACTTATGTGCTTGTGTATAGTGAAAAGTGCATGGGAATTCAAATGCATGATAAAAGGTGGTACGCTGTGTGTTATAATATCAACCCGCCCTCGAGTTTAAGCTGTTTTTGTGCTCCAAACGTTATTAATTATTTAGTCAGGTTATATACACTGCTATTATGAGGGCAAAACGATTCGCACATCCTCTACAAGGAGTCTATGAGACTGAAGACTTTATAATGGCAACGTTATATTACTTATGCTTTCGCCATTTTATACATCGTTAGGGTTCCTTAACTCACGAACAAAATCATTTACCTAGCTAGTCTTGTACCTTAGTCTTGTTTTTATAATATAAATTTATTTTTCACTTTTCTCTATAGTTCAGTTGGATGGAAGAGATCTATATAGGGATAAGCTCGGTTTGTGCACTAAATTTTCAGATTGACACACAATTTTAATTGTAAGTAGGTACACCATAAACGATGTAATAATAATGTTTATTAATGTTTGTCCGTAGACATTACAATGGTTGTGTACATATTGGCAGATATTGACAAATTTTTGAAAAGAGAAGATCTTAAATTGCATAATATTATGCGCTGGCCATGGAAGTGGACACATTTTATTCTAAGAAAGGAATGTTTTAATTGTGCACATCCGACCCATTCTACTTTACCTTTACACTTTGTGATTGATCGTGAAAACATAAAGGTGTTGCAACTATTCACTTTCATTTTGTGCCAAAATTGTGAAGAATATTTGATTTACGACCACTTTATTCAAGATGAATGCGAATATTGTAATATTAATTAATTGCTAGGTAAGTTTAGTAGCTTGCAATTTGTGTAAATCTAGTTGAGAATATATATCCATCTCCTTCCCACACAGCTACGGTAGGTACGAAATCAGTCATTAGTCGTCGTGTTTGTTTAGTTAGTCAGTGTCGCTTACGAGCTCGGGCCGGACAGACGACGCGACGTGTACGAACACGACACGTAAACAATTGACCGCGTGTGCTATGCTAAATAGGTATTTTTTTCAATTCTTAGATTATCTTATCAGAAACTAAAACTAATATTGTTCAGGTATAACTAAGTATTGGGTATTTTACGCATTGTGAGAGGCGAGGCGGATTTTTAACTATCTACCAATAGATAATATCTACTATAGGCTTTATGTAGCTGTGTGGCATGTTTTTCACCTGTTTGTCTTGTCTTCTTTTTATCTTGTTATTTTTATTTTACTTTGTAATTTGTAAAACTATGTGTGTGCGGTCGTGGCGTCATTGCGCCGTGACTTCACCAAATGGCCGCAACGGAAGACCAGCGCTGGCTCTGCCAGCATCACGCTGAGTTGCGACCATTTCGTGACAAGTTATAATTTTGTGTTTTAATTGTTTTGTATAATTAATGTGTACACGTCACGAATAAATAATTTCTTTTCTTTTCATTCAAATCGGTCCAGTAGTTTCGGAGATTAGCCCGTACAAACAGACAGACAAAAATAAGAAATCGGGATATGTTCTATTGCACTTCTAACATCCTCCTGACTCGATTTTTGCGTTTTTTTTAATGTACAGACGTACATTCGACCTAGCTACAGTTTTATTATAATATGTAAGTATAGATATATATGAAATCACCTTTTATAAAAGCCCTCGCGGGTGAATCGCATATAAATGCTCTTATACCAACTTCAATCGTCACCTGCTCTCCAGTTAAAGTGGTAATTATGAAACCATTCTCAATTTGCTTCATTTCATCGACAAAAGGTTTTAAATATAAGTTTAAGTCGGCAGGTTTTGATTTCCCTTCATATATTCCCACCACGATAGGTGATATATTTTTAATTTCAGTAATGTTGCACAGTATTGGCCAAAGTTGATGATTCGAGCTTTTATGTATCGGTAGGCCATCGATATTGAAATTCAAGGTTATTTTCTTGGGCACTTCATAGTTTTGTAAGGTTTTTTGTAATTGTGCAACTAATCCATTATGCCAATAATGTCCAGTACCAATTTCAGTAATGCATATTTCTATTTTATTTGTATTGAGCAATGTACGCGCATCCAATGGCATTTGGTTTGGTATTACATGATGTAACATTTTTAATAAATCACTTAAAGCGATATGGGAAATGTTGAATTTCACTGCCCATTCTCTGAGGTCACTACGGATATCAATATTCTTAAACTCTTTATTTAAACATACGTCTATATCGCTATCACTATCACTACAATTATATTCTTCCTCACTGGATTCCTTGTCATTTTCATTTTCTGTGAAATAATATTCTACGGAACCACAGGCTGATTCGTTGGTATCGGCTTGGTCATTTTGTAGTACCATAGGCACTGAGATCATAGGAGTACAAGTGGTGGGTGTAGTGCTCACAACCATGTTTTCATAGACCTTTTTCACTTTTCTTCTGTAACTACCGCTCCTTTTCAATTTCTTCCAGTCTTTTGAATCCATTTTGAAATGTAAATTCCGCTGCGTAATAAATTCACACAATCTGCTGTTTTTCTCAAAATGGCAAATCTAGTCATATAAAACATTGTAATATAACCGAATAGAGAATAATATCTTTATAATCTCTGTATAAGGGAATATGGATTGCTTTCATCCTTGTAAAGATCATATAAAATGTTAGAATTTGTTTGTTGGATAGACGTCGTATCAAATGCTTCTATAAGTTTAAAAGCTCAATAGTTACCTTATGCATTACTTTTATAAGAATCATTGGCCATATTAAAAGCCTTTATATAACTTCGAGTTTTATACGGCTAAAAAGCAATGTAACTAGCCTCTATAAGAAGAACAGATTTCGAACCCTTATTGTACCCTTATAAGTTGGCTATATTAACGTTTACCCAGCAAAATTATAAGAATATAGGTAATATTAGCCAAATCTTCTTATAATGTGCCATTATAAGGAACATTGACATAATGAATGCTCTTTTATAACAAGTATAAGAATTTAGACCTTATAGACTTAATTTTATAAGGTTAGTTTGTTTGTTGGGAACTCCCAAACTGATGTACCAATTTGTACGTGATTAATAGTTAGTTTAATCAGGATGATCCTTAGTTGTCTTTTGTGAAACCGGTCGAGCAGGTTAAGAGATATCAGCTATGAAAGAAGAAGTCGCGTATATGTTGGGGTTTTATCTATTTAATAGTTATATACGAAGATATCGCATGAACTAACTTCTTGGCCTGATTGTGTAAAATGTGGTTATAGAATTACAAACAATTTTTTTCAGATTTTTTGGTATTTCTGTAGCTCTCAGCCTACCCTACTCTGGGAATGAAGGCGTGATGTTATGTATGTATGTACAGCACGAGAATCACACAAAGTTACGTGCAAAAAATAGTTATGTCATATGAATATCATACAAAAATTCCAGTCTCCCGGGTGGTTACCCGTTCAAGGTCTAACCCAACCCATGCGACGGCCGTGCCTGTTGACTCTCATTATAAAACACTGACCTTGCTCTACAAGGCCCGCCTATGTACTCATAATAACATGGTTAACGGTGCTTTTGTCATTATAATTTTACCCGGTGCAAAGTTGACATGACTACGTAAACATGAGGAGTGTTTTATGAGTTGTAGGTTACGAGCGTAGCACTGTAGCATTTTTCCTCTTCGTACCAAAAATCTGCTACGAGAAGTGAGTCAAATGTTTATTTTATTAAAACATTTATAACGGGATTATTTTGCGTTTTGTTGCCATAATGGAACATGATGTATTCTTTATTTGTTGTCAAACTAACACCAGAGTCGTGTAGACAAACACTTAATTATGTAATCTTTATTGCACAAAAAGCATAATTTGCAGACTTAATGCCTAATGGTTTTCTCTACCAGTCCGCCAAATAATCAAACAGAAACTAACACTTCATCAGTGTGGGGGTGCAATATGGGGTTACTGGGATTATGCACTCTTTTTCTATACATGTCAAAGTCGGTTCTCTATTGTATCGCCGAAAATATTATTGCCGAATTTCACTTCCCAACCAACGTTTGGCCGAATTTTATTTTGCCGAATCATCATATGGCAACTTGTTACAATCATTAGTTTCATTTGCCAACCTCACGATTGCCAACTTATCGTTTGTTTTTTTTTATATGGGCACTTATTAAAATGTCATTTTTCACATAGCCAAATGGTTCAATTGGAATAATATACATTTCGTGGTGTATCGTTAACCAAATGTTTATTTAACAACGTTCCTATGACATAATAAAAAGAACTGTGACATACATAATGTTAATACCAGAAAAAAAATTAAGCTCGCAGTGCCCTTCACGCGGCTCCATAAAATAAAAAACTCTTTTATGGGTAATTGTATTAGGTTCTATAATAAGCTCCCAAGTAATGTTACTGAACTATCAGTAAATAAATTTAAGAGTTACGTTAAGCGTAAACTGATTTCTAAAGCATATTATAGTATTAAAGACTATATTAATGATAACAATGCTTGGGACTGAATTGCTTGTAATAAAATGTTTAGTCCTTACGACAAAAGGTTGCGAACGTCGAAAAAAAAAAGACATCCGACAGAGTTTCTTACAGGTTCTTCTCTGATCGGTCGCGATTTGAACCTGCAGTCAATTTAGGCTAAGTCGCTACTATGACGTTCAAAAGAATTTATTATTTGTAAACCTACTTGAATAAAGATTATTCTGATTCTGATTCTGATTCTAATGTTTGAATTACTGCTGCAATACGGTAATGTATCGATCTTGCACCAAAAGTGCGTGTGCTAGATTTTGAAAAAGCTGCAAATCTGAGTCTTCGATCTAATTTTGAAGCTTCACTTACGAAAATTGTATACAGGTTTTTTTTTATTATATTATATTATATAATGTACAGTATTATAAATAAAAAATAAGTTTAAAAAACTAACACCCGACTACGAAAAAAACATAATAAAAAATAAATTTAAAAAACTAACACCCGACTACAAAAAGTACAAAATAAAAAATAAGTTTAAAAAAATAAAACCCGACTGTAGAGTCCAAATTTAGGAAAATTCAACACATTGGCAGCAGGCATCTCCTCTGAGTGGAACTCAATCCATTGTGATCGTCATCCTGTCTACTAGCAAGCTATTAAAAATATTGTTTGCAAAGTTTGACAAGTTTGACTACGAACAATATTTTTAATAGCTTGCAAGTAATGGATGGAGTTCCACTCAGAGGTGATGACTGCTGCCAATGTGTTGAACTTTCCTAAATTTGGGCTCTACGTGATCATACGAACACTAGGAGAGGTTCTAGAAGGTTCTAGACACATACACATACACACAGATATACATACACAGATATAAATACACACAAATACACAGACATACATTTACACAGTCACACCGATACACGGATATACAGATACACAGACATACATTTACACAGTCACACCGATACACAGATATACAGATACACACATACACAAACAGACACATACACACAGATATACATACACACAGATGTACATACACACAGATACACAGACATACATATACACAGTCACACCGATACAAAGACATACACATACACACATACATATACGCAGATACACAAATACATAATCATACACATACAAACATACAAATACACAAACACAGACATACACACAGAATCAGAATCAGAATCAGAATAATCTTTATTCAAGTAGGTTTACTAATAATAAACTCTTTTGAAACGTCATAGTAGCGACTTAGCCTAAATTGACTGCAGGTTCAAATCGCGACCGATCAGAGAAGAACCTGTAAGAAACTCTGTCGGATGTCTTTTTTTTCGACGTTCGCAACCTTTTGTCGTAAGGACTAAACATTTTATTACAAGCAATTCAGTCCAAAGCATTGTTATCATTAATATAGTCTTTAATACTATAATATGCTTTAGAAATTAGTTTACGCTTAACATAACTCTTAAATTTATTTACTGATAGTTCAGTAACATTACTTGGGAGCTTATTATAGAACCTAATACAATTACCCATAAAAGAGTTTTTTATTTTATGGAGCCGCGTTAAGGGTACTGCGAGCTTATGTTTATTTCTGGTATTAACATTATGTATGTCACAGTTCTTTCTAAATTTAGCAATGTTTTTATGAACATACATAATGTTTTTATAAATGTATTGACTGTGCATGGTCAATATATTAATTTCTTTAAACTTATCTCTAAGCGAGTCTCTCTGGCCCATCTTGTAGACAGTGACACAGACATACAATCACATAGACACACAGATACATAGACATACAAATACAAGACATACAGATTGACAGTTACAATACAGATATACAGACACACAGACATACAGACACATAGATACACAGACATACAAATAGACATTTACACACAGATATACAGACACACAGATATACAGACACACGGATATACAGACATATATATATAGACACATTGACACGCATATACACTGACATACAAATACACATACACAAACGTACACACAGATATACAGATACACAGTCATACAAATACACAGATACACTCCCTCTTTTTGCGTCGGAGGTTAAAATATTGTGTTAAATACAACTCCAAGATATTGCTCGGGAACTACAGTTTAGTTTCACATTCTATTTCTTTTTCCAGTTTTTAAACCTCGCTCCATATTTCATTCAAATCTGTTTTACAGTTCATCCGTAAAAGTATAACACACAGACAAACTGTCGAAAAGATAAAACAAAGTTTAAACTAAACTTAATACATTCTTTCGCCGTTTATTAAGAAAGAGGAAAAATTGAATGAATCTTTAATGAAGTATCAATAATTCAAGATGTTGCAGTTACTATTCAACGCTCTGGTTGCTTCATTATAAACTTGCCCTAGAAATTTTCGTATTACACTGGTTTGTTTTAATTAACCAAATAGTTTTATGGCTGTAATCACTCTGAAGATCAACCGGGAGAGATAAGATCCGTCCCGAGGGAATTAACCCTTCAAATTAGTAGTTGTAATAAGGCTTTCATGGTGCCGTAACCAGGCAGGAGGCCTGATGGCTTTCGAAAATTTACCAAATTGTAATTCATAACATTTATTACTCAAAATCACAAAATAAAACAGTAAATAAAATGTAACCAAATGAAGATTCGTATACGACTGACAGAAGCTAGTGACAGCTCGTTTCGACCGCTCAACTCCATATACTTCGGGTCCATAGAAAATAGAAACGTTAACGGCTAACATCTTGGCTAGGCCACATTATCGTAAAAGTTAGGAATTTTCGAAAATTTACAAATTGTATAGAATAGACGTAACAGGCTAACGCGGTAAATCATCAGTTGGTCAGTTTTCGAAAGTGACTAACGTTCGCTATGCATCTTTTCTAGGCCTTACGTTCGTGCCTTATTTTACTCAGCAAAAAAGATAAACCAAATAAGATTGAACAAAAACTTACAGTGTGACTTTATTGTGATAACTTCATCAAATCGTCGTTTGATAATCAAACGACGGCGGTGCCGGTTAATTAAGTTTTAAGTCTAGAACTACATAGCTAGGTATAGAACTACGCACAGTATTGTATTATGTTATAAGCAACATTATAATTTTGGTTTAAATTATATTTATCGATTCATTTTGATAATGTATATACAAAAAAGTACAACACGTAATAAAAAAACGAATATAATAATATGAATATAATGCTTTCACTTCCTTTTACTTATTTTTAGGATTCCGTAATCAAACTAGGGACCCTTATAGTTTCGCCATGTCCATCTGTCCGTCCGTCCGTCCGCAGCCTAGCGCAGAGACTCTTAGTACTAGAAAACTGTAATTTGGCATGAATATGCATATCAGTCACGCCAAGAAAGTAGTACAATAAAATGTAAAAAAAAAACACGGTACCTCCTCACACGGTTTGTGACAACAGTTTTTTTTGATTAGGTAATCCATTTATGAAATATTAAACTTAAAAGCGCTAATTTTTGTTAGACTCAGGTGTGTGTGTGTCCCCTACAGCCAAAACTACAAATACTAAAAATAAAAATAAAAACTTAAATGAACGAACATATAACGAATTTTAAAGGAAATCTATCACGACTAAGTAGACATCATTGGTTCTTGAGATACAGAAGATTAAAGTGTTTATACCAACAAAAATCTTCTAAGATGGCACCAATTGACTTTAATATTTTATTTGATAGTTTAGCTTGCACCGTCTACCAATTTATTTCTGTTTCTTTTATCTTCTCTTCTTTGTAAGGTTGCCTGGAAGTGATCGCTATTTAGCGATAAGACCGCCAATTGACTCACTTAGTAACATTTTTTTTGTATTTTACTTTTCATGCTGTGTTGTTCAATAAAGAATACCTGTATTGTATTGTACGTCATTATCTAAATCACCAAATGTAAAATTTACTGTAACTGAAGAATTGTACTGTAATTTAAAGTAATGTGACTCCAGATAATTATGGCCTTCTTTGCCGCTGATCACCATCTGTAACATTCTCCTCTCGGCTTGCCTTACCCCTAAATTGGGTCAACCATTAGGGGTTGTCCACTTTTACAATCTCTGACAGTTTTATATCCAACGTCAGGCGGCTGGTTACTATCCGGCCGCCGAGAAGAAATTATCGAGAGAAAAAATTGTCTTGAATTGATTGATGAATACATCTTTTTCTACCAACTAGAACATACTCGTATAATCAGGGATATGATTAAAACGAGATCAATTTACTGCAGATGTAAGTACCACTGCTCACCCGTGGTCCGGCTCCCTGGTCTGGCTAACCAATCTTTCTATTTCAAAATCAAATTGAACAGAGTCGACGGACCTCCTACTGTATATCTAGGTTTTTTGGCTGAAGAACTAACATAACCTAAACCTACCTCGTATTTTTGACACTAACATTGGTCAGCGGACCACGAGCGATACTACGTTAAAACGACCACTTTACGGTCATTTCCCTACAAAAATTTAGTGATTTGATCAAAAGTCTTTTTTTGGTGAAAAGATGAAAATGAGAACTCGAGATTCCCATTTCCTTAATATACTCGTATTAAGAGTTTTGATCAAAGCCCTGTCTTTCTCCTATCCCTGCGTCACGTTACTTTAAATTAGGTTTTATATCTTACTCCCTTTATGCATAATACCAAAGTAATGAATTTAGTTTCTTGTTGCCAAATCGTGCGGACAGCCCAAGATGGTTCGGACACTAATTGGTTGCAGTTGGGTGCGCTCCAAGACAACTGCACGAAATGGACTAAATTTAACGTTAAACCTATTTCGGTGCATATCTGAGCAAGTTTATATTAGAGATAAATCTATTCCGACGAGACTCTAACCCCCTTTCTTACAAAGTGAGATGCAAATGTCACAATTGCAGATAAGGACAAAGCATGTCATAAGCTACCCCACGTTATTCTACGTTTATAAGCAATTGTAGTGGTGGTAGGACCCTGTGCAGGGTCCGTCCGGATCGCTACCACCATCTTATCCATTAACCACCCGCCAAGCAACAGTGTTCGCATTGTTGTGTTCCGGTGTGGGGATAAGACAACCGGTGAAATTACTAGCATAGAGGCATTCCATCTTAGTCCTCAGGGTTGGGAACGCATTTGAGGTCTTAGGATTATAGTCTTGAGAATTCAAATGTCTATGGGTCTCAGATTCCACTTACTATCAGGTGGCCTGAGTGCTCGTGTGCCTTCTCCTTAACATAAAAAAGGAAGTAAATAAAAATAAATAAATAAAATAATAAATATCACGGGACAATGTCATACAAAGACCTAGTTCCAAACTAAGCTCTAGGCTTGTACTATGGGTTATATAAAGAAATACTAAACTTAAATACATAGGAAACATCCAAGACTCAGGAACAAATAATCGTGCTCGACATACAGATATTTGCCCTCACAAATCCTTTTGAATATGCCTTGCACCTTTAACCACTGTATATTTGTTTGTCCCGCCTCAACCAACGGATCGACGTCTAAATCGCTATTTTTATAACTCCGAGAAGGACAAGCGGTAAAATTATACTGAAATAGCGAACAAGGACAAAATCTAGTTTAAATATTTTAAACAACGACTTATTCACGGCAATAAGTCCGCAACATCTATATCCGAGTATGTTTCGGAGACTTTCTGGGAGAGCTTCATTTCATTTGTTTCGTGAAACATTACATTAAAAAACATTTCTTACTAATATAACGCACACACGTTTAGGTGTTTGTTTATCAACAGTCACCTATTTGTAAATATTTACCCAATACACACACATGTAAATGGTAAAACTTTGCAATATCTAGGGCACGGGGTAAGAATTAGTCTAGATTCCAGCTGCACTACACTGAGCAAACGTTAGAACTTCCTACTTTAGAAATAGCTCTGGGTAGGTACATATATCGCGTAAATTACTAGTTGAATATAATAAAATTAATCTACGTGATCTTAGGGCCTTATTAAACAAGTGATCTTGAGTAAGATGTCCTTCTCAAGACGCGTTAGTTTTCTATCACTTGACATATATTTTGACTTGATTTAGTGGTGTTAGGACCTTGTGCAGGGTCCTTTCAGATCGCTACCACCACCTTATCAATTCAAATTTTATTTCCCAATATAAAGTCCAGTATAAATTGCACAGCATGTCAAATTATACGTTATTATCCTTAACCTAACAAGTGTTCTGGTGTGGAGATAAAACAACCTTTGAAATTATTAAGATAGAGTCGTTCCATCATAGCCCTCAGGGTTAGAAACGCATTTGTAACCTTAAAATTATTGTTTTGAGACTGCAAATCTCTTTGGGTCTTAAATCCCACCATCAGGTGGTCAGTGTCCTTAGTCGAGTGTCTGAGAACAACCGCGGATAGACGGAACCCTAAAAAGCGATCTGAAATACCTAAAAGAGTATTTACTAAAACATTATTCTCGTCCTTTTCTTTTTAATGACTCGTGAGTCGATTGGTGAGTACTTAGTTTTAACGTTCGTTTTAAACATGTAAGCATCAGCCTATCGAGTATTATCATTTTTGTATTATAAAAGCGTGACAAACTCGTAGTCCTTCCAGCAACACAATCTTTTATCAGAATTTCTGTCTTATGGAAAACCCAACCAAAAGATTACTCTTCAAATAAAAATAATAAAGCATTGTTTTAAGAGTTTTGTTTCTGACGGATGTAATTACACACCGCATTAAACAGGCGATGCACATACGTTTTTTCAATAGTAAGGCTTTCTATTATACTGGGTAAACCATAATGCCTTTAACATTTATTGTATGAAATAAATAAGAGCTCTCGTAACATTGAAAATACGATAGCAGTTCAAAAGCAATATATCTTTACCGACTGGAATATAGCCCCGGAACCCTTTTAGCGTAAGTATAAATTACGGAAGACCGTTTGTGAATTGCAGGGTATTTCCAAAACTCTAAATATTTAATAGTACTTACTGCACAAG
This sequence comes from Acleris holmiana, assembly GCA_949316455.1. Taxonomy (NCBI): domain Eukaryota; kingdom Metazoa; phylum Arthropoda; class Insecta; order Lepidoptera; family Tortricidae; genus Acleris; species Acleris holmiana. The sequence continues at coordinate 16,895,529 of OX438768.1, forward strand.
GAATAGGTATTTCACTCAAAAAGCTATCAGCCATATCTACATTTTCCAAGGCAATAAGCAAATATCATTTGCATTTCTCATCTAAGCTTTAAATCGAATTTGTTATAAAATCTAACTTCATGCGCGCGAAGAAATATGATGCCAGAGTTCGGAATCATTTGTATTTATGATCCACAAAGTTCAAAAGTAATCATCAATTCTTCATACAAAGTTGTATATTGTTATTGTATTTCTTTTCAGGTAAGCCCAGAATACTGAAGACAGACAATAGCAAGTTTTTAGGATCGAGAGGTAAGTGGAAAGTAAAACAATACGAGAAAGTAAAATCATTTTTGCAATTTCAATGATAATAGATGAATTTGAAAATTTTCTAAATATTTAATGCATTATTAATTTCTAAAACAAATAATTAACGTCGACAACGAAGATTTTTTTTTTTGCTTTCTCTTTCTGTATAACCGGCAATGTCCGCGGGCGGCGTTCTGCCCGACTTCGACGGAATAAAGCTGCATCCACGCTGGAACGGGCTTGTTTTCATTTACAACATTCCACGACAACGGCGAAGTAGGATTAAGGTTTATCTAGTGCGATTCGCAGGCAAACGAGACACAAAAAAAAACAGTTAAAAACAGCATTTTTTCATAAATACGCCTTGCATTTTTCACAAAATATTTAAAGCCGTTGAATTCTCTGAAATAAAAACCTTGCTCGTTTAGTATTAAAATGGCTTATCTCGTTGCGTTCAATGTGCTGTGCTGGAAAATGTTTTTACATATTCTTGCTTCTTCATAAACCTTGAAGTAATGGGCGAGCACGGGAGGATGGAGAAGCAAACGTGGAAAAAACAAATGATGTATCCATAGATAAGAACAACGCTGTCTCTTGGCTTACCACGGCAAAGTATGGCATAAAGGTACCGGTCGACCTTACAAGTAGCTGCACTTTAGTGCTTTGTCAATTTAACGTTATGTTTGAACTGCTGCACATCTATCAATTGCGTTAAAGCGACAGGGTACCAAAGTGTGCAGCAACTTATAAGGCCGACTGTAACGTGGACAATTTTGAGAAATTATTCTGTTTTAAGGTTGTCTGATGAGTTTTCGTCTCAATAGGCGCATTATTCTTCATTAGTTCGATTTCAATCAACTCGCTGCTCTCTAGAATGAATCAACACTATTCGATTGATTTGAATCATTAAATTTACTTCAACAATAAACTGTACTGAATAGATTGGTTCTGAATTCTGATTTGACGTCGCAATTTGCACTGATTGGCTTTGGCGACAAAATGGCGTGGCGTTATCGCTTGTAACATTCTAGCGAAGTGAATTACCCGCAAATGAATATGAATAATTTAGTTAACCAGCTGCTATGCTGCCTGAATATTGTATTTACTTTAGTAAAACTGCTTTAAAACTTTACCAACAACAAACAAAATGCAATCAAGTTAACAATGGAGGCTGATGAGTTACATCACGTGGCTTTGTTAAATGAATTTTAATTTTGAAAAGCAAGAACAATTTCCTGGTGAAAAAACCGGGCAAAAACATATCGGATCATTAACAGCGTTGGTTTCGTTATTACATTCATAAAAAAATATAACAAAATTTTAAAGTTATTGGTTCCACACTAGGTAATGCCTGCCACGTGGCAACCGGATTCGGAATAAAACGTTCAAAAAAACAACAGTTTACTATCTACTAGTATCTACCATTCCCAAATTATTTAACTTGAACATATGAAGTCTTTAAGACTAACTTAAACTAATCTTACAATCGTAAAGTACGAGTATGGCACAATTATATAGCATTGTGCTAACTTAGATGGTTTTTTGTAGGTATAAACACTTTAGCCTCCTGTATCTCACAAAGCAATAAAGTCTACTTAGTCGTGATAGTTTAAGATAGTTTTCAGGTTTTTTATTACTTGTAGTTTTGGCTGTAGGGTGAAGGGGGGACATGTAACTCTAACTTTTGTTTATTGATAATTTCATATACGTGTACATAGTGATTATTAAAGAGATATCCAATGATACCATATTCAACGTGATAATGTAAGAAAAATACCTTTACTTTACTTGTATGGGAGGTACCCAAAAAAACGTATTTTTTTCAAGGTTTATTTTACAACTTGGTCGTCCATATTTAAATCTACAACTGTGCCAAATTACAGCTTTGTGATACCAAAAGTCTCTGAGTAAAACCGCAGACGGATATGGCGAAACTATAAGGGTTCCTTGTTGACTTCGGAACCCTAAAAAAGGCCATGATTCAACTGAGCTCGTAATAAAAAAGGCGGCCAAGTCAGACTCACAAAGGGTTCCCTACCGTTATTGTATGCCCTTTCATTTTAATTTTATTAATTTTTATCACACTTTAAATTCACTCTCTGTGAAAATTTTAACAATCTACCTGTTAATGTTTATGAGATAACAACCCACTTACAGACAGACGAACGAACAACAAAGGCATAGTTAGGGTCCCGTTGGGTACAGGGACCTAAAAAGGATATAAACTATGGACAGAATATCGATGTTCTAGATAATTTATATTTAGGAGTAAACTGTATTGTAGCAGTCATACTTAATTAGTTGATTTAAGATAAAAAATAAAATAATATCACGGGACAATGTCACACAAATTGACCAAGTTCCAAACTAAGCTTACGGCTTGTATGTACTATAAGTAATAGACAACGATAAACTTACTTATTGTGATAATTGAAAACCCGAAGGTTCGGTTTATTCTTGATTACCTTCTCTGGGTTCCCAGACTCCTAGATATGTCAATAAAACACTCGAAATTAATTATTCACAGCGTTTTATTTATTTATTTTGTGAGATACGTTAACATGGCTGTCAGCCCGATAATGGAAGAGAAGGAGGGGAGGGGAAGGTGTTGCTAGTTAACAACATTACACATGGATGCGTTCAGTTACTACACTGTTATGAAGAGGAATATATTTTATACTTAAATATTTACATAGAAAACAACCGAAACTCAGGAGCAAATACTCGTGCTCGTCACACAAATATCTGACCTTGCCGGGATTTGAACCCGGTACTGCTAGTTTAGAAGGCAGGCTCACTAGGCCAACGTGTCGTTAATTATTATTTTAAATATGCAAAATCTTGCATATTTGGATTCTAAACCCTTTCATTACCTAAATTTAGGTGAGGGAAGATGGCCGGTTGAAAGATGTCCGCGTTTTTACATTTTATTTATTCTGTCTGTCACTTTACATTTGCGAATCACAGCGGAATAAAGCAGTAGACCGCCATTATCATAAAAAAAATCTAGATCATCGACAAACTAGAGTGGTTTGTTGCTTCATTTTTCACTTAGACCTCAGAAGATTTATAATATTGGTCACTAAGGATCCTAGTTTCTCACTCATACCACGAATTTGGCTCCACATTCTATGGATATTTAGTAGCCTGGCATAGAACGTGGTAATGGGAGATTCTTCCAGACATTTCCTGTTAATTAATGCCTTAAGGAAGATACATACGCATCAATCTTCTTTCATGAGTAATAACATGATAAAACAATTTGTTCAGCGAGCTATAAACAATCTCAATACCATTTTACGAGTATTACCGATATAATGTCTTTTTCATTTGATGGTATATGTTATAATAAGGGGTATCTATCGTTTCATCGAAACACCTTTCATTGAACGTTTCATTTTATCGAACGCTATTTTCTGCTGAAACCATAATGTTTTCAGGGTATCTTGAATATCTAACCTAACCTAACCTAGGTAATAAATGTTTAAAATACCGTGAAAACATTATAGTTTCGGCATAAAATAGCGTTCGATGAAATGATACATTCAATAAAGTGAAATTTGATGAAGTGATGAGTTACCTATAAATAAGACATTGACTTCATACAGACACGCGCACGACTTTACTATTTATAACTTCCGACAAAAGAACGTGTGTAATTGTATGTTTGCGTATCTGTGTGTCTGTTCTGTAGTTTCGTAATACGATTAGATTTTTATGTTTTTTGGGCGTTTTCCAAAAAAATACCTATAGTTAAGGACAAAAATTAAGAACAGTAATTTTTCCAATACGTCACGAATATTAACTATAAGAGAAAAAGTGGCATCTCAGACAAAACTCCTGTAGCAAGTTCAACCATATAACTAACAGGTGAGGTTTGAATCTGCTATGCTTATTTAATTTGAAATACCGCCTGTTAGTTTATGAGGGCAGTATATAAAAATATGACTAATTTTCGTGACGTAATGGAAAAATTACCGTTGTTAATTTTTGTGCTTAAGTACAGGTTATTTTTTTTGGAAAATGCCCTTTAAATTTGTGGTTAATTTAGCGATATATAATATAGAATAACACGCCTGAGAACCAGACGCCATACCGCATCACATCAAACTAAAGCTCTCACCCACGTAACTCCATCACAACTACAAGCCAACGTAATACGTAGGTATCTTTCCTCAAAACTCTTCACGTACAACGCTAACCAAAATAAAAAATTGCGGGTGAATTGCAAAAATATTGTACATAGTTAAGGCCCTAATTGATGTCAATGATTAATTGACCCAAAATGTTTTTCCTTTGTGTAACGAAGATTAACCATACGATTGTATGACTAATTTCGTTACACAAAGGAAAGTTGTTTTGTTTCAATTAAACTTTGACATCAATTAGGTCCTTAACTATGTACAATATTTTTGCAATTCACCCATGCCTCTTCACATACCTAAATCCACTATATTTTGATTTATACACACCAAACTAAACAGAGCTCCATTTATACCAGAATGGAAGTGATCCGAAGTTAGCAAGGTACTTAGCTACCTAAACATATTATTTTGTGACTAAAAAAAAGGGAAAATAGGTTATGTTTGGGTCATATACACTCTTAAAAACAAAATTTGTCTCTCTTGTGGCCAATAGTTAAAAGCTTGTGTGCATATAAGTTATGTTTTTATATGATAGGTCTAAAGCAGTCCTGGGCCTCTATTCAGGTGCGTTAAAACGATATCGTGTTTGACACTTTAAGAATCGTTTATGTCACAGTCACCATTATTGTAAATGACATAAGAGTTATCAAAAACTTGACAATACGGAAACAGGTCAAAAACGATATCGTTATAACGCAGTTGAATAGAGGCCCTGACGCCGTTTATGCGGGCTTAGCCAGAAAATTAGGCCTTAAAATCTTTAACTTTCGGTGTGTCCACAAGAAAGACGGTAACCTAAATCTGTGTATGACCCGTTTAGATTCATTACTACAACTTCCTATATTTTCACTAGCGTAAATTATTTTCAAAAACAGACCTTATTAGCATTAGGGTCTTACTACTAACTCTTGCACTATGCTTCATGTAAGTATGTTGTCTTTAGTGCAAGCGTGTTGTGTGTGTGTTTTGTGTTGTGTGACTATATAGGCTGGCGCTTGTAATCTAGGCCACTGCTAAATCACGCCAGTCAAGTTTATGTGAGAAGTAGCTGTGAAATGGCCACGGAAAGAACGCTGAAACATTGTTCTACTGTCACGGCACGTGATACATGAACTGTGTTATAAAGGATTTTTCACATGAAATACTTCAAGCACTTGTCGTGAGTGCACGGCTGTAAAAAAGCTATTATGTTCACCGAGACAAGGACAAGTTAAAATATGTCTCTAGTGGTTCCACTAAAGATTTATATTCCAGTTTTATAAAAGTCTAAAGTCTAAAGTAGCGTCGCTTTAGACGTAATCTCTAGTGGCTACACTTGAGGAACGAGCAAAAGTTTCTGATTCTTGCAGTGTAACATATAAAGTAACAAGTAACTAAATAACAAATAACTGATTTTTTATGAAAATTGTAACCCAACTTAGCCAGAAATGAGCTCGTTTCAACGCCAATAACAGCTCTTGATTTGTGAACCGATTTTCATGAAAACCCCGCATTAACATCTGTTCACACATTTGGGTACAGACACACTGATACAGATTTATTTATGATAAAATATTAGACATCAGATAGACAAAGGTTTTATATACATTGCACCATTCTATGAGACAGGGGTATAATATAGCGCTAATAGATTCCCTCAAGGCTATCGTGCAAAACCGCTATGGCACCGGACAAGATGCTTTCGGGGAACGTTATCGTGTTTGAAAATGAATAGGATTGACGTAAACTGCCGGACGGTCGTATTGAGCGTTTAATTCAATACCGTTTTCGGAAATCGTTCACGTTAGCGTTATGCAACTTGCCTATGGCCCATGCGGATTACCTACCTATCGTTAGTTTCTATCGCCTTAAGACCTGATTTTAAATTAAATTTAGGTAGTGACCGAAGTGATATTTATAACATTCTGAAAATATACACAAAGGAACTGAATCCTATTCTCCCGTTTCTTCAAGACACTAGTTACGAAAGGATGACCGACGATTAAAAATTGATGAATGTGGAATTATTTAGATCATATGATCTTGCACGTACGTTCTTCAACATTGTGCTATTTAATATTCAAAGGTATGAATGATACCTTGCAATAAAGAATTATATTTTAAAGGCCCGACTTCAAAATAGTAATATATACGTAGATCAAATACATGTGTCATTCCGGCATTGCTGCAATAGCCATCAAATTCCTTAAATAGTTTGAATGGTGCGAAATTCTTTTTCGGGAAATTCATCCATCGCATCTCTGTGTCGAGGCTCATACAAACTTACTTTGCAGTCTGTTGAAGAACGATGCAACTGCGTTTATAACTGTGAGCGTATGCTTGAACCTTAACTCTGTGCTGGTTGCATTTTGTTGAATGTAATGTCCTATGTAATTGTCCTTTACTGTGTTGGAATAAATTTCGTCCGCAGAGATTTAGATGCCTTTGAAATCCTTATGTTAAATAACATAAAACTAGAAAAGTATCCATTAAGGAGTAAAATAACATCTTTGAAAAAATATGACAGTCCATTACTTATCTTGATATGTAGATAAGACTGTCACTCGCATCACTGGAAATTGAATCTCATTCGGATAAAATATCAAAGGTTATCAACGCGAGCGTCGACGGAAGCTTCAAATGTTAAGCTTGTTCACATACAGATGTTATATGATATTTGCTTTCAAATGTAATAATATAATGCATAAAGGGTTTCTTTCTCTTGAAAATGTTTTAAGGAAATATTTACATGTTTAATTTTAGAATGACTGAGATTCACGAAATCAACCAAATCAAACGTATTTTTTTCCATTTTAGTGCTTAAATTGTTTTTGAATGTATCATTTAATTAATGGGTTTGAAATAGTTGTTAGTTATGAGTATTCACATCTCTTTTAAATCTAAAATTTACTAGTCCGCAATGCCTGCATCTAGTTCAAGAAGTGTTCTTTCTTTTTTCTTGATTTCAGTGCCGCAACCAGGATATAATTTATTTTTTACTATGATGTTATTTGCTATTCCCGTCGGTAGTTTCTAGAGTATTTTATCTATACTTTCTCACTTAGGTTGTGTCTTGCAAAGTGCTTGTGAATTATATTTGAATAATGGAAATCAGCACTTACTTAGTTGAATTGGCTACCCGTTAGAGGCGTAACTTGGTCAAATTAGATCAGTAACTCTACCTTCAGGTCACTTAGGCCCGTTCATTACGAGAGTAGAGCTGGAAAATCCTGTGCAGTTCCATTTAATCTAGTCAAAATCTCTGATATGCTTAAAGTTTTTTTAAGCATACCAACGTAAAAAGAAAACATTCTTAATGTCTCTCACTGTCAAATCAAATGTTTTCGAGAAATTAGTCAGTAAATTTTGAGAAGGTTTTATTAACTTCGGAATGTTGAAATTTTCAAATTGATTTTCGTCTACATTTAAAAAAAATGACAGTGGTCGAGACGCCCGATGATTTACCCACAGTTTGTTGAATGTTTTGACGGTTAGAAAATGAATATCTGAAAGTTTACAAACAGGTTGCAAGATCAGTAAATAATGTCGAACGAAGACAGATGTCATTCGCAGGCACGCGATGAAAACAAACATGATGTGTTAACGACCAGTTGTCGACAGCCCTAGATGATGGATGGCATTGTAACACATTTCTAACTTCCTCGTTGTTTAGTTGAAGGATTTCGCAATTTCTCTGGGAATTAGTGGTTCAGAGATATAATTGACGTCACACAGCGCCTACAATTAGTAGAATCTATTTTTATTTTATGATTTAATTCCCATATTTAAAATTCACCTATGTTCGTTACCGTTTCCGAGTGAAATTCATATATGAACCAAATGACAACTTAATCAACACAGTTATTTCGAAGCAAATTAGCTGTGACAGACAAACAGATAGTCAGACAGACACGAGTAATCCTATAAGGGTTCCGTTTTTACACTGAGGCATACGGACCCTAATTAAGTAAATTTCAAGCCCTTTACCGGTAGTGTGAAAAAACTGGATATCAATCAATATACTACGAAATAGCTTTTATATTTAGTAGATATATAGATAGGTATAGCTACGGGAAACAGCTAGTACAGATTCATTTATTCACGTGGCACACTGTCGTCTGCACATTCACGCCGTATTTAACGTCCACAAGTTTAATTCTAGACGGTTAAATTCGCTTCAGCCATTAGGTTGCAGATGTGTCTTTCTACTAGCGAGGGCAGAACAGTCGTCCCCGAAGTCCTTTAGTGGCTTTGCTGTGCCAGTTAATGGTCCATTAGGCCACGGCTGCGCCAGATTCATCCACCTCGCCACCTCGTTTGTCTCCGGCAAGCCGCGAAACAGCCTTCTTTAAACCCTTATTAAGAGCGCATTAGTCGCATTACCATACAGCTGCCGCTTAAAAATATGCCTTGCTAATGACGACGAAATATTTAAGGTGGCTCGAGCTATTAAAAAAAAAACTCGTCAAGAGTAGGTACAGACGTCTCATTCTGTTGCATCAAATCTAAGACAGCTATTCCTACAACTTTTTTAGGGTTCCGTCATCAAACTAGGAACCCTTATAGTTTCGCCATGTCCGTCTGTCCGCAGCTTAGCGCAGAGACTCTTAGTACTAGAAAGCTGTAATTTGGCATGAATATACATATTAGTCACGCTAACAAAGTGGTAGATATAATGTAAAAAAGGGTACCTCCCCTTCACGTAACGTGGGGATGTATTTTTTTTTGTCGTCTTCCCCATCGTGTGGGGTACCGTTGGATAGGTCTTTCAAAAATATTTTGTTTGTGCAAAACAATTTTTCGATCAAGGAATCCGTTAATGAAATATTAAGCTTTAAAGCGCAAATTTTTGTTAGAGTCAATACTAAAAATTTGAAAAAAGTCTTAAATGAAAGCGCAACGAATTTAAAAAGATAACTATCACGACTAAGTAGACATCATTGGTTCTCTTCACCCTACACTGAGCATGGTCCGACATGCTCTTGCCCGGTTTTTCTTTTGTACGATAGCATTATTGACAGGCAATTATTGCTATAAAATGTGTAAGTTCACACACAGCGGTTATAATATGTTATACTTATAAGTACTTATAAAGTTATGAAATATTTTATAACACTACAATATTCTGCTAAATTCAGCCTTGAAAATATTTTTAAAAAATTACGATTTTTATGCGGGTACACTGATTGCTTTCAATGAAAGACTTCTCGCCCCACTACTTCATTTTTCATACCTTGACACCACCGTTTACCGTAATTTCACTGGCGGGCGAGCCGTTGTATATCGATAACACTATAACTTAAACCCTGACTTCGAAACCTTCGGTTCTGGGTTCACTCTCCGTTAGGGCAAGTATAATATAGGCTAAGAGCTACATCATTTTCTGCAAGAAAGCCTAATCATATACATTTGTCAGACAGAAAACAATTTTATCCGCTTTAATAAAATGCCTTGTAAAGATTCAGCCAATCGTCCCCAATCAAAAGAAAACCGTTAACTTTTAGGCGTATGTAATTCGATATAGAGTTGTCGAACTAGCAGGCTGTAATCCAGCCGCCTTTCTTAATATACGTGTCTTGAATCGTAAGCTGACAACTAGCCTGCCCCCGCACTTTTATTGTGCAACTTTGGCTCAAGTTGAGACGTTGAGGCTGCTAGTGCTTACTGTGACCGGAATATCTCACTGTGGAATGGCTTTATAACTTTTTTAGCTCGAACTTTTTCCATATTAGAACTTGGTAACAATGGCCTCTTTTAAATGATGCTTGTGTGATGCCATGGAAAAGAGGAAGGAAGAAACAATAAAAGTCTATATCATTCTTCTTCCAGCCATCAACTCTAAATGTTACTCCTAGCCTTTTGCGAGACGGAGCAGCTCTGCAGCACTGGTGACTCCGGTCTATTCGCGGTTTATTTTATTTTATGTTAAGGAGATGGCACACGAGCACTCAGGCCACCTGATGGTAAGTGACAGATTCTACCCTTAGACATTTTAATTCCCAAGACTATAATCCTAAGACCTCAAATGCGTTGCCAACCCTGAGGACTAAGATGGAATGCCTCTATGCTAGTAATTTCACCGGTTGTCTTATCTCCACACCGGAACACAACAATGCTAACACTGTTGCTTGGCGGGTGGTTAATGGATATGATGGTGGTAGCGATCCGGACGGAACCTGCACAGGGTCCTACCACCATTAAAACTATATCTATATTTCTTATCCAGGATTTCTTCCTTCGGATCATTATAAGTTGCAGTAAGTCGTCCCTCTTGTGAAGAAAAACGTGCCCAAGTTAAGGTATATGTACAAGTTTGCATGAACAATGAAAACGCCAAAAATACCTCCCCGACCTAATCCTACTAATCATCAATGCGAAAGCTTTTGTGTTAGTTTGTAACTCTTTCACGCTTCAACGGCCGGGTGGGTTTGGATGAAATATGGAATTGAGATAGCTTATATTATATCTAGATTACATAGACTACTTTTCGTCCAGGAAAATTTAAAAGAAACCGGGAGAGTAATGATATTCGAAATGTATTTCTGTAGCTCTGCCTACCCCACTCTGGGAATGAAGACGTGATGCTATCTATGTATGTACTCGTATGTTATATAGACGACTTTTTAGGGTTCCGTAGTTAAACCCATATACATATTAGTCACGCCAACAAAGTGGTAAAACTAATAACTTTAATAATAAAAAATGTGTTTATCCCATGCACGTACCATGGGGATGTATTTTCTCGTCGACCCCATAGTGTGGGATGTCGTTGGATAGGTCTTACAAAAATATTGCGGGTTTGTAAAAACAAATTTTAGATTAAGGGATCCGTTTCTGAAATATTACCCCCCCCCCCTACCTCCAAAATTACAAATACTTAAAATCTAAAACAAACTTATGAAAGCGCGAAATATAACGAATTTAAAAGGAAAAATATCGCAACTAAAGTGTTTATACCTACTAAAATCATCTAAGACGGCACCAAAGGACTTTAAATAGGAAATTAGTTATTACTTGTTAATTTTTATGTTTGTAGTACTTAACGGCTTCGGAACCCTACACTGAGCATGGTCCGAAATGCTCTTGCCCGGTTTTTAAAGCTTACTTTTGGTCAGACTTGTCTTGACAGACCTTTGCTATCGTCCTCATTACCTCGAGTTACTCGTAAAGTACGTTTTCACCAAAAGGCACGTCAACCACGACGTGACCAAAGCTCCGTGTTCTAGCTATCTCGTCTCAGGACGTTGCCACGTAAATGATACTTGCCCAACACAGCCATCCAAAATAAAAAGACAGAAATCCATATTCGCTACTACTACCTTTACTACCTGCAGCACAGCGATCTGATTAATCTACCACCCTGCCCATCCCTATCTCCAATAACAATAAACTGTCACCTAATGACCATGATCACAACTTGCAATTTTGCAACCAGTTTTCAGCATAGTTCTGTAATGACCAGGATTTTTACAATTTGATGAAGTTACTAGGGCTTATTTTTTTTACATATCTTACAAAAAATTATCTGAAAATTCGTTCCCCTAAATTTATATTTGAACTACGTACTTATTTAATATTATTGTTATTCCTATTATAAATAACCGGTTAACTTGTATTATAAAACTGTTATGAATAAAAAACAATTAACTTTTTCTTGACAGATCTCTGTTATCACCCCCGTTACCTCAAGTAACTGATACAATAAGCTTTCACCCAAAGGTACGTCGACCGCGTCGTCATCAAATCTCCGTGTTATCCAGCTGACCCGTGTTCAGGGCGTTGTCATGTAAATGAGACTCTCCCAAGCGCGGTGTGATTAATCCACCGCCAAGCCCTTCTCTAGCTCCAATAACAATAAATTTGTTACCGAATTACCATTTTAACGCCGCTTTTAGCCTAGTTAGTAGTAACCCTACCGAAGCTAGCGGTCCCGGGTTCAATTCCTAGTAACAAGAAACATTTGTGTAATGGGCGCGAGTATTTCAGTAGTAGAAGGAGTACTTAATTCCTGAGATTTGTATTTTTTTTATATGTTAATTTAAAGAAAAGTGAAGGAAGAAAAAGATCTACACATAAAATAACATAAGAAAAGGAGAGGAGACAACAGAATAGTGGTCATTGTTGTGTTTTCTGTCTAGTACCCATGGGATGATCATACAGCTTAGTTTAGTGTGAGTTAGTCCCCTGATATTTATTTATTGAATGAGACCCGCCCAACAGCGGTGTGATTAATCCACCACGCCCATCTCTAGCTCCAATAACAATAAATTGCTACCTAATTACCATAAGATCGCAACTTCGCAACCGGTTTCCAGCAAAGTTTTGTAATGACCAGGAAATTTCCCAATTAATGAAGGAACTAGGGCCATTAATGCAGTTTTGCCGACGGCCGACGCGACTTTGTTTTTGTAACCAGTTGGGAGTTACTTGTTAGTTTCACGCTAACATCGACTTTTGGTTTATTTCATTAAAATGGTAATTTTAAATTGAACTTTCTGCGATAATATTTACGAGTAACTTCCCCGCGATTTCATTACTTAGGGATCAATGAAACGTAAGATTAGTTTTAATCAAAAAACAAAGTAAACAGTTATTTTATCATTACGTACACACACGGGAAAGTTATTAAAATGTGTAGTCGATGTCTTTTTGGGAGAAAGGTAGGGGCCTTTTTAAACTAACTTTGAGTTCTTACCTATTATTACTATTTTTTCGGTAAAATATTATTTGGTTTTCGTATTATACGTTTGTAATTTAGTGACAAAGAAGTGAGTGAAAATATTAATAAATTCACTTCTTTCTCGTCATTCTATTTCGCGTTACTATGTTGGTACAATCCAATTACCATTTTCTGACAGTATCGCCAACAAAAAAGAAATATTAATACTTAAGAACTCCAACCTGAAATCGCAGTAACTAATCGAATACTGTATCCATCAATCGAATTTTGCAAATCTAACTAGCTCCTATTGAAATCAGAGCGTTGAATTCCAATCATAACACTGCATAGTCAATTGCCCGGAAACTGAATAGGATCTAGTTCAGACAAGTTATCGGGCACAGGCATCACAGACTGACACACAAAGCTGGTCCGAGCTGTGACCGACCTGACCCCACCTGGAACTCCTATTGTAACTTTATGCAAATCCTCAACTCAATCTCCGTCAAAACATTGACGGAATTCAAGGCCACGATTGCGCAATCTTACCAAAATATATTCGCTTAACAAATTTAATATTAATGAATTTGGATCGCAATCGAATTGTATTCCATTATATGTATTTAATATGCCTGCTTTAGAAACGGTTTTAAAATTATATTCGACAAAATGGTTGCGGTTTGAGGTGACTAGTGTTAGATTGAGATTTTATACTTTTGTTACAAGGAACCAAAATATCTACACATGTTTTGTATTGTTGTGTCGTGGAGTCTCGATCGTTAGTTACATGTTTTGCAGGAAACGTTACACTAACGAAGGTGGAGATCGTTACATGCCCAATTAGATAAAAAAGTAATAGAAATAAAATTCTCTTGAAAATCTACGTCGTTAACGAGTATTCTTACTCGTTTTCCAGGACTAGGTTTGTACAGCCGAGTTCCTGGTTTTATTTTAATTTTATAAATATGGTGAATCCTAGTTCATATTTTTAAATGGTCATGTTTTTCTCTCATATGTAAAGTTAAACGGGAGGTATAAATTGTTTGACCTTTTTATGCATGTTAACGTGTAAACTTGTTTTACTTTAAATGATATTAGTAAAGTTAGTTTTCTTCTACACGACGACACGTTGGCCTAGTCGGGAGTGACCCTGCCTCCGTCCGAAGCCGGCGGTCCCGGGTTCAAATCCCGGTAAGGGCAGATATTTGTGTGATGAGCACGAGTATTTGTTCCTGAGTCTTGGATGTTTTCTATGTATTAAAATATGTATTTTTCTATTTAAGTAAGTTTATCGTTGCCTAGTATCCATAGTAGGTACAAGCTTAGAGCTTAGTTTGGGACTAGGTCAATTTGTGTAAGATCGTTCCGTGATATTTACTTATTTATTTATTCTGTCTCCAAGCAGTAAATGCCTTAGTTTTTTTTTACTTACCTGAAAAACTAACTAACGCGGTCACATCTACGTCTAATGCAGTTAATCGTTATTGAGTAAGTTTTAACAGCATAAAACTGAAGGCAAAGGCATGCCGGCCTTGCTTGCTTGGGAGATTGCTCTCGATCCGTCGTTATCACCCTCGTACACAGTGCATCGAACCACAGAAGAGTCTTTGTCGATCATAAGTCTCATTCTTTTTAGGTACAGAAACATATTTTTACCGTTTTATACCATTTAAACTGGACCTAATTGAATATACTAAGTATATATAGGTAATTGATTAAAAATTCGCAAATTTCTCACTTCACACACACCGCGCCACAAATATTTTTATTTTACAACTTTATTATAAAAAAAAATGCGTAGGTATCAATAAAGGGGGAAAGGTGAAAAGCAAATTGGTATCGGGCGTCACGTTAAACGCCCACGACTACTTAATTTCAGGTAAAACGCCTACCCGTGTCACCGAGCAATTTCACAGCTTTTCGTTTTGATTTAAGTTATTTTCTCTTCATTAAATGGAATGACGGGGGTCGATGTTGGATACCTGTTATTTTATCGAAACACCTTTCAACGAATATCCCGCCGCATGAGTAAATTTTGTTAGTGGTCACATTTTGTAACGAGGTGTGTATATACTATGATACACCTCTTTGCATAAAACCATTCTGGTCATTTTTTTTCTGGCTTGTTATATTAAATTCTAAACTTGTGCTCTTTTAAAATTTGACGTTCGCCTGCGCGGACGCAGGTCAGTCGTTGATGAGCTCTCAATCAGTTACCATCTGTGTCTCAAAATCATTAAGTAGTGAAAGATTGATTTATATCCATATATTTTTATTTGTGTACCAGAACAAACCTTAGATAATATTCATTTT
Source organism: Acleris holmiana (assembly GCA_949316455.1). Classification (NCBI taxonomy): domain Eukaryota; kingdom Metazoa; phylum Arthropoda; class Insecta; order Lepidoptera; family Tortricidae; genus Acleris; species Acleris holmiana. Next base: position 16,910,913 of record OX438768.1, read on the forward strand.
TGATCTCGACCACCTAAGGCAGTTTTACAACATTCTAACATAAAGCTTGTCCCAAGGTTGTTTGTCAGACTTCAATCAAATCAGTTTGAAAACTATTTTCCTAGTTAGCATATTGTCTATTATTTGAATTAAGATAAAAAAAACAGATGTTAGTACTTGTATTTTCAAAGATGTCGTCAGTTAAAGAAAAGTTTCATGAAAAAATTCTGTACAAATATGTTCAGTATCGCGGTATATCTGTAAAAAACATAGCATCAGAGCTTAAAACCTCAGTAAGAACCGATCAAATAGTTTTAAAACGGTTCAGAGAGGGTGGTAGCATACAACGAAAGCCTGGAAGTGGCCGTAAACCTGGGTTTGTAAATAAAAATATAGAGAGGAACATTGTGGCAGCGTTACAGAAGAAACCTACTCTTTCTGTACGGGACTTGGCCAAAAAATACAAAAAATCTAAATCTACGGTGCAAAGGGTGAAAAAGCATAATTCTATAAAGTCATTTAAACAAGTTAAAGTACCCAACAGAAGTGCGAAACAACAAACGGAGGCTAAATCCCGGTCCAGGAAGCTCTATTCGGAAATGACTAAAAAAAAATATTGTATTGTTATGGACGACGAGACCTACTGTAAACTTGACTTCAAGTCACTTCCAGGTCACCACTATTATTCAGCCACTGATAGAAAAACTGTTGATGAAGAGTATAAGGTCATAAAAATGGACAAATTTGCAAAGAAAGTTCTCGTGTGGGAGGCGATTTGTTCATGTGGCAAACGCAGTACACCGTATTTTGCCAAAGGAACCATTAATGGTGATTATACCTGAATGAATGCCTTAAAAACGATTGTTGCCATTCATTAGGAAGCACAGTAAACCTGTCCTCTTTTGGCCTGATTTGGCCACGTGTCACTACACGAAGCGGGCAATAGAGTGGTACAAAGCAAATAGTATCGATTTTGTTGAAAAACACCAAAATCCTCCCAATTGCCCATTGAGAAATATTGGGCTCGCATGAAGCAAAAGCTTTTAAAACACAAAAGTAATGCCACGTCAGTGGAAAACTTCAAACGGAAATGGAATGAAGCTTCCAAATTAATCACCGATGATGATGTACAAAAATTAATGGCACGGGTTAAAGCAAAATTAAGGAGTTTCTGGATGAACAAAACTTAAACCGATGTTTATAGGAATAAAATGTATTTTAAGAATATTCAAATACAACTGTGTTGTAAAATTTAATTAATTTTATTATTTGGTGGGGTTTTTTAACAAGTTAATATGCGACACTTTTTTCTGGGACAAGCTTTAGACCACTAGTTTATCTCATCCTGTTTAGTTATATTCCATTCTAAGTTTCCTATCTGCATTGTTCGCAGGTGCCTTATCCTTATTTTATAATTATACATTAAATAAACGTTTCCTGCCCTGGAGATCTTCTTTTATCCTGACCCTTCCCAAAAACCCGTGACCATATCTTACCTAACCTATATAATAAATGGTTTAGATATCCTGAAACATCATGGTGCCAGTAGAAAATAGCGTTCGATGAAATGAAATTCCATAAAGTGATATAATCTATGAAGTTAAATTCGATAAATTTCTGGGTTACCGTTTATTATATTACTTAACTTCACATTTATATTCGCAATTAAACTTTATAATTAATTCTAAATTACACAAAAATAAAAATATGAACTAAACTATCCTTCGCTATTGTAGTTTTTTTTTTAATACTATTGTTGCCCGTGTTTTATATTTCTTTTTTATTCTTGTTCAATAAAGAGTACACAAACATACACACTATCTTACATTAAAACTATGAAATTATTGCAATAATCGTAATCTAATGCACGAGTAGAGGAATTTGAAAACAAAAACTATTTTATCAAGATATGCTCAATGCAAATAGAACACAGGTCACTCAACGCTTAATGGATATTTGCAATTATAAGCCTGCAAAAATATTGTCAACCCTGGATGAAATACCTTTATGCTTGTCAACCAATATTTTTTAAATCGACGTTTAATTTTTTGTTTCAATGTCTGATTGGTCGTTTTTTTCTCTTCCAAATAGGCTTACAAAGAAACGCATCTTCTAAAACACACGTATTGCTATCCATTTGGCCGTCCATTGTATCCAAACCGATATGGTTGGAAAATAGCATGAGACTTTTTAACTACACCTCTGCACTCCCTTACACTAACTTATGTGAAGCAACTTTAAACTGCGTTGTTACCCCCGTGCATCGCACCGTCGTCGAGCTACGCACGTATAAATGCACTTCGTGCCACAATGAATGCAGATACACACGCACAAAATGACGTCGTGACACATGCACAAAATGACGTCAGTTCCACACTTCTAAAACTATTAATCCACGTGGCTCATACGTAGCGTGTGTGGAATTACGGCTTAAAGCAGTAGACACACTGTCCCGGTCTCCGCTGTTCGCAGCTCGGATTTATCTCCCAGCGGAGTTCCTTTAGCTTGCAAATGACTCGCATTACACCAAAATGGCTTCATTAACCGACGCCTATCGCTGGCGCGTGCGTGCTTACGTGTCTTCGCGGAGTAATTAAAAAGATATGAGACCATTCGAATTTAAAGACGATGTCGCTAAATTAGGTTATAGGCATTGAAAGTGCATACGTGGAAGTGTGTAAAAACTGTATAAGAGTCGATTTCTCTATCAATAACAGCATCCTGTCAGATAAGATATAGATGTGTCCTTTTCTTTAATAGAACAGAGAATTGAAAGTGATATCATTAACGGTCGTTTAGGAAATGGCCATACATAGGTACTTATTAAATGTGTAAATAATTACTTCTCACTCTCCATCATCCGTCGTTAGAGTAGACTATTTTAATTCGGGATGTTATTGGCCAACTTGGCCATTGAACGGCAACAAAAATTGGTTTCACGCAAGTAATAGAAATAAATATAAGTATAAATAATATTAGGTACCTACATTATTTTCGGCGTTACTAACGTCATTCTTAGTTAAAACCGGATAAAGACAAATCGAATGATCGTGGAACAGGCCGACGCGATAATGATAAAATTATAGGTTTGGGGAAAGAGGAAACTTCGACAGATAACTTTTACCTATATTCTACTCTAAATGTCGCTAATTAATTAGCTAGCATCAAGCTAAAGATGTAATTCCGGCTTAAGAGTTTTTATGTCCAAAGTGTTCATCTATCCGTTGCTCCATTATGTTAAATGTTAACCCAAGAATGAAAAAGAAAAAGGTATGGTATGTTTTAAAATAAATATCACAGCATATAATGTGATTTGTCGCGGTGTTTGCAACAGGGAATTGACATGCAAAGTTAAATAATACGAAACAGTTTAACCGTGTGGTTTATATATGCCACAGCTTTTAATTCAAGCCTGCAGCGGCAAACTCCCTGAGACTGCACAAACTGTTCACGAGCCATAATTCCACTGCAACTTCCTCTCAACGAGGAACAAACAATACAACAACATAATCAGGGGTAGAACGTGGTAGACTAGTTGGAAATGACCCTGCCTACGAAGCTAGAGGTCCCAGGTTTGATTCCAATGCGGGTAAGTATTTGGGCAATAAGCACGAGTATTGTGTGTCTGTCTTGGAATAAGTATTTTTATTGTTGTCTAGTACCCATAGTATTCATATTCGTATTAAGGTATTTTATTCGTAAAAACATGTTTTAATAAGTCGTTTTTTGCACAATTAAGTACTTTATTTAGGTTTATTGTAAATCTGTCAATTTACGTACGTAATCACTGTTAATTCGTTATTTGAATCGTCGTTATAATTTATTACTTAATAAATTAAATTAAAAAGTATTTTATTGCCAAGTAGTTTAAATACAAATATACAGAAACAAATTCACAATAAAACAAGATAGAATAAGAAGTAAAGTAAACAAGAATAACTTATTTCTCGGCAATGGGTGCCGATCTCAGCGGCCCGGAAGCCGAGCGCTGGTTTTCAGATCGGCCCCTGGCTTGGGGTGGTCACTTCACATGCTAACAACATGCATGCATAAACAAGTTAAGAAAAAAAAAGATGACAATATAATGGGGTAATAACAGTTAATACAATATTTATTGAATTTTTACAGAAGGTCCAATGTTCAAAACTTGTATCTAAAACCTTAGAGCGTAGTAAAGGAGTAAGGTAAGTAATTGTAAAATTATCTCGCGTTTGAAAAACGCACTAGTCAAACCAGCGAGTAAGAGATTCAATCAAATCAAAATCAAAATGTTTATTCAGTAAATAGGCCACAATAGGGCGCTTTAACACGTCGGTAATACTCGTATGAAGTGAATCTACTAGCGCTTCGGACAAGACCATCATTGCGGAGAAAAAGCGCCGCATTATCTTTTAATTTAGCAATTAACAATCTGTATAAATAAACTTGAACAAAAAGCAGTTGAAAAGCTAAACAAACAAAGATAATAGATTCCTAATGAGCTCGCTCCTAATGGAACAGAAAAAAGAATCCCAACAACCCCTCAAGTTATTCAGAAAATTAAAGAGAACAAACTTTTTATTGCCGAATATCTTAACTTGTTCCTGCATAATAACTAATTATAACTCTCGCTAAAAGGAGTAAGAATACACAAAATTCCGCTCAGGTTTACGTGAAAGTGAAATTGAAATTTCAGCTTATTATTCATACGTTGGAGAGATTTAGGAGCCGTTAGAGCGGAGTACATTCATAATTCAGCATCGTGTGTCGGCTGTCCGGCGACGCAGCCCGTGCCCAATCTGAACCTCGCATAGATAATAGAAGCACGTGCACGAAGACAGTGGAATTTTCGTTAGTTTCAAATCGAGCTTAGCAGTGGCCAGTTGTAGAAAAGCTTGCAGGACGAATGGGTCAGGGTACGAGTGTACTAGGGTGGTTTTAACCCCTAACGTTAACAAAGAGGTGCTATGAGTTTAACGTGTGTATGCTGTGTCTGTGTTTCTGTGGCGTTGAACCTCCCAAACCTAGTTTAATGGGATGCATCTTAGCAGTTTGATGCCATTAAAATCGGTTGGGTCGTTAAGAGATATCAGTTATCGGGGATTTTTATAAATTGAATACAGTAAGTTACTGATTCAACGATGCTCAGCTAGGCGGTAATTATAACTTTGAATAAAGATAAAAGATAAAAGTTAATTATTCAGTAAGTGTTATACGGTAAGTGTTACACGTCAAAATTCTCAGCGCTTTCCAAGAGGAGAGCACTGCTGAGAAAAAACGTCGGAATAAACTCAACAGTCAATAATTTTTAAATAAATGTTAATTATAACAATTATAGAACTTAACCTAACATTATATCAAATAAAAATATAATGCATAGTTAAGCAGGAAAACGTGGTGAAACTTCTAATAACCACAAGACCAAATAAATAAAATAATATAATCGTCATCATCATCACTCTCCGGCCCTTATCCCAACTTATTCGGGGTCGGCGCAACATGTCTTTTTCTTCCATACTTCTCTATTAGTCGCCCTCTCGGTAGTCACTCCCTTTCTAGCCATATCATCTTTCACACAGTCCATCCATCGTTTTTTTGGTCTTCCCTACTCGTATAGCCTATCCACATTCATACAAAAAAAAATTTAGCAAAATGTTTATTTACACAAATCATACAGTTACAAATGAAGCAGTGTCAGGAGGTACAGGATTGTTGTCTGAGATACTGCTATTGATATTGTTATTTGTTTTAGCGGGTGAGTTACCCACAATAAGCTAGTTCTACATAACCGTCGTATGTGGTAAGTTGAATATCTACTAATAATAAATCAGCCATCGAGGTGGTTGGAAAAGAAAGCCAGCCGTCTGCGAGATGTAGGGTGATGAAGCTCCTGCCACTAACCCAAATAGATCCTCTTAAAAAGTCAGAATAAGTGTGGAATGACCAACATTTTTAATAAATAATAAGAAGATGCAGAAATACATTTATTCACCAAACATAAGACATTCATACGTTTAAAAAAGACTTAAAAGATTAAAGAACATTAAGGCAATCAGAAGTGTGTCCTCACGGCAGTGAAACGGACACTGGCTTAGCAAAATGCTGAGGTACCAGACACCTACAGACGGTGACTCACGGAACGCTGTACTAACATACAATAAAATACTTGTAAACTACTTATATAATTATAGCGATAAAAAATAAATAAATCAAATAATAAAACGCGTACATACTGATATACAGCCTTGATTAAATAAAAATTAATAAAAGGGTAATTTTAAAAGCAACAGGATGAAATATTAACGTGTGTAAGTGCTGGATGATGGTTAGGATTTCTGGAATGTCAACAAATAGCCCTTAAGCTTGCACTTAAAGTGTACTTGCTAGACACTCGTAGGATAGTAGGAGGGAGATCATTCCAGCACTTGGACGCTGCAAACCTGAAACTACTTCTGAATGCTGCGCTCCTAACTGTAACATCCTTTCACGTCTCGTCATTGTTTTCTTTTCTCTTCTCCTTCTTCTTACTTCTCTTCATCATCTTTAATTTTAAATTTTTAATAAATCTCTTATTCGCGCACGTGTTTTTGTGTAAGTGCGTGTAATTTTGAAGTTTGTACTAAACTTAAAATTAGCTACTTAGGCACTATTTGTGAAATCCTGTAATTGGTTTTGTGTTTCCTATTCATATTTCATATGTTTAAATTGTAACTGTTGGATTTCCTACAAATAAATAAATAAATTTTGTAAGACCCATAAAGCATAGGCGTATAGTTTACTACGGGATTACTTTCTACAGAGTGAATAAAAAGCAGTCCTAAAAAGCCTCTCGCGAAATTTGGAAAATCTATTAAGAAAATGTCTCCTAAAAACGTCCAAAGGCAATAAGCCTACGTATCCGGAAGGCTGCGAGTGTTTTAAATAATTTCCCTCGACATCGGCACGGCAATTTGTCAACGTCGGAGTTGCACTCCATGTGATGGGGAGTGACTTCGCCCTTCCACGCCGACCTTATTCTTAACCGACCCCCGTCGACTAACAGTCGATATGCGGAAATCTCTCACAAACACCTTGGAGTGAATGAAACAAAAGTTTAAAGAGAGTATTTAATGAAGGAGAGAGGACGATTTGGAATGTTGGAAAGGACGACTCATTGATTAGACTTGCGTAGAGTTGTATTTGTTTGTCCCTTTTTTCCTTGTAGATGCTGACTTGCTACTACGAGTAATTTTTCCACTGTTAAACAAAACGCTCTATGACATGAATGAATTTAACTGTTGTAATAAATCTGCCCACTGACTTTTAATTTTAAGTTTGTGTCCTTTTTAGCTAAGAATAAAGTGAAAGTAGGTTCCCAAATATTGTATTAAATAATGAAGATTTTATTAATTAATGGGTACGAGTATTTTATTGGTAAAAACTTTTGCTGTTTTATGAATAACATTAAATTACTTATCACGAGGTTTTAAGCTCAGTGGACCCGATACCAAGTCGTTGGCGCTGAATGTGATAATCTAAGTTCACATAGTGCTGCGTGCACAGTCAAAATCTTTGTTAACTTTTAATCAGTTTCCACTTAGCACATCATTTCCGGCGGGAACCTGCTAAAATAGCAAGGCAACTTACTTAAATGTATATTAACGCAGAATGATTTTGATAGAGATCTGAAAATAATAACAAGCACAGTTATTACCTATGTAATGCCGCTGACTGTGCCACTAGAGGATTATCAGTAGCAAAACTGAAAGATAATACGCTTTGGTGGAATGGCCCAGAATGGTTAACCAGTTTCGAACCCAGCTACATAAAAAACAAAGCTTATGAGCCCCCTTCATTAGAAACGAAAAAGGTTAGTGTAAACTCAGCTTTGCAACAAGTAAGCACATCATTAATAAATGAAATATTAAATAATAACCGCTCAATTACGCGCGCCGTCAAGGTAGTGGCATGCCGGGTATCGCGTTACAAAGCGGCGTTGCAACATAAACATAACACACGTGATGCTATCTTATCAACAACAGAAATAAACAAAGCGTATGAACTTATCTTATCAACAACAGAAATAAACAAAGCGTATGAACTTATTGCTAAGCACGTGCAAGCTGAAGAATTTGAAAGCGACTTGGAAAATATTAAAGTCAAGGGTCATGTCCAAACCAACAGCAAGTTAGCTAATCTCTGCCCGTACATAGATGAAAATGGGATTTTAAGAGTGGGAGGCCGCCTTAGCAATTCAACAATAAATAGCTCAGCAAAACATCCAATCATATTGCCTAGTCACAGCCGTTTTACGGAGTTAATTATCAGTCAATCGCACATTACTACCCTACATGGCGGACCCCGACTCACTCTATCTTATTTACGAGAAGGGTATTGGATTTTAAGCGGAATGAGAACAGTTAAAAAACAGCTACGACAATGTATTAAGTGCCGTCGTTTCAGCACTGCGAAACAGCACCAATTGATGGCTGATCTACCACGACCCAGAGTCACGCCCTCCCGGCCGTTCACCCATACTGGCGTGGACTTTACAGGACACGTAGATATTAAAGCGAACAAGGGTCGGGGAGTGAAGACAAACAAGGGCTACGTGGCTGTGTTCGTCTGCCTAGCGACAAAGGCCGTTCACCTAGAGTTAGTATCTGATTTGAGCACCCCAGCATTTTTAGCAGCTTTCCGCCGTTTCTGTGCTCGGAGAGGGACTCCCGGCCGAATGTACAGTGATAACGGTACGAACTTCATCGGAGCTAAACGAGCATTGGACAACGAATACAGTAAAATTTTAGACACGATAAACCAAGACTTCTTCAGTAAAATTAGCGAAATGAACGTAGAATGGTCATTTAATGCTCCAGCGTGGCCAAGTGCAGGAGGCTTATGGGAAGCCGCCGTAAAAAGCTTTAAGCGACATCTGAAACGAGTCTTAGGCGAGCAAAAGCTTACGTATGAAGAGTTCAGTACTCTACTTCAGCAGATCGAAGCATGCCTTAATTCACGGCCTCTGTTCCCGCTAACGGAGAACCCTGAGGACGGCTATCTCACCCCCGGACACTTCTTAATAGGAGACTCTTTGTTATCTTGACCTCAATCTGACCCAGCTAATATTAACTTACCAGCTCGTTGGCAACTTGTACTATCGGACTATCTTCAGCATCTTCAAATACGATCGAAATGGAGGACACCCTGCAAAAACCTGGAAATATCTCAAATAGTGTTAATTAAGGATGATAATTTACCTCCAGGCAAGTGGGCCCTCGGCCGAGTAGTAGACCTTCACCCTGGAAGTGATGGATGCGTTAGGGTTGTGTCTCTTAAGACAGAAAATAAAATCTGCAAACGGCCTGTAACGAAGGTTATATTACTACCAATCGAAACAGCTGACAATAATGTCAACATCTCAGCGAAGCATACAGACCAGCAAGCACCACCTGTAAACTCGAAAGGAGGACGTAAGAAAAAGCGCAACACTTTCAAAAGTTACCTCACATTAGCTCTTATGTTCTTTTCTATGTTGATATCTCCAACTACGCCGCATGAGGTATCGCATGTCAGCACTTCAGCGCTTAACGACACAAAAGCACTTTACTTCGACAGAATATCGAACTTACAAATTATTCGAGATGAGTGGAAGCTTGTGGTTTATTATAATTTGACTAGCTACTGGCAAGCAATTACTAACATAGAGGCTTACGCAAACCATCTTAAAGATACTACTAAGAATTGTACTACGCAATACCAGCAAATTACCAATCAGCTGACACACGAATTAACGGAGATAGAACATTACAACAGACTTTTACAGAGCTCAAACAAAAAACGACAGAAAAGAGGACTAGTAAATGGTGTCGGGAGCGTAGCAAACTATTTATTTGGAGTTTTGGATGATAACTTTGCCCATCAATATGCCAAGGATATTGAAAAAATCGCATACAATGAAAACCATCTCAAAAAGCTTATTAAAAATCAAACTGTCATAATTGAAGCAGAATTGAATATCATACAACGTAACGAACAGATAATGAATAAACAATTTTCCCTAATCAACGAAAATCTTCGTAGCGTAGCGGCAGACGTAAATAAAGTGCGGTCTGACGTCAACAACGGCTTATACATTACGTCATCAAGCTTAGCAGCTAGCATTATCCTCGAGAACCTGAGACGCATGCAAACTGCACTCGTAGACACTGTGACTGATATTAGTCACGGCCGCATCGATGCACATTTGTTAACTAGCGAGCAACTGGAAGAACAAATTAATTTCATATCAGGACAACTACAGGGCGATCTTAAGGTCCCCTTAGAAATGGGAAACATACGAGACTTGTATAAACTATTGAAGGTTTCAGCAAAGGTCTATAAAGATTATCTTATTATTGAAATTAAAGTACCACTTGTCAGCAATGAAATGCACGAGCTTGATAAAATAATTAGCATCCCTCAGAATATCGGCAAATATTCTTACCTGACTATACCTACTTACCCATACTTAGCTTTTAACTTACATAAAGACGCAGTTATTTTTCTATCAGAACACGATCTTCAAGCGTGCCTACATGCATCAGAAGAAAAGATATTGTGTAACTTAGACCAACCTACTTATGACTTAAATCTTCATCAAAATATTTGCAATTTAACTTTAATCACAACAAGCGAAATCACATCGCCCTGTGTATACGAGCATTCACAATGTGTAAATAGATGGATCAAATTACATCAACAGAACTCTTACCTTTACTCATGTTGCAATCAATGCAATATTCGCACATTGTGCACAGGTGAGCTAGCTATGAGCACTTTAGCAGGTAATGGCCTTATCAATATAGGTCAAGGTTGCATCCTTAAGGCTGATTCATTTACTATCCACTCTCATAACAGTTTCTTGCGAAAGGTAAATGTTCAACCTTCTATCGAAGCCCCAGAGGTATCCATTTTAAACAGCGTCATCAAGACATCTGGAGCCAACTACAACTTCACTACGGAAAATCACGATCAATCATATCGCCAGGTTATGAACGAGATTACTAACCTGAAACAGCAGTCAACATCAGATCTGAGCGTTCACGACATACATCAATATTCTATCTCGTATGGTATGCTTGCCGTACTGATATTAATCGTAATCATAGCAGCCGGTCTTCGAGCAAAGAGAAGACGTGGTAAGCTACCTATACAGCTAGCGTCTCCCGGGGAGGAGGCCCCGGTGAGAGCGGCGCCGCGCACCCTCGTAGGAGCCGGCCCGCCAGAGTGCCGACAGTGTAGTGAATTGTGTAAATCTATGAGCATGGTCAATCTAAGTATAAATAAAGGCACAGCGCCTCCTAAACCCCCCCGTTCAGTGTCGATCCCTATACCTTGTGAGTTTTTCAGTGAAACAGTTGAACCCACCGGAGACATTTAGTTTATTGACAGTAATTATTTACGAGACAATGAAGTGTAATTGATAATTATAGGCAAGACATAAAATATTTAAGTAAATGCAATTTATAAGCAGTAGCATTGTTTCCATGTCATTATAATTAAGTAATAAATAGCTACCTACTTCTTTAGTTAAAACTTAACGCTTTCGTATAATTATGTTTTAATTGTAATTTATGTACCATTTATAATAAGGCTGCCCTTATTTTCGGGTTGGCAAGATGTACGAGCTAACGCACACATGTACAATTAATTCTATTTAGCGCATGATCTTGCGCAGCTAGCAATATTATTAGTATGTTGCAATAATGTATTACTTTGCACTAATTTACCTTTGACATTGTGGAAACAATAAAGTTAGTGTACTTACAGCATTCGAGCGTTTTAGTCATCCGAGCTAACCCTCAGCAGCTACCCTTAGCTTAGCTTACTTAATTACTGTTCGGTTCATACCGTACAGGGCCTAACATGTTACAACGGGATAAGCTTTTGACATAGGCTAGGTACTTTAATCCGTCTATTCGAAACTCTAACGTAAGAGTAAAGTGTTAAGGTTTAAAATAAAAGTGTGTTTTGTGTAACTTGAGTACTAACTAAGCAACTTACGCCCCAGGTGGTTGTCATTTTAATAATTTCATTATAAGCAACTTTTTATTTGACACTAGTTCCCGTTTGACGTAATTGACACTAAGTAGTTCCCGGTACTGCGTGTTAGCTCCACTGCAGTGTAGGTATATTTAATAAAAGTCGTGTTAATCAATAAAGTGTTAATGGCGTGCTGAAGTAAAATACACTTATCAATCCAGAAAGTTGCATTGAAATAGAGTTTTCATCATTATTTCCTCTAAATACGTTTGCAATAGACTGAATAACTCTTTCCCAGAACCGTACTTGGAGCTAATTCACCTATTGCGCGTCTTTGTGAGTTGAATACCTGCAGTAGCCATGTGGACGTTTATGCGGACTCACTGCCCAGATTTTGTCAGAAAGTGAAACAACTCTTGCTCGACAAGAGTTGAATATTTAAGTTTTGTCAGACAGCCTTGTTCGCATTGCATTACATTATAATTGTTTGTAAATGTTTTTATAAGGTCTAACTTAATTATTATTGCATAAATAGCTTCTGCATGCGTGATGTGACCTCTTTTTTAAGTTAATTGGCTTGTAGTGTTTACCTATAGTTAGTTGTGCAATTAACTCTATTTTAATGTAATATACTGTCAAAATTGTATTGTAACAACTGTTGGTGAACCATAATAAATAAATAAAATAAATAATAAATAACAAGGATCTACTTATTCATTTTGCTTCATTCAAATTCAGCTAAATTTAACGAACCAAATAAAGAAACGCTGAGTATGTTCTCAGACATGCACAAAAACCATTTCAGCCCCGGCTTCCCGTTCCGCTTCATTGTTGTCATCTGATGGCCAACATCAGCGATATTATATTCGAAAAAATGCCTCTGGTATCGAGGAAACAAAGTAAAGTACGCACGCTACAAGAAAATTGGAGCCACCCAACAAAGAAAGCGCCGGGGGAGCAATCGGCCCTCCTTTTCTTTAGTAAAAACCCTAACACATCGAGACCGACTCTTGACCGCGCCAGTGATTCATTAGGACGTCTTACTTCAATAAAGACGGTGTTTTGGCCGCAGTTATGTAAGAATAATGCTATATGTAACAATAAATTAATTTGTGTCTCGTTTGAGCTGATTACTGCTATGTAAATGACTCGGAATGAAAATATTATGTTGACTTAACAAACGCGCCTCTACACACAAGAATGCCCTAATACGCTAGAAATTGTATGGTTGTTATAGACGTTTTCGATATCAACGACCACATCTGAGACATCCAAATCATACCCAATATTCCATTGATTTTCTTTCCCATCGTTAATAATACATACATACATACATAACGTCACGCCTTCATTCCCAGAGTGGGGTAGGCATAGCTACAGAATATCAACAACTCTAAACTTGTTGATAATTCTGTAACCACATTTTGCACAGTCAGGCTAAGCTGTTTACTTATTTATTTATTATATTTAAATATGAGTAAAGAAGCAATAGCCACAAACAAGAATAATAATTTTCCAAATAAATAAGTACCTACACTTCTTTGTCAAAATAAATCATTTTTTTCAATTTGAAAAGGATGCCAAGCTAATTAACAAAACAACAACAAAATATTCTGCTATAGGTACAACGATAGCAAAATTGTAAAAGAAAATTAAGATCGTCGAAAGTCTCTAAAACCTTTTAATCTTGCTAAGTTTAAAAGGTTTTAGAGAGATCTTTGAATGTTATTTTCCTGTGAAGTACCTACGCATAACAATGGTTTTCCCTTGCCAAATTTAAATGCGGCGGGCCCTGCAAATCACCGAGGAGCTAACACACTTTATCCTGATTAATAAAAGATACAGGCTGCATTCTACATTATTTCTCGGAACTTGGAAAAATCAGCTTTAACCAGCATCATGCACTATATCCGCGAAGTAAAATTACTTTAAGCAACTCTAATTGATTACGAAATTGACTTACTAACGAATCAAAACAGGGGCTATATTCCATTATATTTAACCCATCTTGGGCTTACATCACAATCATATCTTTGACTTTATGGAAGCTCTTATTTATTTGACAGTTAGAGCTACTACACGGCAAGAACATTTCTAGTCAAGTAACCTTAGTAATTTTTGAGTTCTCGCTATCTGAACGTCAGGAACATTAAGATTAGCTTTATGTAACTGTATGGTAAATTCCCAAGTCTCCATTTGTTAAAATTTCTTTGCCTAACCTTCACATTTTAAAGTATAATTAACGCTAGCAATTACCTTTAAGTACAGCAGACCTTAACTATTTCGGGAGCGTTATTAGCTTACTTTAATCAAAACGTTACGCAACTCATGAATTACTCGAGAAACTTAACGTTTCACGAACGAGTTCAACGCTCAAATGTTGCCTACACTACAAGCCAACCATGGTTATAAAGTTTTATTCATACTGTCCAGTAAGAAAGACACCTAAAAATACCCGCTCTAAACGAATACTGGACTTTATTTACTTCGATTGAACTGTGTTGACGAAAACAAAACGTTAAGTTGATACTACCACTTCCAGTTTGAATTCATAGAGAGTGCCAACGATTTTATTGAAACACTTCACTAAAGTGGCGACAAAATTAATAGTCGTACATCTAGCGTCGTATAAAATAAACTGGAAAAGGAGCAGGTAAAAATTGCAGTTAATCTAACTCAACTCACTAAACCCTACGAGCCACTTGCCTATTTCCAAAACTAGTTCCTGATATATTAAAGGCACATACTAAAACTATAAGCACGGACTTAATCGCGTAATAAACTAAACAGTATATTTATGAACATTATTAATAACAATATATTATTTTTTATACAATACTGCTCTTAATTTGAAGCTCCCCTTGATGACCAGCGCCACTATTAAATAATAAATAAATAAATATCAGGAGACAATGTCACAAATTGACCTAGTCTCAGACTTAGCTCTAGGCTTGTACTATGGGTACTAGACGACGATAAACATACTTATACAACGTATTATAAAATAATCCGTAAAAAAGAAATTACGAAAGTAGTGTCAACCCTAGTATACTGTATACCTAAGATACTGAACTGAAGTTATTTAATAAGGGTTGACACTACTTTGGTAAATTTTTTTTACGGATTATTTTGTAACACGTTGTATACAGAATTACATAGAAAACATCCAAGACTCAGGAAAAAATATTCGCGCTCATTACACAAATATCTGCCCTTACCGGGATTTGAACCTAGGACCGCTGGCTTCGGAGGCACTCCCAACTAGGCCACCGTGTCGTGAATGAAATTTGAAATCCCGGACATCCACATGGATAGTAAGACTACAAAGGCTAGTCTTAACCACGCACTACAGTTCAATTGGAACCAGCTTATTGCGGCGGTATTTCCGAACCGCTACGAGCTGGGGATCTTTCCTAGGTCCAAGGCAGGCGGCGATCACTTTCCATCAAAGGCCCTAGCCAAAATGCTTTCGTCACTGGTAGATCACGTGACTCTTGGTATTGGTAACTCATAATTTTATCAAATGTATAATTTCATCGAACGCTATCTTAAACATTAATTATGTAGGTTAGGTTAGGTTAGATGTTTAAGATATCCTGAAAACATTATGGTTTCAGCAAAAAATAGCGTTCGATGAAATGAAATTCGATGAATCGATACATTCTATGAAAGGAGTTTCGATGAAATGATAGACACCCTTTGGTATTACGTGATCTACCAGTGATACGATTGTTTAAAAAGAACGAATAGAAACGCTAGTTAGCGAACGCATCTTGGCTAGGGGTCTTAGGTGACGTGCTGGCGCGTAAAGGCTAAAAGGAGGGCCTTCAGTATAAAACAGGTATTTTTGCTGCGGAGATATGTAGTCATATACGAAGAAGAACATTTGGAACTACGAAGCGTTAAGTAGCTCTAGCTCTAACGATCCCGAACATATTGGAGCAGAGAAATTGATTGATCGAGTACCATTAAACGCCAGCGCGTGTGGTCGTAAATAAATAACGACGTTGTAGGTTTTTCTCAGCAAACTTACACGGCTTATGAAATACGAGGAAAATGCAAAGGCAATGTGTGATGTAAAACGGTACAAATACAATTACTCACACTCAATTTTAGAACGTGGCCCTGTTACCATCAGTATATACGACGTGTTTATAAAATATAAGAGCAAGTTCTTTGAGACTCAATGATCCCGCAGTCAAACTGTGAAAACAGTTTTGTGGGACGATGTCCTGTTGCAATGTTAAAACCATTTGTTTCTTTAATAAATAAACAGAAAAAGAATAATAATTTTGGGAGGCCCATTCGGCAATGAAGATTCATGCACATTGATAACACGTAATAACACACGTTACGCGTATGCCCCATATAGACACATAAGATAGTGTAAGAATAATTAGAGAACTCTGCTCAAAGAGTATGGGAACAATATCCAACTTTTTACCTAATCGCCTAGTTAATATAGCCTCTATATATTTGTGTTGTCCCAACTGTCACCTCCTTACACCCTTTTTATCAAGATTTATGTCGGTACATGTCGATTTTTTCTTTATTTACTGCTTGTTCTAGACCGCATTTAGTATTTTAGTACAGGTTTTTGGGAAATAATTTGGTAGATCTTAAAACGTCGGTTATTTTAATTACGTGCGTTAAAAAGACTGTTTGTCTCATAACTTTTATTTTATTTACAACCTCAATATGTTGAAATAGATATTCGTAGTGCCATTAATACGAGTATATCTAAGTAGTGTTTTCAACCCATTTCGAGACGGCCCGCCGCCAGTCGCACTGACATTGCATGTTACGGTTATGTCAATCTATGAAAACCGGGCAAGGCCATGTCGGACCATACTTAGTGTAGGGGTTCGAAGACGTTAAGTACTACAAACTCAAAAAACAACAAGTATGAACAAATTTTCTATTTAAAGTCATTTGGTGTCGTCTTAGATGATTTTAGCAGGTATAATCATTTTAATCGCCTAGTAGTTTTCATTATGAATTCGTTATATGTACTTTTAATGATGATATTTTTCAGGTTTTTAGTATTTGTTGTTTAGGCTGTTGGACACTTGACTCTAACAAAAATTAGCCCTTTTAAGCTTAATATTTCGTAAACAGATCGAAAAATTGATTTCACAAACCCGCAATATTTTTGAAAAACCCATCAAACAACACCCCACACTATGCGGTAGACGAGAAAAAATATTCATCCCCACGTTACGGGAGGTAAACTTCGCCACTTTGTTGGCGAAACTAAGAGTCTTTGAGCTAGGCTGCGGGCGGACGGACGGACGTGGCGAAACTATAAGGGTTCCTAGTTTGTCTACGAAACCCTAAAAATCAAGTAGTGGGCTCGGATGTCTAAGATGCCTAGTTTAACCCTAGTGCCATGTACAGTAACCATCAAATATATCTATATACTTCATCACGCTAACACCTTGACAAAAGAATCGTGTTCAAAATGTTTGTTATTTATCACGCCTTCATTCCCGGAGTGGGGTAGGCAAAGCTACAGAAATACCAACAACTTTAAAAAGACTTGTTGATAATTCGGTAACAAAGAAAGAAAGAAAGTTAAGAAAGCTACGCGGAAAATAAGAAAATTTAAAAATCTAAACGACTGTATAAACTTTTTAATGTACGATATACGCGACAGAAAACAAAACTAAGAATGTTGTGTATTATAAATCATTACAATAATAAATACTATGTTTGTTTTTAATTAATTATAACAAATAAAAATAAAAAAAAACAGTAGCTACAGCACACCTAAATCTAATTAGCATTGTGTAACTTTAGTTTCTAGAGCAATGGACCGCCTGGCACACTTGCGCGCGATTAGTTCTCCTCGGGTACACACGGCGTAAGATCTGCGGCTGCGGGATCAATGCCGGTGCTCAGACGCTCACACGCCTCTTAGCCGGGATCAATCAGACAGCTGTGCTAAATCTGGTTCAAATTTGACGAATCATGAAATTTGAAAAGCGACCCTTTGAAATAAGAAGCATTATATGTAAACATATTAACAGCACACAAAACCGACGTACGTGTATGAAGGGTAAATGAATTGGACCGGTGTACCTAACGTTCCATACCTACCCCTTTGGGAGATAGGCGTTCAGTATGTATTATATGTAATATTAAAAGTTTGCTGTCACAACTTTTCATTTTGCTTATTGCATTAAACCAAATCGTTGAAAATACTCAAGTTTTGCAATCGGCTTTACAATCTAAGGCAAGCATTCCTTAGATAGTAAAACAGATTACAAAACTTGTACGGAACAGAGAAATAAATAAACATAGTAAAGAAAGCGAGGCAATAAAAACGTGGTAAAAACATAATCACTGCCTTGACTAAAATA